>CANJKZ010000198.1:3352500-3725799 GCA_947471745.1 Closterium sp. Naga37s-1
CGGGCAACTGCTGAATAACGAGTCAGTTGTTTGTCCTTGCTGTCGCGCTGTACTTGTCAGGTCAAAGGTCGCTGACCTTTGACTTTTGCGTAACATCCAGCAGTTGTTCAACCTCCGAGGGTTGACTCGCCGATGCTTCGCTGTGTTTCGCTTCGTTTATGACTTAGTGCTTCGACACGACAGAGGCACTTAAGTTACTTGTTTCCAACAATAAGCACACCTTTGGAGCCTTACGGATTATAAGCGCCCCCCTATTGCCTTACACATTATAAGCGCCACCCTTTTATATGTTATATTTTCTATGTTACGCTGTTACAATTACTATCTTATTGATTTTCGTCAATATCTCTACATTTTCTACCATTGTTTTGCATATTCTACATATTCTACCACATTTTCAAAGCCTACACATTTTTTACTCTACTTACACAGCCTACGCATCGCCTTCAGTAGTGGCAATGCCTTCCTGGGCTGTCTCACCATCTGACTCTGGCTCATCTATGTTGTTGCAGCAGAATCCATCTGCTGCAATCTCGTCGTCAAGTTCCACTTCACCCTTGACGGCGTCCCGCCGGTGCTGCAGGCAGAGACTATCCTGAGACCCGTCCAAGGTGTTGCTGATGCCACAGGTGAGAAACGAGTGCTCAATCAACTCTTTGGGCATCGCCTTCCAGGCCTTGGAGATCCACTTGAGCGTAAGCTCTGGTGGTGGCTTGCGGATGTTGCCTACCACATAGACAGATACTGCTGTTAGAACAGGGTGGGAATAGGTAAAAAACAAACAACACTTAGATACAAGCTCACCTCTTTCGGTCAGGCCGTCAACACCCTCGCTCTCGAACCATGCCTGGTACAGTTGTCACACAGCTGCTTTGAAGGAGCGGTTCACCGCGATGTCCAGGGGCTAGACCTCCGATATGCAGCCAGCTGGTATGACGGCGGGGACGATATGCAGCTCGCCGAATTTCGCCCTCACTTCATCAGTCAGGTGCCCGTGGTAGGAGTCGAGAACCAGCAACACCTTCCTGCTACGCACTCCGAACCTTGAGTTGACATACGGGCTCACCGTTCCGTCGAGCCACGCGAGGACGCCGTCCGTGTCCATCCAACCGTTGCGATGTGTGGCGACCACGGCATCTAAACATCCGCACAAGTCGTTCGTTAAGAACTGCGTCGGTCATAGGGAAAAACAACTGCAAACTAAACATTGATTGCACAAGATGCTCGGCTTACCGGAGGGGAAATTCCCCTTTGGAACAGTCTTGCGCTTAAAGAACACTCAAGGCTTCAGTTTCTCGCTGCTGGCGGTGCAGGCGAGCATCACCGTCACGCGTTCCTTTTGATAGCCGCCGCTGCGGATGGGCACGGAATGGACCCCCACCTCATCGACCGTGCGTTCGGCTGGCACTTGGAGCCAGAGCGGGGTCTGATCTCCATTAATAATCCAGCAATTGTCGATGACGTACTGTCGGCGGGTGTGTCGCACGAACTTCCAGAAGTTCCGCACCTGCGTCTCGCAGTTTGAAAGGGACAGGGAGACAAACAATAAAAAAACATCAACACAATATGGAACAGGCAAGTCCTCGGGAAGACCGTCGGCCGCCCACCACTCAACGCCGTCTTCGGCACCAGTGGCGGATTCGTCGTACAGGCAGTCTTCCGGCTCTCCTCACCGTGGCGACAGACCGGGGCCCGTTTCTTCTTCAGCGCTGCGCTCGGGCTCGGGCTCGGGCTCGGAGATGTACGCGTCGAAAGCAGAGTAGCCGAGAGGGAGAAGCTGCAGAATGTTCACACCGTTGATGACGACGTGAGGCGGAGCGGGAGGAGTAGGAGGCGCTGGAGGTGCAGGAGGCGCAGGAGGAGCAGGAGGCGCAGGAGGAGCAGGAGGTATGGGCGCTGGGCGACTCTGCCACTGAGAGTAATCGGGAGTTTTGTCAGCAGCACCTCAGCACCTAAAGAGGAAATGGGTGCCTGGTAGGCCCGCCATAGCTAAGGCAGGCCGAGGGAAAACAAGAAATCTGAAAAAAAACGATGAGAATGACGCCTGTTTGAAACCCTCGCCCGAGACCCCTCCAACATCGCGGCCCGGGTTCCTCTGCAGGGAAAGGGGAGAAACTGTTAAGATCTATCCGCAGAGGAGCTGATGTGGTGAGGTCCAAGCCTTGTTGGCAAGGAATCTTGCTGCATATGCCCATTTCGTGGTGGTACTGCGTCGTGCCTAGCACGGCAGTCGACCCTGATTGGGCAGTCGCACACTAAACAGCGTGTGCGCTGGCATGGGCCAGATTCTGTTGGATTGGGCGTGACGGGCGTGATTCCACGCCTTGTTGGCAATTTGACGCGCGTTTCATGCACAGTGGCGAACGTTCTAGATGTGGATTGAATCCCCGTTTGAAAAAGCTTCAATTACATGTAAAAAAAAACCATTTCGCTTTTGCCATTTTATAGACGCCGGCAATTACAAGCGCACCCCCTAAAAAACAGTGTTTTATTATAACCCCAGGGGCGCTTCTATCCAGGGGCTGACGGTAGTACAATTATTGGTGTGGATGGATGGGAGTAGGCAGGGTAGCTGATAGAATAAATTCCCTGCTGTGTGGTTTCATTCTCAATCCATTTTTCCTGAATCCATTCAGTTGCAAGTTTCTCTTGCTAATTTTCTACAATCAAGGCTTCTGCTACGACGGCACTGTGCCTTTCTAGCATGGTATTAGAGCTATAATAGGGGGCATGCTGCCGAAATTTGGTCGGAACTCTTTTACAATACATATTGGGCAGACCCATTAGCAAATTGGCATATCAGGCAACGATTGGTTGGATTAAGGCAATGGCGCGATTCGACGATAAAGTCGACACTCCATACGAGGCCTTGAAGGGGCCATAACGGTTCAACATGAGCACCTGGAGAGCATGATTGCAAAGGCACCACCGGCACTCCAAATGTCATTGAGAACAAAGTTGAACATGCAAATTGGTGAAGGGAGTGGCAAATTTGATAATGTGGGCATGGAAGGTGTAGGACTTGGATTCTGCGCTATTGGTGCTCCCCCACTCCAATGTCTTGCCACTAACTCTCATCCCATTGGAGCCCCCGTAATGGGCAGATCTCACCTTCTTGAAGACAACATTATACCTCTTCGCACGCGTCGTTCAATAATGGGAGTGGATCCTGCATGGAGCATGGAGCGCACTGGACATGGGATGCAATCAAATGGTGTTTTGCGAAGTGATCTTGTGGATGTGGTGGAACATCACCTCTACGATCAAGAGGGCGGGAGCAACGCGTGGCTGGTCAAGCGCGCAAAGACAAATCATATGCAAAGGAGAGTACCGGGACCAAGAATGCTGCAACTTCAAGCGGAGAGCAGCAAGCGACTAACGTGGAGAAATGAATGGCAATGATGGAAAGGGCAGACGCTCAACTCTCATGTGCCGGTTTTGCAAGCAACTGGGCCACCCGTTCTACAAGTGTCACACGACACCACCAGGATGGTCACCACGGGGGTGGGAACAACGAAACAGAAGGAGGACCAACCGACGTACCAGCAACATCCGTTTGACATCTCCATGAAATGGTGGCAGCCCCAAACGTGACAACAATGGTATACAACAAAAAGGGGCAACCGGGAAAGACAACGAAAGGACGGTTACATGCATTGCAACGATCCGATTATCACGAGCGACCTCACCAAGCGCGGGAGGGTCTCTGTGGTTGCTGGACAGCAGATGCAGCCAGCATATGACTTAGGACAAAAGGTGGTTCGAGGATTTGAAGGAGTTGGACGAACCTATGCGCGTGGAGCTTGCTGATGAGAGCACTCTGAACAGCTCAATGGTGGCCACGATTAGAGTAACAGCACCCAATGGGACAACGGTTTGATACACCGAAGTGCTCTACGTACCGGGTTTGAAGAACAATCTCCTCTCCTTCTGTCAGCTGTTGAAAAAGGGAGCTCGGATCAACACAAATGCTGATGGCGATAGCGAGATCACCATGCCTGTTGGAGATGGGCATGTACGGATTGGACTTGACAGAGACGTGCATGGAGTGCTCATGGTGGACTATGCCCCTGCACTTTATTCTGTCCATGGATCTGGACATACTCATGAGGATGCACCATCGAATGCGAATGGTCATGGAAGATTAAAGGGCCAACCTGCTCCTGCATCCGTCACCTACCGTATCGCTCACATGGCTCGTGTCGTGAGGAACATGACACGTATCGTTGAAAAGGACACTCACTCATCGCGTACCTTTGATGACATGCTGCTGGACGCTGGGACTTTGCTTGGACACCAGTAGCACGCGGATGAAGTCTCACCCCATGATGCGGTGTGGACTTCAGGGGGAGAAGGAAATGAAGATGGACCAGATTTTGCGAAGCAAAACCTACCTGGACATGAAGCAGCTGCTATGGTCAATGCAGCCAAAGGAAAGGGAGGTGCTACAACGAATGACTTTCCAGTAGCAGATGTCTCTATACAAGTGGAGGATGAAGATGATGCTGGAAGTAAGGTGGGATATGCAACTACGGATGTGCGCATGGTTGAGCTGACATACAAGGAGCTGAAAAACATGACCAAGGACCAGCCCGCACCCACCAATGGACACGACATCACCTGCAGCCGCGTGTGCGGCGTCGAATCGATTCCACGTGAAGCAACATCTGCGTATGGCCAGCAAGTCAATGGTGCTGGTGCAACACTCACACGAGCAAACTTCTCGAGGTGTGCTGCACAACCAAACATCACGTAGCTCCACATGACTCACTCATGTGTTTACACATGTGCATATGTTTGCACAAGTGCATGATCACAAACACATGGGTGAGAGGGGGAGTGGGGTGTGGATCATTTTATACGCTGGAGTGGGAGGCAGAAGTTCATATTTCAGTTTCATTATCATTTACACGGCAGTCAGGTGCCAAAGGAACGACCTACGATCAACATTGCACAATACAAGGGGTGTGGAGTGTGGTCTGCCTCACAATGGAGCAAGATCTGGGAGTTCATTTACAAGATAAGGGTCACTGATGCTGATGTCGTGCACCAGCAGCTGCTGCAATCGGTCAGCACTTGCTGAAGTGCTCCAGCTGCTGCTGTCCACGGGCAGCCGCTGCTACAAGGGTACCTGCTGGTTTTAGGGGGAGTAAAACACAAGTGAGTGAAGTGCACAGCCATGAGTAGATGCACTACTTTGATCAAGGGCAGAAGGCAACCTAATGTCTGTGCACACGTGCTGGAGCTGTGGAAGTGTACCAAGCCGCGCTAGAGCTGCATGATATGCAGCCACCGTCTGCTAGCTTACCATGGAGCAGCTGCTGCTGGCCGTGCCCGACGACAGCTGTTGGTGCTGCAGTCCGTCAAGTGCTAGTGCAGGGCGTCAGAAGCTGTTGGTGCTGCTGCTGCGTGCTAGGAGCTGCTGGTGCTGACAGAGGCCAGGTGCTGCCGTCGGTGCAGTGTGCAACTGGGTGCTGCTGGTGCAGGAGCAGGCTGCCAGCTGTTGCTGTCCGCCGGCTGCAGCTGCTCTCGTGTGCCCGCTGGTGTGAAAAAGGGAGAGGATCACAAGTGAAAGCAGGCATGACTGACTCTGCATTCAGAAAAAAGCAAGGCATTACGGGTTGTAAAGCACCATGGTATGAGGCAGGGGGAGAAAGCTGGAGACTCACTCTCCATGGTGCTGCAAAGTGCCAGGCGCTGCTGGAAGTGCTACCGCCCCACAGGTGTTGTTGGTGCTGCTCCCGCTCGCCAGGCACTGCTGTTGCTACTCCGGTTCACCACCAGCCGCGGATGCTGTCCACCACCAGCTCGTGAACCGCTTAGCTGCTGCTGCAGGCTGGCAGGTGGAGCTGCAGGCGGGCGAGTGAAGCTGCTGCCGCCATGTCAGCTGCTTCCGTGTGCCACCTGGTGTAGGAGGGGGGGCAGCACAGGGTAACAAGGGTGCATAAGATATGAGGGTGAAAAGAAATCAGGATTTGGGTGCAGCAGAGAGGAGAGCACAACACTCGCTCAAACGGATCTGACCTGTAAGGAACACCTCACCTCGGCAGAAGAATGGGTAAGCAACCCGTTGCTGCTAGTCGTCTGCAGCTCACCCGCCGCTACTTCCGCGAGTGTGTCGCCACTGCAGCCCACTGATGCTGCTGCCGAGCGCCGGGTAATGCCGCTGATGTGCAACACATGCTGCACGCTATTGAAGTTGAAGCTGTTCATCGGCACGAGAAGCTGCCCTGCACAAGCTGTTGGCGCAGACGCCTCTCGTCAGACGCTGCTGGTGCTGGCCGCCAGCTGTTGCTGCGCCCGTGCGTCAGCCACTGGTGCTTCTCTGCACATGATGGTTTGAGGGGGAGCATCACAAGACAAGAAGATTAAGTCAGAACAGGCATCATCCAGAAAGAGAGTAAAATTCAAGCAGAGTGGAGAAGGAGAAGACGAACAACTGCAGTGCTAGGAGAATGCAAGGGTGTTCTTCACCACCAGAGCACGACTCAGGGGGGGAACGCCAAGAGTTTACTCACCACATGCTGGGCGACAGATGCTGCCGCCGTCAGCTGCTGTTGCTGCCACCAGCTGCAGCTGCGACCAAGAGCTGCTGTTGGCGCCCACCAGGTGTTGCTGGTGCTGCCGGGGGCAAGGAGCTGCCGCCACCGCTGCTATGCTACACCTGCAGGTGGTGGGAAGGACAAACAGTGGAGAAGGAGGTTAGTAAGTAATACAGGCAAGTTTCACAGCTACATTTTAAATAATGAAAGGTGACTCTTTTGGTCAGAAGGAGAAAATGTGAGGAAGATAGTGTAGCGGACCGCCAGGTGCTGCAGCTGCGGCCAGCTCATACCATTGCCTCCCGCCTTACATGAAGCCTGATGGCATCAGGAACTGCAGCCGTGCGTCACCAGCAGCCATTGCCGCCGCTCATCATGATGGGGTGAGCAAGCCAGGAGAAGGAGGGGAGCGTCAGGTGCAAGCTCGGTCGAAGATGGTGCAGCACGTGCGCCACAGGTGCTGCAGCTCGTAAGTAGATGTGTGCCAGCCGCTGCAGTCGTGGGCCAGTGGAGCCTCCGGCGGCCAGTCTACGGTCTCCGCCAGGCGCCCCGTGAGTGGCACGACACACTGAGGACTACACTTGCGGCTCTTGGGTTTGCTCCTTCTACAGCCGACCCGTCGCTGTTTCTGCGCACCGACACATCTTTGCCGCCGTTCTACATCCTCGTGTACGTCGACGACTTGGTCTTTGCCACTGCTGACACTGCTGGACTCGCCCACGTGAAGTCCGAGCTGCAGAAGAGACACACGTGCACAGACCTGGGTGAACTGCGCAGCTACCTTGGATTGCAGATCACCCGGGACAGAGCACAGCGCACCATTACCCTGACTCAGTCACACATGGTGCAGCAGGTCCTTCAGCGCTTCGACTTCACGTACTCCTCGCCTCAGGCCACTCCTCTGTCTACTCGCCACTCGCTCTCAGCTCTGCCTTCGGATGAGTCCGTAGAGCCGAGTGGCCCGTACCCAGAGCTTGTTGGCTGCCTCATGTACCTGATGACCTGCACACGACCTGACCTTGCATACCCTCTTAGCATCTTGGCACGCTATGTTGCTCCTGGGAGACACCGACCAGAGCACATGGCTGCAGCGAAGAGGGTGTTGCGCTACTTGTGCAGTACGTCGGGCATGGGGCTAGTGCTTGGAGGGCGACGTCCAGTGGTCCTCACAGGTCACGCAGACGCTTCTTGGGCTGACGACCAGGCTACGCAGCGGTCGTCACAGGGTTACACCTTCAGCCTTGGCTCCGGCTCTGTTTCATGGCGGTCTACCCGCTCGTCTTCTGTTCTCGGCTCCAGTTGTGAGGCTGAGATCTACGCGGGGGCCATGGCTGCACAGGAGCTACGCTGGCTCACCTACCTGCTGACTGACCTAGGAGAGGCGCCTCGTTCTCCTCCAGTTCTGTACGTAGACAACAAGGCCATGCTGGCCTTGTGTCGGGAGCACAGACTGGAGCACAGAACGAAGCACATTGCTCTTCGTTACTTCCTTGCTCGTGAGCTGCAGCAGCGTGGTCAGCTGCGCCTTGCTTACGTGGCCTCTAAGGCCAACACTGCTGATATCTTTACCAAGGCACTTCCGCCTGGTGATCATCAGCGCTTCTGTACGATGCTAGGTCTTGTGCCTACTTGGCCTCACTTGCTCACTTCTTGACCTTGCTTGTACTGTGATCTTTCTATACCTGCACTTGCCTGTTTACCTTTATATACGATCTTGCATGTGAACTGGCCTTTTGGCCCTGCTTTTGTGCTCGGATTGTGTGGTGACGTTGTGATCCACCCTGAGCTTGCTTTGCTTTGCTTGACTGGTCTTGTGACCTCTTGTTCTCCCCCACTTTGCCTATGGGGGTGTGTCAAACTCATATGCTATAGTCTGTGTAGGCTGTAGTGGGGTAGACTTTATGGGGTACAACATTTCTAGGTTTTCCTACTTGTACCCACCTGTTTGCTAGTTCATTCATTTCCTCATTTCTTCACAATCCGCGGCTACTGGCCCGATGCTTGTTTTTTTACTTCGGGGATGCCGCATTGTTGTTTCCCTGCAGCTCTGTTCATACCTTCTTCATTTTCCAACACGCCAAGAGTCGATGTCCTACTGCGCCGCAAAATTCGCACTTCTCATATTTTTTCGGCCGCTGCGTCGCGTCGATCTTGTCTATATCCATCAGGTTGGCAGTCGTGGGTGGTGCCGATCGCTTCGTGTCGAATGATCTGCTCGGCACGTGGCGTCGTGTCTTGGGTTGACCTTGCATCAGCGCATCGAATCTCTTTGCTGCACACACCATGTCGCAATAGTTGTTGTAGTTCGCGGCAATCACCTGTTACTTGGACGGGGGGCAGTTGTTGTTGATTTGTCTGTCTTGAGGGAGAAGGTGTGCGCGGCGGTATCGCGGCTTTTCGCAGCCGGCTGTCCAGATTGAGCTGGTTAGGAAGAGGTTCCCGCATCACCTTTGCACAATTCTTGGAGGTCTTTCTCCATAGTTGAGAGTCGCGAAAATAATTGCTCGAGTGCGGCAGTGCTGATCGTGGTTGTCGCCTCATTTGTCGCAGCCAGGTTGGTTTGTCCTTCAAGCGTCAGATTTGCTTGGCCCGGCCATTTTGGTCTTTGAGCGTGTGTCGCTCGCCAGATCTTGATGTGGCGAATTTCATAGAAGTAAAGTTACGAAGAATCCCTGAGTAGCTCTCATACCATGTTACAATCCCAAGTGTGACTTTAGCAAAGGATCGCTCAGGGTTGATCGCAGGGTAGTGTTGCAGCGGAAGTGTTGACCTCAGGTCAGAGTGAATGTAAATGACTGAGATTAATACTTGTCAAACTCATATCATATAGCTTGTCTAGGCTATAGTGGGGTAGACACTATGGGGTACAGTTTCCTAGGGTTTCCTACTTGTACCCAACCTTGTGCTAGTTCATTCATTCCTCATTTCTTCACATGGTATAGAGCAGGTTCCCTAGTGGGAACGCTTCCTTGGGCCCACCACTGAATTTTTTTTTTTTCTGACCGGAGCGCCAGTCGCTCCTGCCCGAGGCGCGCCTTGTGGGCCGCCCTTCTGTCGAGCTCTCTTAGAGACTCCTCTCACGGCCCCTCGTGCCGCCCCTAGCGGCCCCGTCGCCGCCCTTCCAGGCCCCTCGCGGCCCCTAGCAGCCCCGTCGCCGCCCCTACGCGGCCCCGTCGCCGCCCCTAGCGGCCCCGTCACCGCCCCTAGCGGCCCCGTCGCCGCCTCTCTCCCTACGCGGCCCCGTCGCCGCCCCTACGCGGCCCCGTCGCCGCCCTTACGCGGCCCCGTCGCCGCCCCTAGCGGCCCCGTCGCCGCCCCTACGCGGCCTCGTCGCCGCCCCTAGCGGCCCCATCGCCGCCTCCCTCCCTACGCGGCCCCGTCGCCGCCCCTAGCGGCCCCGTCGCCGCCCCTACGCGGCCCCGTCGCCGCCCCTAGCGGCCCCGTCGCCGCCTCCCTCCCTACGCGGCCCCGTCGCCGCCCCTACGCGGCCCCGTCGCCGCCCCTAGCGGCCCCGTCGCCGCTCCCCTCCCTACGCGGCCCCGTCGCCGCCACTACGCGGCCTCGTCGCCGCCCCTACGCGGCCCCGTCGCCGCCCCTACGCGGCCCCGTAGCCGCCCCTAGCGGCCCCGTCGCCGATCCCCTCCCTACGCGGCCCCGTAGCCGCCCCTAGCGGCCCCGTCGCCGCCTCTACTGGCCTCGTCGCCGCCTCTACCGGCCCCTTCACCGCTGAGCCGCCCAGCAGCTGAGCAGCCGAGCCACCAAGCCGCCGAGCCGCCCAGCAGCTGAGCCGCCCAACAGCCGAGCCGCCGAGCCGCCCAGCAGCCGAGCCGCCGAGCCGCCCAGCAACCGAGCCGCCGAGCCGCCCGACAGCCGAGCCGCCCAGCAGCCGAGCCGCCGAGCCGCCCTGCCGTCGAGCCGCTACTGTTCCTACCGGCGCGCCCTGGCCCTACTTACTCGGACTCGTGAGATCACTCCCTGCTAGGCCACTGCAGTCATGGCTACCCCCAGTGTCCTTACCTTTGATGCTGAGGGTCGTGCTGTTGACTTTGAGGTCTGGGTCGATAGCCTCCAGCTGTTCCTACAGTGCGATAGGGCAGACGGACTCTCCCTGTTCGATCTCACCTCTGGTGCCTCCCCTGCCCCGCCTGCTACAGCTGACAGCACTGTTCGCTCACAGTGGGCCACACGCGATGCTGTTGCCCGTCTTGCTGTGCGTCGCCACTTACCGACCACTTTAGCTAGTACAAGAGTGCTAAGACCTTGTACGACGCTGTAGTTGCACGCTACTCTTCCCCTGCCACTGCTGCGCTGAGCCGCCTCTTGCTGCCGTACCTGTTCCCTGACCTTGCTGCCTTTCCCACAGTCGCTGACCTCATTACGCACCTTCGCACTAGTGACACTCGCTACCGCACTGCGCTTCTTGCTGATTTCTGTGCCAAGAACCCCCCCCCCATGTACATCACCCTCTACTACATAGTCACCCGGCTCCCTGACTCCCTTCGCTTAGTCAGGGACCACTTCCTCTCAGTTTGCCCCACCACACTCACCGTTGACCTCCCCGAGGAGCGCCTCCTAGCAGCAGAGAAGAGCATAGTCGCTGTAGGAGCCTCTCGTGGTGACCCTCGCACCCCCGTCTTTGAGGGGTGTTCCCCTTCCCCCCTCTTGCCCTCTGTTGCTTCTGCTGCTGCGGCCGACCTCATTGGTTTCGAGTCGGTCGGCGCTGCGTCTACCCCTAGCGGGAGACGCCGCACCGGCAAGGGCAAGGGGGGCAAGGGCGCTGGAGAGGCTAGCGGGGGCGGTGGAGTTGGTGGTGGAGGCAGTGGAGGGGGTGGGGGTGGTGGTGGGAGTGGTGGCGGGGGTGGAGGTGTCGGTGGCAGCAGTGGAGGCGGAGGAGGCGGCGGCGGTGGCGGAGGGAGCGGAGGCGGCGGAGGTGGCGGAGGCGGCGGAGGTGGCGGAGGCGGCGGAGGTGGCGGAGGCGGCGGAGGTGGCGGAGGCGGCGGCGGCAGCGGTGGAGCTGGTCGCGGCTCTGCGCAGAGGAGTGCGTCCGGTGGTGGTCCGCGCCAGCAGCAGCAGCGCAGTCGTGAGACCCTGTCCCCTCAGCAGCTTCGTGAGTGGTACGCTGCGCGTCAGCGAGGTGGGGGTACTGGTCCCTGCACCTACGTCCTCCGTACCGGCGACCGCGCTGGTGAGCAGTGCGGGGGCCCGCACTCCACCCAGCGCTGCTTCGGCCGCCTGACGGACGCGTGGCGTCACCAGTTCCCTGACGCCACTGAGATCCCTCGCTGGGGAGAGCTGTCTAGGGCGGGGGTTGCTATCTTTGATCTTGATTATGATGCTATTCTTGCTGCCATGTATGCTGTGTCTGATAGTGTTGAGGGTGACTGTTACCTGTGTGTTCCGCCTGACCCGGGCATTGAGGCTGCTGCTCTAGGTGCTGGTGAGGCTGCTGCTCTAGGTGCTAGTGCGTCTGCTGCCCCAGGTGCTGGTGAGTCTGCCCTCTCAGGTACCACGTCGGCTCAGGCCTTACACACCTTCACCCTTGACTCGGGTGCTTCCCGCTCCTTCTTTCGAGACCGCACCACGCTTACGCCGCTTAGTCGGCCGGTTGCGGTCTCCCTGGCGGACCCCTCTGGGGGTCTTGTCCTTGCTGGCTTCTCCACGGTCTTACCGTGCCCGGCAGCCCCCTCTGGCACCCTGTCAGGTCTCTACCTCCCCTCGTTCTCTACGAACTTGGTGAGTGGAGCTGATCTACAGGATAGGGGGGTTGACCAGTTCACTCCTGCGAGTCAGCGGGTGACCCACTGCACGTGTGCTCGGACGGGCCGACACTTGGCCACGTTCACCCGTCGGCCGGGGTCGAGCCTGTACACACTTACTACTGAGTCTCCTCCGGTTGCTGAGTCTGGTCAGGTAGCTGCGTCGAGTCAGGTGTTTGCTGCAGCGTCCAGGTCTGGTCCTGAGTCTGCTCCCTGCTCGTGTCGTCTCCTGTCCCACCAGACTCTCCTTTGGCACCACCGCCTTGGTCACCCCTCCCTGCCTCGTCTCCGAGGCATGGCCTCCCGTGTCCTTGTCTCTGGTCTCCCCCGGTCTCTCCCTCCCCTACCTCCAGGGCCTGCCCCTACCTGCGTCCCCTGCGTCGAGGGGCGACAGCGCGCCACCCCTCACTCCTCCGAGTTTCCTCCGACAGAGGCTCCACTGCAGACTCTTCACATGGACGTGTGGGGCCCCGCCCGCGTCCGTGGCCAGGGTCACGAGCGTTACTTCCTGTTGGTGGTTGACGACTACTCGCGTTACACCACGGTGTTCCCCTTGCGCAGCAAGGGTGACGTCACTGAGGTGTTGATCGACTGGATCCGCGCAGCTCGTCTCCAACTCAGAGAGAGTTTCGGCTCGGACTTTCCTGTTCTGCGTCTGCACTCTGACAGAGGCGGGGAGTTTTCCTCTGCCCGTGTGGGAGCCTTCTGTCGTGCACAGGGCATCCGCCAGACCTTCACGCTTCCGGCCTCTCCACAGCAAAATGGGATTGCTGAGCGCCGCATTGGCATGGTCATGGACGTCGCTCGTACGTCCATGATCCATGCGGCTGCCCCCCATTTTCTGTGGCCGTTTGCGGTTCAGTACGCGGCGCATCAGCTCAACCTTCAGCCCCGGGTCTCCTTGCCAGAGACCTCCCCCACCTTGCGGTGGACGGGGAAGGTTGGCGATGCGTCTGCGTTTCGGGTCTGGGGATCTCGGGCGTTTGTCCGCGACTTGTCTGCGGACAAGCTGTCCCCCCGTGCTGTTCCCTGCGTCCTCCTTGGCTTCCCCCCTTACGCGCCTGGTTGGCAGTTTTACCACCCCACCTCGCGCCGTGTTCTGTCCTCCCAGGACGTCACCTTTGACGAGTCGGTGCCTTTTTACCGTCTCTTCCCCTACCGCACTGCGCCTCTCCCCCCGCCGCCGCTCTTCCTTGCGCCAGGTCCTCCCCTGGTAGACCCCCTCCCCCCTCAGGGTCCTGCCCCGTCAGGTGTGTCTCAGGTAGACGCAGTCGAGCCTGTCGAGGTAGCTGTTGACTCTGGTGCTCCTAGAGGTGCTGAGCCTGCGGGTGCCGGGTCTGGAGGTGCTGTGTCTAGGGGTGCTGAGCCTGGGGGTGCTGAGTCTGGGGGTGCTGAGCCTGGGGGCGCTGAGCCTGGGGGTGCGGAGCCTGGGGGTGCTGGGTCTGCTCGTGTGGCCTCTCGCGGTGCTTCGTCGAGGCGGGAGCTACTCTCTCCGCAGGAGCTGCGCGAGTGGTTTGCCCGGCGCTGGAGCCGTGCTGCTGGAGCTGGAGGTACTACTGTTGCTGCTGGTCCCGGAGGTGCTCGTACTGGCGGCACTGGAGCTGCTGGGACTGGGGGTGCTGCTGGGGCTGCTGGAGGTGGTCCTGCTGGAGGTACTGCTGGAGCTACTGGCGGTACTGGAGCTGCCGGTCCTGATGGAGTTGGTGCTGCTGGAGATGCTGGAGCTGGAGCTGCTGGGGGTGTTGGCGCTGGTGGTTCTGCTGGCGCTGGTGCGTCTGAGGGTGCTGGAGTTGGCGCTGTTGGAGCTCGAGGTGCTACTGGCGCTGGTGCTGCCGCTGGGGGTATTGGTGCTGTCCCTGCTGGTTCTGGAGGCGCTGCGCGGCCGAGGCCGTACTTCGTTCCGCTCCTTGAGCAGGTTCTTGGTCTCCCGCCCTCTTCTGGTCCTGCTCCTCCCTTAGCGTGTCTACAGCCTGTCCAGTCGCCGTCACAGTTACAGCCCGCCTCCCCCCTACTTGCTCCTTCTCCCTACACTGGTCCTATTGGAGGTCTTGCTGAGCGTCGTGAGCCTGCGTCTCGTCCTGCGTCGCCTGTTCGTGCTGCTCGCACTAGTCGTCGTGCTCCGCGTCCGCGTCCTCCTGCGGTCCCAGGCACACACCAGATGGCACTGCGTCCTTCCACTGCTCCTCTGGGTGTCCCGTTGCCGTCTCCTCCAGAGTCCCCTCTTCCTGTTCTTGCTGACCCGGAGTCTGACTCTCTTTGTGCTGCCAGTCCTACTGTCACGCGTCTCCTGGCTACTATTGTCACTGACCCTTCCTTTGAGTCCACTGCTGCGTCGGCCCTAGTTGCTGAGCTTGTCGACTTTGCTGCTCGCTGTTGTCTGGACTACGCTACTAGTCTTGTTGCTGAGTCTGAGTCTGTCTGTCCTCCGTCCGTCGGGGGTGAGTGTGCTCTTAGCACGGACGTCCTTGAGGACAGGCAGGAGGAGTTCCAGTGTTTTGCTGCTGCTTTGCCTCATCTCGTGTCCACGCTGATTGCCCCTGAGGGAGACCCGGATGCACCAGACATCCCGACTCCTCGATCGTACGCTGAGGCGATCGAGGGTCCCTACTCCTCACGGTGGCAGTCAGCCATGGACGCAGAGATGGCTTCCTGGAAGTCCACAGGCACCTACGTCGACGAGGTTCCCCCACCTGGGGCGAACATCGTCAGTGGCATGTGGATTTTCAGGGTGAAGCTGCCGCCGGGTTCTCCGCCTGTCTTCAAGGCGCGTTTCGTGGCTCGAGGCTTCAGTCAGACTACTTTCAGACCTTCTCTCCCACCCCGAAGATGACCACTCTTCGGGTGCTGCTGCACATAGCCGCTCAGCGCGACTACGAGCTTCACTCTCTTGACTTCAGCACAGCTTTCCTTCAGGGCAGCCTGCACGAGGAGATCTGGCTGCGCCGCCCACCTGGCTTCACTGGGTCGTTTCCCCCTGGTACCCAGTGGAGCCTCCGGCGGCCAGTCTACGGTCTCCGCCAGGCGCCCCGTGAGTGGCACGACACACTGAGGACTTCACTTGCGGCTCTTGGGTTTGCTCCTTCTACAGCCGACCCGTCGCTGTTTCTGCGCACCGACACCTCTTTGCCGCCGTTCTACATCCTCGTGTACGTCGACGACTTGGTCTTTGCCACTGCTGACACTGCTGGACTCGCCCACGTGAAGTCCGAGCTGCAGAAGAGACACACGTGCACAGACCTGGGTGAACTGCGCAGCTACCTTGGCTTGCAGATCACCCGGGACAGAGCACAGCGCACCATTACCCTGACTCAGTCACACATGGTGCAGCAGGTCCTTCAGCGCTTCGACTTCACGTACTCCTCGCCTCAGGCCACTCCTCTGTCTACTCGCCACTCGCTCTCAGCTCTGCCTTCGGATGAGTCCGTAGAGCCGAGTGGCCCGTACCCAGAGCTTGTTGGCTGCCTCATGTACCTGATGACCTGCACACGACCTGACCTTGCATACCCTCTTAGCATCTTGGCACGCTATGTTGCTCCTGGGAGACACCGACCAGAGCACATGGCTGCAGCGAAGAGGGTGTTGCGCTACTTGTGCTGTACGTCGGGCATGGGGCTAGTGCTTGGAGGGCGACGTCGAGTGGTCCTCACAGGTCACGCAGACGCTTCTTGGGCTGACGACCAGGCTACGCAGCGGTCGTCACAGGGTTACACCTTCAGCCTTGGCTCCGGCTCTGTTCCGTGGCGGTCTACCCGCTCGTCTTCTGTTCTCGGCTCCAGCTGTGAGGCTGAGATCTACGCAGGGGCCATGGCTGCACAGGAGCTACGCTGGCTCACCTACCTGCTGACTGACCTAGGAGAGCCGCCTCGTTCTCCTCCAGTTCTGTACGTAGACAACAAGGCCATGCTGGCCTTGTGTCGGGAGCACAGACTGGAGCACAGAACGAAGCACATTGCTCTTCGCTACTTCCTTGCTCGTGAGCTGCAGCAGCGTGGTCAGCTGCGCCTTGCTTACGTGGCCTTTGAGGCCAACACTGCTGATATCTTTACCAAGGCACTTCCGCCTGGTGATCATCAGCGCTTCTGTACGATGCTAGGTCTTGTGCCTACTTGGCCTCACTTGCTCACTTCTTGACCTTGCTTGTACTGTGATCTTTCTATACCTGCACTTGCCTGCTTACCTTTATATATGATCTTGCATGTGGACTGGCCTTGTGGCCTTGCTCTTGTGCTCGGATTGTGTGGTGACGTTGTGATCCACCCTGAGCTTGCTTTGCTTTGCTTGACTGGTCTTGTGACCTCTTGTTCTCCCCCACTTTGCCTATGGGGGTGTGTCAAACTCATATCATATAGCTTGTCTAGGCTATAGTGGGGTAGACACTATGGGGTACAGTTTCCTAGGGTTTCCTACTTGTACCCAACCTTGTGCTAGTTCATTCATTCCTCATTTCTTCACAATACTAGCATGCATACATCGGGTTTATATAGGAAATATTAGGGAATACGAAACGGCCTAGACCAGGGCCAATTTTATCAGTGAAAAACACCCTGATACCTTGATTATCAGGGTGGTATTTGGCAGCCACATTGATGGCCTAGGGTAATTTTTTTTTTAGCTAGGATTTTCCTTATATGCCTGGGTTTTTATTTAAGGCACCCTGCTGCCTCAAGGTTACCGATCTTCATAACAAAATTGACCCTGAAGCGAGTACCATACCTCCCCCCCCTCCCCACACCACCACCACTTCCCCCACCCCCCCTTTCCCATAACCCGGGATTCCCGATTGCCAACTGCCGAAACCGGAATTTCAGCTTCGACAATACATGTGCTGGCATGAAGTGGGCCACCACTGGCCAGAAACACCAGGGTTTGAAAAACTGGTACACTGATGCCACAGGGTTGGATTTTCAAAAACAAGAAAAATACTGATGGATCAGGGTTTGAACAAGGTATCACACTGATAACCAGGTTTTTGAACAGGTGCAACATTGATCACAAGGGTTGCTCAAAGCCAAAAAATAGCCCTGACCTAGACTAGCCATGTACTCTACGGGGTACATTCTTTTATTACAGCGAAGTTCAAAACCGTGCGGCGCGAGAACCCGTTTCAAACCTATTCCCCCTCTTTTACTTCAAATGCTTTTGCATGCATCGGTCTTGATCAGGTGGTTACCAGCGTCGCTTCGATTCTTCTGACCAGGCCCTACAATATCAGGAATTTTCCCTTAAAATTCCTGATTTTTAGCTTAGTTTTGTGTACCTACACTGATTTTCCAGTGTTGCGATTTTTGTGATACTGATTTTTTCAGCCTTTATTTCATAGCTAACACTGATTTTTCAGTCTTTTATCGAAGTGTACAATGAATGCGCATTCCGCACCCGAGGGATTAAATCGATGATAATAAATATAAAAAACTTGTACAAATATGGATGAACTGTCTCAGTGGTTAGCAAAATTGATATTGGTGTTAAGGTCTCGGGTCGAATCCATCGGTTGCATCTTTAGATTGCTCTATTGTACAAAGGCGTAATGTGATTGAAGTTCATGCTTTTATTTCTAGGAACACTAAAAATTCAGGCTTGTTTTTTTAGGAACCCTGAAAATTCAGGCTTTTTTCACAGGGTCCCTGATGCATCAACGTCCCTATAAGTGAATATGAGGTCCTGCTTCTGACTCCTCGACTTCGTACTCGGTAGAGTCGGCTCCTGCAGCATACAGGAATGTCTTCTCATAAAGTTTCATATCGTAACAGTGTAAAACAAAACATACTCTTTTTGCCGAAGCATGATTTTGAAAGGGTACTGTATTCCCCCGGATAGAAGACCCCCCAAAAATACAAGTTTTGTATAACGAAATCGACGTTTCGTATGTAGTGTTGATTTTATCGTCGAGCCGCGCCATTGCCTTGATCCAACCAATCGTTGCCTCTTGCTATGCCAATTAGCTAATGGGTCTGCCCAACATGTATTGTAAAAGAGTTCTGACCAAATTTCGGCAGCATGCCCCCTAGAATAGCTCTGATACCATGCTAGAAAGGCATAGTGCCGTCGTAGCGGAAGCCTTGATTGTAAAAAAATAGCAAGAGAAACTTGCAACTGAATGGATTCAGAACAATGGATTAAGAATGAAACCACATAACAGGGAATTTAATATATCAGCTACGCTGCCCACACCCATCCATCCACACCAATAATTGTACTACCAATAATGGCAACTCCAATAAAGGAGTACCAATAATTCTACCCCCAAACCTCTAGACTCCAATAATGCAGCCCCTATAATAATTATACATTTATTGTAGGGCCTAGAGGCTTATATAGAGAACTACAGTGAAATCTAACAGCATATATGTTTCCTTATGTTTCTATTTATAACACTCCCCCTTGGTGTAGATTTTACTGAAGTT
The DNA here is from genome assembly GCA_947471745.1 of Closterium sp. Naga37s-1. Taxonomy (NCBI): domain Eukaryota; kingdom Viridiplantae; phylum Streptophyta; class Zygnematophyceae; order Desmidiales; family Closteriaceae; genus Closterium; species Closterium sp. Naga37s-1. Next base: position 3,371,203 of record CANJKZ010000198.1, read on the forward strand.
CGTTAGTGTGGAGGATGGAGGGATAAGGTGGTTATGTTACCATACGTACCCTTTGTCGACCCGTTGATTGCGGCGAGAAATTGAGGTCACGACGATAATTGCAGAAAAGACTGACGCTGGGGCCTCTGTTGAGATCGGTAACGCGTCAGACGAACTGTAGCAGTTTTGCACGTTCCTCAGGTGTGTAGTACACGATTTACCGCTCCTGTTGCGCTTTCCCCAATCTCGGCAACCCCTTTCCTAGCTTTGCCCTCCAACACTCGCGTTTCTCCCCTTAGGGTTTCGAGTTGCACTGCTCCTCTTTCTAGCCTTTCCTGCTGATATCTGGTTCCCCTAAGAACCTTCGATCTCAACATTCCCTTCTCGTCACTAAGCAGCACCTTCTAGGCCCAGATCAAGAGTGCAATGGCTGCCGCTGTCTCGATCGTAGCTTATCCACACTATTGAAATGCCTGAAATTAGAGAGCAGCAGCTAACTCTCTTGCGCGACTTAGCTGCTGATGGCGATGAACTTTTTCACGGTCCTTTCTCCTGCGGATCGTATTCCCAGCTCCTCTTGTTACTAGCAGCATATTGTTCAGATTTAATTCAGCAGTTTGTATTACTCTAGCCATGGCTGCTTTGTTATGTGATGCTATCATTTGCATTCACGTCTATCTCCCTCCCATCATATTTGTGCGTTGCATGCGTGGTATGAGCCTGTGCAAGAATTTGTGTTTTAGTATGGTTCGGATTTCCTGAGTGTGTGTGAATGCTATTTGGCTTGAGCAGATATCTGAAGTGACTCCTCTGCTCAAGAGCTATCCAACGAACAAAGAATTGTTGTGATCGGAGCAAGAACGACGAAGTTTTATTCGTTCGAGGTTTTGATTGGGATGCGACGACTTTGGGAAGTTGTGAAGTGACTCAATATGGGGTACAGACTTTTGGGGGTTGGGAAATTCGTCCCCATCACTGTAGATGCTGCCAAGTGGTTGGGAGAAACCAAATTGGGTTGGCAAGTGTGGCCAACTTGGGTGAGGTGGATTGTGGAGGTTGGGAAATGGACAAAGGTCAAAGTGGGGTTCCTATAGGGAAGGGATTTGGTGTGCTTATGGGGTTTCCCTGGTTGGGGAATCCTTGGGGACCTTCCCTCTCATCCTCCTCTTCCCCTCCCACCTGGTTTTAACTTTCTTGTGTGAACTTGTGAGTTAATTGTGATTGAGTTAAGTTCCTATGGCAACATACCCCCTAGTGCGCCGAAAATCATAACTCGAGATATACTTCATCATTTGATACAATTCAAATTGGGAAACATAGCCGCGGTAAAGGGCTACAACATACTTGAGTTTGAAAGAATTCCAACGGTGCGTTATTCGTCGATGACGTTTCTTGTGAAGTCGACATTTCTGTCCAGAATTCTAAGCCAACGATTTTGAGAAATTTAGGCACCTAATCTTCGTAGACTCTGTCCTTAGTCTCTAACAAGTGGTATCAGAGCTTATTAAGGACTTTGTGGAGAGTCTATTGAAGTGTGAAGACCCTCCTAGACCCACCATGGCCTGTGGGCATGCCTAAGTGGAGTTCTGGAGGTTGGATGTGACTTCCGCTAAGGGGAAACTCTGCCGAAATTTCGTTGGCGCCTACACTTGTGAAAATATTGTGAGACTTCGGTCTGGACAGCGAAGGGGGGAGCTGAAACCTGTGATTGGGAGCAGAGGAGATGAATCAAGGGAGTGGAGAAGCAGCTGAGAAGAGGAGTGAGCCACCACCATCCAAGATTTAGGCGCTGGATGGCTCCAACTACGAGGAATGGAGCGGGCTGATGAGGAGCGTCTTCAAGCGCTACAAGCTGCTGAAACTTGCGATGGGAGAAGAGAAGATGCCCGAAGAAGGAGATGCTCAGGATCGGTGGATTGAGCGGAGCGCGGTGTTGTTCGACCTAATCTTGCAATCGGTCAACAACGACACGTTCCAGCACATCAAGGACTTGGTTGAGTTGAACGACTCCTGTCCAAAGACGTGGAAGCTACTGCGCGACGTGATTCAGGCCAACACGCTACCCATGGTGATCGTGCTCAAGAAGGAGCTGGCGGCCATCTCCACGCGATCAGGAGATGATTTGAAGCCGGTCCTTGACAAGATCAAGGACACATATGCGAGGATGGCAGCGGCGGGCAGCAATGTGTCGCAGATGCAGCAATGCACCAAGATCATCTCGGTGCTCGACAACTCGTGGGATAACCTCATCCCCACCCTCAACGTTCAGCAGGACAAGTGGACGCCTGAGTGGCTACGGCAGCAGGTCCTACAAGAGGACTTCCGCAGGCGCCACACGGGAGGTGGTGCTGCCAACAAAATTGCTGAGGGGTATGGAGCTGCAGGAGGCAGCAGAGGAAGAGGGGGAGGGAGAGGCCGAGGCCGTGGGAGAGGCGTTGGTAGAGGGAGAGGCCGAGGTGACTACAATGAGGGGCATGGGAGCTCTGGTGGCAGGGGGAGCATTCGAATGGAGGGTGCATGCTGGTACTGCAAGAAGGCTGAACACCCATGGTTCAAGTGTTTAAGCCGGCCTAAATGATGGGCGCCTCCAGGCATAAAGCCGCCAAGTGGTGAACGCGCACGAGGTGGTGCTGTGCAAGGTTCAGGTGCACAAGGTGATGGTGCACAAGGTAAAGCCGACCCTGGGATGTTCCTCATGGTTGAGGATGTTCAAGGGAGTGGGGGTGATGTGGGTTCATTTGGGAAGGTTGTAATGCACCCCCTCACTAGGTGATAGAATCGGGTTGCACAAGTCACATGACCCCACGGGCAGATTTGCTTGACAAGGTAAAACCCCCTGGGAAGATAAAGTTTGTGGCTACCGCTTCAGGTGCTTTGCTCCCTGTGATTGGTGTGGGGAATGCCAAGGTAATGGGAGCTAATGGGGGGCTTGTGGGGCTGGGGAATGTGCTGTTGGTTGAAGGTTTGTCCGCTAACCTTCTTTCTGTGCGCCGGCTGCAGAAAAACAAGGTCAAAGTCACCTTCGGCCCAACCAGCTATCGTGCGAAGCTTCGGAAGCTGTTGTTGTGGGATTTGGAGGAGAAGAGCAGCAGCATCAAGGACCTATGGCAGCTGCCCATCATCCCTTGGAATGGGAAACCACCAGCAACGGCAACGGCTGCAGCAACGGCTAAGGCATCTGCAGGAGGAGAGGAGACTGCACCAAATGCTGGGGCCCTGGATGCAGTCAAGAAGGTGCAGCAGCCAGAGCAGCTATATGGTGAGGTTATTGCTTGTGTGGATGCGACAGCTGCATGGGCAAAGGCTTCATCTGGGAGTGGTGAGGCCGATTGGGAGACGTGGCACGAGAGGCTGTGTCATGTGAACTTTCCTATGCTGCAGAAGTTGGTAAAGGATGGGAGCTTGAAGGGGTTGGAGGTGAAGGGGGCAGCGAAGGAGATTGGGAGCTGCCCTACATGCCTTGAGACCAAGTTCACAAAATTTCCCTTCAGTAGCAGCACGGGACCAGCGAAGGCTCCACTTGCACTTGTGCACATGGACGTGGTGGGCCCCACGAGGGCCCCTTCTCTCTCAGGCAGCTGCTACTTCTTGACCATTGTGGACGACCACACGCGTGCGGTGTGGGTGTACCCTTTGAAGACCAAGGGGGAGGTGGCAGCAGCTGTTCTAAAGGAGTGGTTGTCGAGAGCTCAAAGGGAGAGCGGACACAAGGTGAAGGTGATCCGCACTGACAACGGGGGAGAATTCATTGGCGCTGATTTTGAGGCGGTGCTGAAGAAGAAGGGGATCAAGCATCAGCTCACGGTGCCCTACAACCCTCAGCAGAACGGCGTGGCTGAGCGGTTCAACCGGACCCTGCAGGAAGGTGCTCGCACTCTTCTTGGGCGTGCAGGGCTGCCGGTTCCGTTTTGGATGAGTGCACTGCGGCAGGTCGCTCTTGTGAAGAACCGGGTGTTGGCAACTGTGGGGGACAAGCAGTGGGTCCCCTACACCGAGTGGTATGGGAGTGCGCCAGCACTCAACATGCTGAGAGCATTCAGCTGCATGGTGGTGTTTCATGTGCCTAAGGAGAAGAGGGGAAAACTGGAAGCTTAAGGGAGATGGGGTGTGCACTTGGGGCTTGCTAAGGATCACAAGGGCTAGCTGATTTGGGACTTGACCAGCCAGCAGCTGACTGTGTCATGGGATGTGAAGTTCCTTGAGTCCTTGTACTATAAGGAGTGGAAGCAACAGCTGCAGAAGCTTACTATTACACCGCTGATCATTGAGGCCGATGAGGTGCAGCGGCCTTCGAGGCCAGGCAGGTCACTGTCTCAGAGGAGGAGATTTCTGGGGTGACTGAGGATGGGGGAGAACCTGAGGTGGAGGAGCAGCAGCAGCAAGAAGATGCTCCACAAGGTGCCGCACGTCCGGCTGACCGTCCTATGAGGGATGTGCGCCCTCCTAACCGGCTGACCTATCCGAGCTTTGGCAAGCCAAAGGTGGTAAGGGCTGGGAGTGTGGCTGAGCAGTGTGATGCGGATGAGATAGCACACTGCTATTGGGCAGCCATTCCTGAGACCAAGACGTTAGCCGAGGCATTGAGCGGGCCCGATGCTGAGAAGTGGAAGCAGAGTGTGAAGGCGCAGTATTACTCTCTGCCGGAGAATGAGACGTGGGAGCTGTGTGAGCTACCTCCTGGGAAGAAGGCTATTTCTTCCAAGTTGATCTTCAGGCATAAGTACGGACCTGATGGGGCGCTGACCCGCTACAAGTCAAGGCTTGTGGCAAAGGGGTTTCAGCAGACAAAGGGGAAGGACTTCAACGTACCAAAGGTGGTACGGGCTGGGAGTGTGGCTGAGCAGTGTGATGAGAAAGAAATAGCACACTGCTACTGGGCAGCCGTCCCTGAGCCCAAGATGTTAGCCGAGGCATTGAGCGGGCCCGATGCTGAGAAGTGGAAGCAGAGTGTGAAGGAGGAGTACGACTCTCTGCTGGAGAATGAGACTTGGGAGTTGTGTGAGCTGCCTCCTGAGAAGAAGGGAATCTCTTCGAAGCTGATCTTCAGGCACAAGTACGGAACTGGTGGGGCGCTGACCCGCTACAAGTCAAGGCTTGTGGCTAAGGGGTTTCAGCAGACAAAGGGGAAGGATTTTGATGAGATCTTTGCTCCTTTGGGGAAAGGCACAACACTGCGGGTGTCATTGGCAATGGCTGCAAACTATGGATGGCGGGTGAAGCAGATGGACAATACCACCGCCTTCCTCAATGGGATCATTCAGGAGGAGCTATACATGTTACAGCCTGTGGGATTGGATGATGGGAGCGGCAGGGTGTGGAGGCTGAAGAAGGCCATCTATGGCCTGAAGCAGGCTCCTCGCGCATGGTACCACAAGCTGGAGGAGACACTGCTGGCTGGGGGGTTCAAGAAGAGCGAGTGTGATCACAACTTGTTCCTGCTGCAAGAGAAGGAGCAGTTTCTCATGCTCCTGGTGTATGTGGACGACATCCTGCTCTTCTCTGAGTCGTCTGCAATGATTGAGCGTGTGGAGGAGATGCTGGAGATGCAGTTTAAGTGCTCCAAGATGGGAGATGTGAAGTACTATTTGGGGATGCATGTGGAGAGGGACCTTGATAAGGGAGTGTTGAGGTTGCACCAGAGGAAGTATTGTGAGGGGTTGGCTAAGAAGTATGGGCTGCAAGATGGAGGAAAGCCAGCCACCCCACTGCCTTCGGGGTTCATTGTGGAGCCCTGTGCTGATGAGGAGGTGGTGGGTGAGAGTGACATGAAGCTTTTTCATTCCATGGTTGGGGCACTCAACTATGCGGCTAACCACACGCGGCCTAACATTGCCTTTGCAACATCCAGGCTTGCCGGTGTGGTTTCACGCCCCAGTCATGAGCAGCTGGAAGCGGCCAAGAGGTTGGTCCGCTATGTGAGTGCAACGGCGTCAGTGAGTTTGGAGTATAGTGCTGTGCGACAGAGGCTGCAAAGGGGTGCAGCTGACTTGAGCAAGGGGGAGATGCTCTTGACTTGCTACACCGACGCTAGCTTTAACTCTGTGTAGACGGATGGCACCAGCATTGGAGGCTATGTGTGCCTGTTTGGAGGTGGTGCAGTGAACTGGCGCAGCAAGAAGCAGAATAAGGTGGGGCAGTCCTCGTGTGAGACAGAGTACATGGCCCTGCATCACGGGGCAAAGGAGGTGGTGTGGCTGAGGCGTTTGTTGGAGGAGATTGGAGTTAGTCAGAGGGAGCCGACCATCATGTTCTGTGACAATAAGTCGGCAGTGAAGCTTGCGAAGAACGCCTGCCTTCATGGGCTGACAAAGCACATTAGCCCCAAGTGGCACTGGGTGAGAAGGCTCCTGGACAAGGAGGTGCGGCTGGAGATTGTGAAGACCCATCAGCTGGCGGCTGACATTCTTACCAAACGCCTGGCCGAACCTGAGCATTGGAAGGGCATGAAACTTGCTGGAATGAGTGTGCATTGAGGGTGCATGCTTCAGCTGAGGCATGTGGGATGATGGTAGGCAGCCAAGGGGGGAGTTTGTTATGTGATGCTATCATTTGCATTCACGTCAATCTGCCTCCCATCATATGTTTGTGCGTTGCATGCATGGTGTGAACGTGTGCAAGAATTTGTGTTTTAGTATGGTTTGGATTTCCTGAGTGTGTGTGAATGCTATTTGGCTTGAGCAGATATCTGAAGTGACTCCACTGCTCAAGAGCTTTTCGACGAACCAAGAATCGTTGCGATCGGAGCAAGAACGACGAAGTTTTAATCGTTCGCGGTTTTGATTGGGATGCGACGACTTTGGGAAGTTGTGAAGTGACTCAATATGGGGTACAGACTTTTGGGTGTTGGGAAATTCGTCCCCATCACTGTAGATGCTGCCAAGTGGTTGGGAGAAACCAAATTGGGTTTGCAAGTGTGGCCAACTTGGATGAGGTGGATTGTGGAGGTTGGGAAACGGACAAAGGTCAAAGTGGGGTTCCTCTAGGGAAGGGATTTGGTGTGCTTATGGGGTTTCCTTGGTTGGGGACTCCTTGGGGACCTTCCCTCTCGTCCTCCTCTTCCCCTCCCACCTGGTTAATTGCTACTTCAACTTTCTTGTGTGAACTTGTAAGTTGATTGTGATTGAGTTAAGTTCCTATGGTAATTGACTTAAGTTCAACATACCCCCTAGTGCGTCGAAAATCATAACTCAAGATATACTTCATCATTTGATAGGATTCAAATTGGTAAAGATATCCATGGTCAAGGGCTACATCATACTTGAGTTTGGAAGAATTCTAACAGTGCGTTATTCGTCGAAGACGATTTTTTGGGAAGTCGAAATTTCTGTCCTGAATACTAAGCCATTGATTTTGAGAAATTTAGGCACCTAATCTTCGTAGACTCCGTCCTTAGTCTCTAACATGCTTCTGATGACGAATGCCAATTGTTCATGGTGAAATGCTCTCAGCATGTCGTAATGCCATTTTTCGTGGCGAAATGCCTGTCGACTAGCTGCAGCAGTAGGTGCCCCTTAGCAGCTGTCGTGCGTCTTAATCAGTAAGGCGCACTCTTGCTGCTGATGGCGCTCGATTTCTGCCACTGGCGCGCGGCTGTTTTAGCTGTTGACGTGCCAACGGCGCAAGACGGGACGACCAGCAGTGCGTCGCCAACAGCTAGCACTTGTCTGCAGCGGCCGATGCGCATCTGCTGGTTGGCGCGTGGCTACAGTGGCCGGCGCTCGACTGCAGAAACGGACGGGCTGCTGCACGCAATTTTTCCCCTCAGGAGGAAATGACCCAGTGAAGCCAGGTGGGCGGCGCAACCAGATCTCCTCGTGCAGGCTGCCCTGCAGGAAAGCTGTGCTGAAGTCAAGAGAGTGGAGCTCGTAGTCGCGCTGAGCGGCTATGTGCAGCAGCACCTGAAGAGTGGTCATCTTCGGGGTGGGAGAGAAGGTCTGAAAGTAGTCAACTCCCTGCCGCTGATTGAAGCCTCGAGCCACGTAACGCGCCTTGAAGACAGGCGGAGAACCCGGCGGCCGCTTCACCCTGAAAATCCACATGCCACTGACGATGTTCGCCCCAGGTGGGGGAACCTCGTCGACGTAGGTGCCTGTGGACTTCCAGGAAGCCATCTCTGCGTCCATGGCTGACTGCCACTGAGAGGAGTAGGGACCCTCGATCGCCTCAGCGTACGATCGAGGAGTCGGGATGTCTGGTGCATCCGGGTCTCCCTCAGGGGCAATCAGCGTGGACACGAGATGAGGCAAAGCAGCAGCAAAACACTGGAACTCCTCATGCCTGTCCTCAAGGACGTCCGTGCTAAGAGCACACTCACCCCCGACGGACGGAGGACAGACAGACTCAGACTCAGCAACGAGACTAGTGGCGTAGTCTAGACGACAGCGAGCAGCAAAGTCGACAAGCTCAGCAACTAATGCAGACGCAGCAGTGGACTCAAAGGAATGGACAGTGAGAACAGTGGCCAGGAGACGCGTGACAGTAGGACTGGCAGCACGAAGAGAGTCAGACTCCGGGTCAGCAAGAACAGGAAGAGAGGACTCTGGAGGAGACGGCAACGGGTCACGCAGAAGAGCAGTGGAAGGACGCAGTGCCATCTGGTGTGTGCCTGGGACCGCAGGAGGACGCGGACGCGGAGCACGACGACTAGTGCGAGCAGTACGAACAGGCGACGCAGGACGAGACGCAGGCTCACGACGCTCAGCAAGACCTCCAGTAGGACCAGTGTAACTGTGACCGCGACTGGACAGGCTGTGGACACTCTAAGGGAGGAGCAGGACCAGTAGAGGGCGGGAGACCAAGAACCTGCTCAAGGAGCGGAACGAAGTACGGCCTCGGCTGCGCAGCGCCTCCAGAACCAGCAGGGACAGCACCAGTACCCCCAGCGGCAGCACCAGCGCCAGCAGCACCTCCATCTCCAACAGCGCCAACTCCAGCACCCTCAGACGCACCACCGCCAGCAGAAACACCAGCGCCAACACCCCCAGCAGCTCCAGCTCCAGCAGCTCCAGCAGCTCCAGCAGCACCAACTCCAGCAGGACCGGCAGCTCCAGTACCGCCAGCAGCTCCAGCAGTACCTCCAACAGGACTAACTCCAGCAGCCCCAGTAGCACCCCCAGCCCCAGCAGCTCCAGTACCGCCAGTACGAGCACCTCCGGGACCAGCAGCAACAGTAGTACCTCCAAAATTCAGCAGCACGGCTCCAGCGCCGGGCAAACCACTCGCGCAGCTCCTGCGGAGAGAGTAGCTCCCGCCTCGACGAAGCACCGCGAGAGGCCACACGAGCAGACCCAGCACCCCCAGGCTCCGCACCCCCAGGCTCAGCGCCCCCAGGCTCAGCACCCCCAGACTCAGCACCCCCAGGCTCAGCACCCCTAGACACAGCACCTCCAGACCCGGCACCCGCAAGCTCAGCACCTCTAGCAGCACCAGAGTCAACAGCTACCTCGACAGACTCGACTGCGTCTACCTGGGACACACCTGACGGGGCAGGACCCTGAGGGGGGAGGGGGTCTACCGGGGGGGGACCTGGCGCAAGGAAGAGTGGCGGCGGGGAGAGGGGCGCAGTGCGGTAGGGGAAGAGACGTTAGTAAGGCACCGACTCGTCAAAGGTGACGTCCTGGGAGGACAGAACACGGCGTGAGGTGGGGTGGTAAAACTGCCACCCAGGCGCGTCAGGGGGGAAGCCAAGGAAGACGCAGGGAACAGCACGGGGGGACAGCTTGTCCGCAGACAAGTCGCGGACAAACGCCCGAGATCCCCAGACCCGAAACGCAGACACATCGCCAACCTTCCCTGTCCACCGCAAGGTGGGGGAGGTCTCTGGCAAGGAGACCCGGGGCTGAAGGTTGGGCTGATGCGCTGCGTACTGAACCGCAAACGGCCACAGAAAATGGGGAGCAGCCGCATGGATCATGGACGTACGAGCGACGTCCATGACCATGCCAATGCGGCGCTCAGCAATCCCATTTTGCTGTGGAGAGGCCGGAAGCGTGAAGGTCTGGCGGATGCCCTGTGCACGACAGAAGGCTCCCAGACGGGCAGAGGAAAACTCCCCGCCTCTGTCAGAGTGCAGACGCAGAACAGGAAAGTCCGAGCCGAAACTCTCTCTGAGCTGGAGACGAGCTGCGCGGATCGAGTCGATCAACACCTCAGTGACGTCACCTTTGCTGCGCAAGGGGAACACCGTGGTGTAATGCGAGTAGTCGTCAACCACCAACAGGAAGTAACGCTCGTGACCCTGGCCACGGACGCGGGCGGGGCCCCACACGTCCATGTGAAGAGTCTGCAGGGGAGCCTCTGTCGGAGGAAACTCGGAGGAGTGAGGGGCTGCGCGCTGCCGTCCCTCGACGCAGGGAACGCAGGTAGGGGCAGGCCCCGGAGGGAGGGGAGGGAGGGACCGGGGGAGACCAGAGACAAGGACATGGGAGGCCATGCCTCGGAGACGAGGCAGGGATGGGTGACCAAGGCGGTGGTGCCAAAGGAGAGTCTGGTGGGACAGGAGACGACACGAGCAGGGAGCAGACTCAGGACCAGACCTGGACGCTGCAGCAAACACCTGACTCGACGCAGCTACCTGACCAGACCCTGCAACCGGAGGAGACTCAGTAGTCAGTGTGTACAGGCTCGACCCCGGCCGACGGGTAAACGTGGCCAAGTGTCGGCACGTCCGCGCACACGTACAGTGGGTCACCCGCTGACTCGTAGGAGTGAACTGGTCAACCCCCCGATCCTGTAGATCAGCACCACTCACCAAGTTCGTAGAGAACGAGGGGAGGTAGAGACCTGACAGGGTGCCAGAGGGGGCTGCCGGACACGGTAAGACAGTGGAGAAGCGAGCAAGGATAGGACCCCCAGAGGGGTCCGCCAGGGAGACCGCAACCGGCCGACTGAGCGGCGTAAGCATGGTGCGGTCTCGAAAGAAGGAGCGGGAAGCACCCGAGTCAAGAGTGAAGGTGTGTAAGGCCTGAGCCGACGTGGTACCTGAGAGAGCAGACTCACCAGCACCTGGGGCAGCAGACGCACTAGCCCCTAGAGCGGCAGCCTCACCGGCACCTGGAGCAGCAGACTAGATACCGGGGTCAGGCGGCACACACAGGTGACAGGCTCCCTCGGCACTAGTAGACAATGCATACATTGCAGTGAGAATAGCATCATAGTCAAGAGCAAAGATATCTACCCTCTGCCTAAGCAGCTCCACCCAGTCGGGGAGCTCAGCGTCGTCGCCAAACTCTGTACGCCAAGCGTCGCTCAGACGGGCGAAGCAGCGGGACTCTGTGTGACCACGCGTCCCGCAAGGCTGACCAGTCCGGACACCCGAGCTAATAACGTACTGGCAGCGAGCACCACTCAGCGACCCTCTACTCTGAGCGTACCACTCATGAAGCTGCTGGGGCGAGAGGACCGCGTACGGACGACGCTGCAGCTGCACCTGGCCACTACAAGCAGCTGCAGAACTACTCACTCTAGGACGACTCCCACTACGGCCACCCCGACAACCTTAACTAGCGTACCACTCACGAAGCTGTTGGGGGGTGAGGGACTCACGCGGGCGACGCTAGTGCTGCATCTGGCCACTACAAGCAGCTGCGGAACTACTCACTCCAGGACGACTACCACTACGGCCACCCCGACAACCCCAACTAGCGTACCACTCACGAAGCTGTTGGGGGGTGAGGGACTCACGCGGGCGATGCTGGAGCTGCATCTGGCCACGCCAGGAGCAGCAGTAGCAGTAGAAAGAGCAGTAGCAGCAAGAGCAGCAGTAACAGCAGTACGGGCAGGGCAGTGCTCACCAGTGGCGAGAAGGGCAGGCGTACGACGGTGGCAACGGCGAGGCCGCTACCACTGTAGGGCAAGAGATCCGCAGCAGCTGCAGGGGTGGCTGCTCCAGGGGCGGCAGTTGTAGGGGCGGCTGCTCCAAGGGCGGCTGCTCCAGGGGCGGCTGCTGCAGGGGCGGGTGCTCCAGGGGCGGCTGCTGCAGGGGTGGCTGCTCCAGGGGCGGCTGCTGCAGGGGCGGCTGCTGCAGTGGCGGCTGCTCCAGGGGCGGCTCGGCTGCTGGGCGACTCGGCTGCTGGGCGGCTCGGCGGCTCGGCTGCTGGGCGGCTCGGCGGCTCGGCTGCTCGCTAGGGGCGGCGACGGGGCCGGGTAGGGGCGGCGACGGGGCCGCTAGGGACGGCGACGGGGCCGCGTAGAGAGGGGAGCGGCGACGAGGCCGCTAGGGGCAGCGACGGGGCCGCGTAGGGGCGGCGACGGGGCCGCTAGGGGCGGCGATGGGGCCGCGTAGGGGCGGCGACGGGGCCGCGTAGGGAGGGGAGCGGCGACGGGGCCGCTAGGGGCGGCGACGGGGCCGTGTAGGGGCAGCAACGGGGCCGCGTAGGGGCGGCGACGGGGCCGCGTAGGGAGGGGAGCGGCGACGGGGCCGCTAGGGGCGGCGACGGGGCCGCGTAGGGGCGGCGACGGGGCCGCGTAGGGGCGGCGACGGGGCCGCGTAGGGAGGGAGGCGGCGACGGGGCCGCTAGGGGCGGCGACGGGGCCGTGTAGGGGCGGCGACGGGGCCGCTAGGGGCGGCGACGGGGCCGCGTAGGGGCGGCGACGGTGCCGCGTAGGGAGAGAGGCGGCGTCGGGGCCACTAGGGGCGGCGACGGGGCCGCTAGGGGCGGCGACGGGGCCGCTAGGGGCGGCGACGGGGCCGCTAAGGGTGGCGCGAGGGGCCGTGAGAGGGGCCTCTAAGAGAGCTCGACAGAAGGGCGGCCCACAAGGCGCGCCTCGGGCAGGAGCGACTGGCGTTCCGGTCAGAAAAAAAATTTCAGTGGTGGGCCCAAGGAAGCGTTCCCACTAGGGAACCTGCTCTATACCATGTGAAGAAATGAGGAATGAATGAACTAGCAAGCAGGTGGGTACAAGTAGGAAAACCTAAAAGTGTTGTACCCTATATTGTCTACCCCACTACAGCCTACACAGACTATAGCATATGAGTTTGACAACTATTGCAAAATCTGCAAAATCTTTTGACCTTCAACGGACCGATGCAAGTTTCGGTCTAACAATCGCCACCCGAGTTCCACGAACCACAACGATTGGGTCGGCTGACAAGAAGCTCGTCATTCTCAGCCTCATCAGCAAGCTTCACGCCCTCCTGCACAACACCAACACCAACAGCAAGCACAAGGGTCACCAGCAGAAGCACCTAGAAACGTGATCGTCAACATAACGACAAGACGTCGTCCGCGCGCTGCTGAACCAGACGAAGAAGAAGAACCTCGCGGTGGGCTCATTCAACCTGAAGAAGGGTACAACAATCCCCTCACAGAAGATCACTACTACCTGTATGTCCAAGACGAGCAAGATTGGCATCAGCCAATACAACTGCGGGAAAGACCGCCTCACGAGCATCAGCGCTTCGTACCTGTGGGATGGAAGGAGGACGAAGACCCGTCATTCCACAGACGCTACAAGTCAACACTGGTGACTCCGCGACCCGCGCTACTTCTGCGCAATCACAATGTCGACAACCACAACACCTGGTTCCTGGATAGCTGCTGCGGCCATCGCATGGTGGGATTTGTTCGATACATCTCAAACATTAGCCGTGCTCCCACTACCTACGTCACCGTCGCCAACAACGAGCAACTGTGCGCCAATGCACAAGGCATCGTGGTGTTGCAAGCCCGAGATAACAACACCCACATCTCGTTCAACGACGTGCTCTTCGTACCAGACCTTCGTTTTAACCTACTATCGGCAGGACAACTCCGAGACTGCGGAGTCATGCTCGCCACGGACCCGTATACGCGCGACCTCATCCTCAGCAGGTTACGTGTACCGTACTCAAGCCTATTTGGTTTCCACCGAATTGCTTTCTACTGAGTTCGGGAAGGTTCTGTTCAGGACGCTTCGCGACCCTCAGAACATTCGCGTAACACCTGGGTTACCTGCCTTGTGTCGAGCCTATATATAGCCTTGTGTTGTACCCAGGTGAAGCATTCAATTCAAACCCACTTTTCTGAGCTCGATCCTAGATCCTCACACTTGGTAATCAGAGCTTGTTTGCATTCAAAGTTTTCTCGAGCGCTAAAACCTAGCTTTTAAAACCGCGGGGGCGACGACGGAAAGCACCGATTTCGGGTATGTAAACCTGTTCCGCGCTATTTTTTACCGTCCCCCTCGAACCGGTTTTCAGACACTCCTCAAGTTCAATGGCGAAAAAGTTAGAATTTCGACCGTCAAATCAATTCGAATCTCAACGGCACTGGGAATTTCGCCCAAAAAAGTTGGAATTTGGAGCGACGGATCAAATTTCTTCTCAACGGCTGAGATCGGACGCGAATTTCGACCAAGGGAGAATCACGCGACTTACAGAACCAGCGCTTGTCATTTCCACAGTCGATTCAACTCACAATGCGAGCGGCACTCCAGCGAATAGAGGAGCTTCTCGCGAACCAGGCGGCAGCCGCCACGGCAGCAGCGAATGCTGCAGCGACGCCAACAGCAGCAGCGGCGACAACGACACTTCACACAGCAGCAGCGGCAGCGGCTACAGTGAATCTTGAGGCGGCACATCCGAGGCTACCGGAAGCGTTCAATCTGAATGCGAGAGACACTGACATCCATCGATTCATTGCGACCCTCGAAATTTACTTCCAGACCATTGGCTGTATGACCCTGACACACGATGCAATGCGGATTCGGCTCGTAGCAACACTTTTGCAAGGCTCAGCGCTCGAGTGCATTTACAACAGTAATGAGATCCGAGGCGAGGGGTCATGGACGCAGTTTCGAGCAACTTTATTTCAACGTTTCGAACTGATCAATTCGAGCTACATGGCGCGGCAGCAGATTCATCGGCTTAAACAGTTCGGCAATGTAACATAGTACACGCAATAGATGGAGAGCCTCTTCAACCGAATTGCCGACATGGCCAAAGTGGAAAAAATCCAAGCGTATACTGAAGGGCTAAAAATGGTAGTCCGCCAACAGGTGATTGCCGCGAACTACAACAACTATTGCGACATGGTGTGTGCAGCAAAGAGATTCGATGCGCTGATGCAAGGTCAACCCAAGACACGACGCCACGTGCCGAGCAGATCATTCGACACGAAGCGATCGGCACCACCCACGACTGCCAACCTGATGGATATAGACAAGATCGACGCGACGCAGCGGCCGAAAAATATGAGAAGTGCGAATTTTGCGGCGCAGTAGGACATCGACTCTTGGCGTGTTGGAAAATGAAGAAGGTATGAACAGAGCTGCAGGGAAACAACAATGCGGCACCCCCGAAGTAAAAAAACAAGCATCGGGCCAGTAGCCGCGGATTGTGAAGAAATGAGGAAATGAATGAACTAGCAAACAGGTGGGTACAAGTAGGAAAACCTAGAGATGTTGTACCCCATAAAGTCTACCCCACTACAGCCTACACAGACTATAGCATATAAGTTTGACACACCCCCATAGGCAAAGTGGGGGAGAACAAGAGGTCACAAGACCAGTCAAGCAAAGCAAAGCAAGCTCAGGGTGGATCACAACGTCACCACACAATCCGAGCACAAGAGCAAGGCCAAAAGGCCAGTTCACATGCAAGATCATATATAAAGGTAAACAGACAAGTGCAGGTATAGAAAGATCACAGTACAAGCAAGGTCAAGAAGTGAGCAAGTGAGGCCAAGTAGGCACAAGACCTAGCATCGTACAGAACCGCTGATGATCACAAGGCGGAAGTGCCTTGGTAAAGATATCAGCAGTGTTGGCCTCAGAGGCCACGTAAGCAAGGCGCAGCTGACCACGCTGCTGCAGCTCACGAGCAAGGAAGTAACGAAGAGCAATGTGCTTCGTTCTGTGCTCCAGTCTGTGCTCCCGACACAAGGCCAGCATGGCCTTGTTGTCTACGTACAGAACTGGAGGAGAACGAGGCGGCTCTCCTAGGTCAGTCAGCAGGTAGGTGAGCCAGCGTAGCTCCTGTGCAGCTATGGCCCCCGCGTAGATCTCAGCCTCACAACTGGAGCCGAGAACAGAAGACGAGCGGGTAGACCGCCACGAAACAGAGCCGGAGCCAAGGCTGAAGGTGTAACCCTGTGACGACCGTTGCGCCTGGTCATCAGCCCAAGAAGCGTCTGCGTGACCTGTGAGGACCACTGGACGTCGCCCTCCAAGCACTAGCCCCATGCCCGACGTACTGCACAAGTAGCGCAACACCCTCTTCGCTGCAGCCATGTGCTCTGGTCGGTGTCTCCCAGGAGCAACATAGCGTGCCAAGATGCTAAGAGGGTATGCAAGGTCAGGTCGTGTGCAGGTCATCAGGTACATGAGGCAGCCAACAAGCTCTGGGTACGGGCCACTCGGCTCTACGGACTCATCCGAAGGCAGAGCTGAGAGCGAGTGGCGAGTAGACAGAGGAGTGGCCTGAGGCAAGGAGTACGTGAAGTCGAAGCGCTGAAGGACCTGCTGCACCATGTGTGACTGAGTCAGGGTAATGGTGCACTGTGCTCTGTCCCGGGTGATCTGCAAGCCAAGGTAGCTGCGCAGTTCACCCAGGTCTGTGCACGTGTGTCTCTTCTGCAGCTCGGACTTCACGTGGGCGAGTCCAGCAGTGTCAGCAGTGGCAAAGACCAAGTCGTCGACGTACACGAGGATGTAGAACGGCGGCAAAGAGGTGTCGGTGCGCAGAAACAGCGACGGGTCGGCAGTAGAAGGAGCAAACCCAAGAGCCGCAAGTGTAGTCCTCAGTGTGTCGTGCCACTCACGGGGCGCCTGGCGGAGACCGTAGACTGGCCGCCGGAGGCTCCACTGGGTACCAGGAGGAAACGACCCAGTGAAGCCAGGTGGGCGGCGCAACCAGATCTCCTCGTGCAGGCTGCCCTGCAGGAAAGCTGTGCTGAAGTCAAGAGAGTGGAGCTCGTAGTCGCGCTGAGCGGCTATGTGCAGCAGCACCCGAAGAGTGGTCATCTTTGGGGTGGGAGAGAAGGTCTGAAAGTAGTCAACTCCCTGCCGCTGACTGAAGCCTCGAGCCACGTAACGCGCCTTGAAGACAGGCGGAGAACCCGGCGGCCGCTTCACCCTGAAAATCCACATGCCACTGACGATGTTCGCCCCAGGTGGGGGAACCTCGTCGACGTAGGTGCCTGTGGACTTCCAGGAAGCCATCTCTGCGTCCATGGCTGACTGCCACTGAGAGGAGTAGGGACCCTCGATCGCCTCAGCGTACGATCGAGGAGTCGGGATGTCTGGTGCATCCGGGTCTCCCTCAGGGGCAATCAGCGTGGACACGAGATGAGGCAAAGCAGCAGCAAAACACTGGAACTCCTCTTGCCTGTCCTCAAGGACGTCCGTGCTAAGAGCACACTCACCTCCGACGGACGGAGGACAGACAGACTCGGACTCAGCAACGAGACTAGTGGCGTAGTCTAGACGACAGCGAGTAGCAAAGTCGACAAGCTCAGCAACTAGGGCCGACGCAGTAGTGGACTCAAAGGAAGGGTCAGTGACAACAGTAGCCAGGAGACGCGTGACAGTAGGACTGGTAGCACGAAGAGAGTCAGACTCCGGGTCAGCAAGAACAGGAAGAGAGGACTCTGGAGGAGACGGCAACGGGACACGCAGAGGAGCAGTGGAAGGACGCAGTGCCATCTGGTGTGTGCGTGGGACCGCAGGAGGACGCGGACGCGGAGCATGACTACTAGTGCGAGCAGCACGAACAGGCGACGCAGGACGAGACGCAGGCTCACGACGCTCAGCAAGACCTCCAGTAGGACCAGTATAGGGAGAAGGAGCAGGTAGGGGGGAGGCGGGCTGTAACTGTGACTGCGACTGGACAGGCTGTGGACACTCTAAGGGAGGAGCAGGACCAGTAGAGGGCGGGAGACCAAGAACCTGCTCAAGGAGCGGAACGAAGTACGGCCTCGGCCGCGCAGCGCCTCCAGAACCAGCAGGGACAGCACCAGTACCCCCAGCGGCAGCACCAGCGCCAGCAGCACCTCCAGCTCCAACAGCGCCAACTCCAGCACCCTCAGACGTACCAGCGCCAGCAGAACCACCAGCGCCAACACCCCCAGCAGCTCCAGCTCCAGCAGCTCCAGCAGCACCAACTCCAGCAGTACCGGCAGCTCCAGTACCGCCAGCAGCTCCAGCAGTACCTCCAGCAGGACCAACTCCAGCAGCCCCAGCAGCACCCCCAGTCCCAGCAGCTCCAGTACCGCCAATACGAGCACCTCCGGGACCAGCAGCAACAGTAGTACCTCCAGCTCCAGCAGCACGGCTCCAGCGCCGGGCAAACCACTCGCGCAGCTCCTGCGGAGAGAGTAGCTCCCGCCTTGACGAAGCACCGCGAGAGGCCACACGAGCAGACCCATCACCCCCAGGCTCCGCACCCCCAGGCTCAGCACCCCCAGGCTCAGCACCCTCAGACTCAGCACCCCCAGGCTCAGCACCCCCATGCTCCGCACCCCTGGACTCAGCACCCCCAGGCTCCGCACCCTCAGGCTCAGCACCTCCAGTCCCGGCACCCGCAGGCTCAGCACCTCTAGCAGTACCAGAGTAAACAGCTACCTCGACAGGCTCGACTGCGTCTACCTGGGACACACCTGACGGGGCAGGACCCTGAGGGGGGAGGGGGTCTACCGGGGGAGGACCTGGCGCAAGGAAGAGCGGCGGCGGGGGGAGGGGCGCAGTGCGGTAGGGGAAGAGACGGTAGTAAGGCACCGACTCGTCAAAGGTGACGTCCTGGGAGGACAGAACACGGCGCGAGGTGGGTTGGTAAAACTGCCACCCAGGCGCGTCAGGGGGGAAGCCAAGGAAGACGCAGGGAACAGCACGGGGGGACAGCTTGTCCGCAGACAAGTCGCGGACTAACGCCCGAGATCCCCAGACCCGAAACGCAGACGCATCGCCAACCTTCCCCGTCCACCGCAAGGTGGGGGAGGTCTCTGGCAAGGAGACCCGGGGCTGAAGGTTGAGCTGATGCGCTGCGTACTGAACCGCAAACGGCCACAGAAAATGGGGGGCAGCCGCATGGATCATGGACGTACGAGCGACGTCCATGACCATGCCAATGCGGCGCTCAGCAATCCCATTTTTCTGTGGAGAGGCCGGAAGCGTGAAGGTCTGGCGGATGCCCTGTACACGACAGAAGGCTCCCAGACGGGCAGAGGAAAACTCCCCGCCCCTGTCAGAGTGCAGACGCAGAACAGGAAAGTCCGAGCCAAAACACTCTCTGAGCTGGAGACGAGCTGCGCGGATCCAGTCGATCAACACCTCAGTGACGTCACCCTTGCTGCGCAAGGGGAAGACCGTGGTGTAACGCGAGTAGTCGTCAACCACCAACAGGAAGTAACGCTCGTGACCCTGGCCACGGACGCGGGCGGGGCCCCACACGTCCATGTGAAGAGTCTGCAGCGGAGCCTCTGTCGGAGGAAACTCGGAGGAGTGAGGGGCGGCGCGCTGTCGCCCCTCGACGCAGGGGACGCAGGTAGGGGCAGGCCCCGGAGGTAGGGGAGGTAGGGACCGAGGGAGACCAGAGACAAGGACACGGGAGGCCATGCCTCGGAGACGAGGCAGGGAGGGGTAACCAAGGCGGTGGTGCCAAAGGAGAGTCTGGTGGGATAGGAGACGACACGAGCAGGGAGCAGACTCAGGACCAGACCTGGACGCTGCAGCAAACACCTGACTCGACGCAACTACTTGACCAGACTCAGCAGCCGGAGGAGACTCAGTAGTCAGTGTGTACAGGCTCGACCCCGGCCGACGGGTAAACGTGGCCAAGTGTCGGCCCGTCCGAGCACACGTACAGTGGGTCACCCGCTGACTCGCAGGAGTGAACTGGTCAACCCCCCTATCCGGTAGATCAGCTCCACTCACCAAGTTCGTAGAGAACGAGGGGAGGTAGAGACCTGACAGGGTGCCAGAGGGGGCTGCCGGGCACGGTAAGACAGTGGAGAAGCCAGCAAGGACAAGACCCCCAGAGGGGTCCGCCAGGGAGACCGCAACCGGCCGACTAAGCGGCGTAAGCGTGGTGCGGTCTCGAAAGAAGGAGCGGGAAGCACCCGAGTCAAGGGTGAAGGTGTGTAAGGCCTGAGCCGATGTGGTACCTGAGAGAGCAGACTCACCAGCACCTGGGGCAGCAGACGCACTAGCACCTAGAGCAACAGCCTCACCAGCACCTAGAGCAGCAGCCTCAATGCCCGGGTCAGGCGGAACACACAGGTAACAGTCACCCTCAACACTATCAGACACAGCATACATGGCAGCAAGAATAGCATCATAATCAAGATCAAAGATAGCAACCCCCGCCCTAGACAGCTCTCCCCAGCGAGGGATCTCAACGGCGTCAGGGAACTGGTGACGCCACGCGTCCGTCAGGCGGCCGAAGCAGCGCTGGGTGGAGTGCAGGCCCCCACACTGCTCACCAGCGCGGTCGCCGGTACGGAGGACATAGGTCCAGGGACCAGTACCCCCACCGCGCTGACGCCCAGCGTACCACTCACGAAGCTGCTGAGGGGACAAGGTCTCACGACTGCGCTGCTGCTGCTGGCGCGGACCACCACCGGACCCACTCCTCTGCGCAGAGCCGCGACCAGCTCCACCGCTGCCGCCGCCGCCTCCGCCACCTCCGCCGCCTCCGCCACCTCCGCCGCCTCCGCCACCTCCGCCGCCTCCGCTCCCTCCGCCACCGCCGCCGCCTCCTCCGCCTCCACTGCTGCCACCGACACCTCCACCCCCGCCACCACTCACACCACCACCCCCACCCCCTCCACTGCCTCCACCACCACCTCCACCCCCCCCGCCAGCCCCTTCAGCGCCCTTGCCCCCCTTGCCCTTGCCGGTGCGGCGTCTCCCGCTAGGGGTAGACGCAGCGCCGACCGACTCGAAACCAACGAGGTCGGCCGCAGCAGCAGAAGCAACAGAGGGCAAGAGGGGGGAAGGGGAACACCCCTCAAAGACGGGGGTGCGAGGGTCACCACGAGAGGCTCCTACAGCGACTATGCTCTTCTCTGCTGCTAGGAGGCGCTCCTCGAGGAGGTCAACGGTGAGTGTGGTGGGGCAAACTGAGAGGAAGTGGTCCCTGACTAAGCGAAGGGAGTCAGGGAGCCGGGTGACTATGTAGTAGAGGGTGATGTACATGGGGGGGGGGTTCTTGGCACAGAACTCAGCAGGAAGCGCAGCGCGGTAGCGAGTGTCACTAGTGCGAAGGTGCGTAATGAGGTCAGTGACTGTGGGAAAGGCAGCAAGGTCAGGGAACAGGTACGGCAGCATGAGGCGGCTCAGCGCAGCAGTGGCAGGGGAAGAGTAGCGTGCAACTACAGCGTCGTACAAGGTCTTAGCACTCTTGTACTGGCTAAAGTGCGCATGCTCAGAGGTCGGTAAGTGGCGACGCACAGCAAGACGGGCAGCAGCATCGCGTGTGGCCCACTGTGAGCGAACAGTGCTGTCAGCAGTAGCAGGCGGGGCAGGAGAGGCACCAGAGGTGAGATCAAACAGGGAGAGTCCGTCTGCCCTATCGCACTGTAGAAACAGCTGGAGGTCATCGACCCAGACCTCAAAGTCAACAGCACGACCCTCAGCATCAAAGGTAAGGACACTGGGGGTAGCCATGACTGCAGTGGCCTAGCAGGGAGTGATCTCACCAGTCCGAGTAAGTAGGGCCGGGGCGCGCCGGTAGGAACAGTAGCGGCTCGACGGCAGGGCGGCTCGGCGGCTCGGCTGCTGGGCGGCTCGGCGGCTCGGCTGCTGGGCGGCTCGGCGGCTCGGCTGTTGGGCGGCTCGGCTGTCGGGCGGCTCGGCGGCTCGGTTGCTGGGCGGCTCGGCGGCTCGGCGGCCCGGCTGCTGGGCGGCTCGGCGGCTCGGCTGTTGGGCGGCTCAGCTGCTGGGCGGCTCGGCGGCTCAGCTGCTGGGCGGCTCGGCGGCTCAGCTGCTGGGCGGCTCAGCGGTGAAGGGGCCGGTAGAGGCGGCGACGGGGCCGGTAGAGGCGGTGATGGGGCCGCTAGGGGCGGCGACGGGGCCGCGTAGGGAGGGGAGCGGCGACGGGGCCGCTAGGGGCGGCTACGGGTCCGCGCAGGGGCGGCGACGGGGCCGCTAGGGGCGGCGACGGGGCCGCGTAGGGGCGGCGACGGGGCCGCGTAGGGGCGGCGACGGGGCCGCGTAGGGAGAGAGGCGGCGACGGGGCCGCTAGGGGCGGCGACGAGGCCGCTAGTGGCGGCGACGGGGCCGCGTAGGGAGGGGAGCGGCGACGGGGCCGCGTAGGGGCGGCGACGTGGCCGCGTAGGGGCGGCGACGGGGCCGCTAGGGGCGGCAACGGGGCCGCGTAGGGGCGGCGACGGGGCCGCGTAGGGAGAGAGGCGGCGACGGGGCCGCTAGGGGCGGCGACGGGGCCGCGTAGGGGCGGCGACGGGGCCGCTAGGGGCCGCGAGGGGCCTGGAAGGGCGGCGACGGGGTTGCTAGGGGCGGCACGAGGGGCCGTGAGAGGGGCCTCTAAGAGAGCTCGACAGAAGGGCGGCCCACAAGGCGCGCCTCGGGCAGGAGCGACTGGCGCTCCGGTCAGGAAAAAAAAAATTTCAGTGGTGGGCCCAAGGAAGCGTTCCCACTAGGGAACCTGCTCTATACCATGTGAAGAAATGAGGAAATGAATGAACTAGCAAACAAGTGGGTACATGTAGGAAAACCTAGAAATGTTGTACCCCATAAAGTCTACCCCACTACAGCCTACACAGACTATAGCATATAAGTTTGACACGGATCGACCTGGCAATCACAAAAAGATCCGAAAAAAGTGAAAAGGCGACGACGTGGCGACTTCGGAGCGGGCGAAAAAAGGAGGACATGATGGCACGAATTTATAACGTCACGACCGGCTGGCAAGAGGGGAAATCGCCGAGACAAATGGAGGCTCCGTGAAACAAGACTTTGCACCAAACGGGAAACTCCAGCCGAACACCCCCGAGTGTAAGAATATTTCCTCTCGAGGTTTTCACGCCTTCGAAAAATTCAGGGGAGATTTAGAGGCTAATAAACAGCCCTCTGAGATAATTCAGGTACTTGAGAAGTTGGGCAAACCACTCCGGAGCATTAATAGGGGTCGTGCATTCCGAGGAGTTAATATTCTCTCCCCGCAGCACAGTGTTAAGGCTCCCCATTGCCCACAGGAGAAGCCTACACAGTTGAAAAGGCTTAGGGAGGTTCTAGGCCAAGATGAAGCTGAATCGGCCTCGGATAAATCCTTCTAACCCTTCCCAGTTGAAAACTGATATTGAGTCAGCAGCTTCGAGCGCAGGACCTAGGGGAAATATATTTGACTTACCCTACGATCCTATAAGCGAGACCATCTACGGTTACTCGGAGCGGCAACAACCACTACTAATCGAGGTGATCTGCAATGGCGACGCCTCCAGGCATTGGTGGACAACGGTGCGTCTCACTCGGTGTGTGATCGCGAGACATTGGAGAAAATTGGAGAACCTTCGGAGGAGACCATGTTCACGGCAACGATGGTGGACGGTACGAAACTTCCCATCCACGGCGAAGCAACACTGCAGCTGCACATAGGGGCGCTAAGGCGGAAGCCGACTTTGCCGATCACGAGCATCAAGAGTTTAGATTTCATCTTGGGGCGAGATTTCTTGAAGCGGTTCAACCCAAAGATTGACTGGGTCAACAGGAAGGCGTGCATCTACAACAACGGGAAACGAGTGGAGCTACAAAGGTGGACGGATACAGGGAACGTTCTTGAAACGACACTGGCGCGGTTCGAACGGACGGTGAACAAAAGTAACATGGGTTACTTAGCCCTGGTCATGGCAGCAGCAGAGGAGAAGCCGAGCTCGGAGCTACCTGCAGCAGTGAAGGAGGTCTTTGAGCAGTACAAAGGTATATTGCCAGACGACCTACCCGCATGTGTACCTCCAGCACGCAGCCACGAGCACGAGATCGTGGAGGAGCCAGGTGCGAAACCCGTCTCACGTGGACCATACCGATTGAGTCCGACAGAACTGATAGACATGAAGAAGCAGATAGAGTATCTACAGGACAGACAACTGATCCGCACATCCACCTCTCCCTGCGGTGCACGAGTTCTCTTCACTCCAAAACCAAACGCAGTCTACGGATGTGCATTGACTACCACGCACTGAACAAACAGACAGTAAAAAACAAATATCCCATACCACTAAACTGCGTGGTGCAACAGTCTGTTCGAAGCTGGACCTATGGTCGGGTTACTGGCAGATCAAAATGGCGGACAACTCGATCCACAAGACGGCATTCCGTACCAGATACGGCTCCTATAAATACTTGGTGATGCCGTTCGGACTCTGCAAACGCACCAGCGACGTTTCAGGCGGAGATGAACCACATCCCACGGCCCCTGCTGGACGAGTGCGTGGTGGTGTACCTGGACAACATCCTCATCTACTCCAAGAACATGAAGGAGCACGTGGAGCATCTGCGGAAAGTCTTCGAGATCCTGTGGAAAAACAAGTTCTATGTGAAGCTGTCGAAGAGCGACTTCGCTCTCAAGAGGTGCAGTTTCTCGGACACATGGTGAGTGCGGAGGGCGTACATGTGGATTGCAGAAGATTGAAGCCGTCAAGTGTGAGAATTATGTTGTTATAACTGCATGTAGTTCTAGCTGTACTGTAGTTATTAACTTTGTAGGTGGTGCACCTCTTCATTTGTTTGCTATATGTACCCTTGTGCTATAGTGAAATACATCATTCTCCACTCCTCCTTGCAACAACTTCCTCGACTCCCCTTGGCCTAGGCTACTAAGCCTAGGCCCTCACTTAAACCTAGCCTCCACTAGTACTACTATTGTGACATCAAGAAGTGGAAAGTACCGGAGAACGTGAAGGAGTTGCAGCAGTTCCTAGGCTTTGCCAACTACTACAACAGGTTCGTGCCGCAGTACGCTAAGATAGCAGTGCCACTGACCGACCTGCTAATAAAGGATACGCCCTACAAATGGGCTACTTCTCACCAGCAAGCCATAGAGCAGCTACAGACAGCAGTGACCACAGCGCCAACACTCATCCTACCGGACCCAGATAAGGACTACATGGTGGAAGCAGATGCTAGTGACCAAGCTGTCGGAGCATTACTGATGCAGGATCACGGACGCGGTTTGCAGCCCATCGCCTACCTCAGTAAGAAGCTACACGCAGCAGAACTAAACTACCCCATCCATGATAAGGAAGCCTTAGCGATAGTCATAGCCTTCAAGGCGTGGAGGTGTTACCTAGAGGAAGTCAAGACTATAGTCTACACTGACCAGTGAAGTCTCAAATACCTGGAGTCACAGCTCACGCTCTTACGACGACAGGTGCGGTGGGTGGACTTCCGGGAAACTCACTTCCACTACGACATCGTCTACAAGCCCGGGCTACACAACAAGGGAGACGCGTTGAGCCGCCTTGGTCATGCAACAGGCATCCAGCTCGATGGGATGAACCTCCTTGTCAACGGGAGTTGTGTTTGGCCCCACCCTCGCTTGGGCGGAGCCGACCTCGATGACTGCGGGACCGCGGGACCAGCACGTCATTGAGCGCCAAGTACCACAGCAGCGGCGACTGCTTCAGCCCGTACAGGCTCTTCAGCAGCTTGCACACCCGCCTGGTTCCGTCGTTGAAGCAGTCCGGCTGGGACATGTACAGCACCCGGTCGAGCTTGCTCTGCAGGAAGGCATTCTTCATGTCGAGCTGCATCAGGTTGAGGTTGAGGACGGCGACGATGCTGAGGAAGATCCTCAGTGTGACGTAGCTGCACACCGGCGCGAACGTCTTGTCGTAGTCGGCACCGTACACCTGGGTGAAGCCCTTCACAACCAGCCTCGCCTTCTCGCGCTTGACGGTGTCATCGATGTGGTACTTCGTCGTCAGCACCCACCAATTTTTCATGATGTTCACCCCCGGCGGCCGTTCGACCAGCTCCCAAGTGCCCATGTTGATGAGGCTGCGGATCTCCTCCTCCATGGTGGCCTTCACCGCCGGGCCCTTCCAGCTTGCCAACGCCTCCTTCACCGTCATCGTCGAAATGTCCCAACGGTGCTCGGGGTCGGCGTGCATGTCGGGGTCGAGCTCCGGAAACTCCTCATCCTCCTTGGCGTCGTCATACGCCACGTCGTCGTCGTCGACGTCGTACACCGTGGTGAAGGCGGCTGGGACGAAGAAGTCCGGAGGCCTTCGAAGTCGACCCGTTCACTTAGGTCCAGGCGGGGCCTCCACCACATCACTGTCAGTGGACTCCTCGTGGTCCCACGGTCCCGCGGTCTCCCGTGGCCTCCCGCGGCCCCGCGGCCTCCTGCGGTCTCCTGCGGCCTCCCGCGGTTGGCGCCCGCGGTCTCGCGGCCCCCGCGGGGGCCGGCATCTGAATGCTCCCCGGCGTCACTGCCCTCAGCGTCCGGCTGCTCCACGGTCGGCGACCCTTCCAACTGCTCCCTTGACGTCGGCCCCCCTGCCAACTGCACCGCGGTCGGCTTAGTTGCTGCTTGTTCCCGTGTCAGCTGCCTGCTAGCTGCGGTCTCCTTCGCGGTCTCCTACACCAAAGTTGGCTGCACCTCCGCGGCCCGCTTCTCTGCGACTGGCTGGGCGTCACGTCGGCCACCGGCGATGCTCTTGGCCGGCACCACAGGCGACGCCACACTGCTCCCCTCATCGCCGGAGGCCGACAGCGGAGTCGGGCCATGCAGGTCGACGGAGAGTGGACGGGAAGAAGGTGTCAAAGTCATATTTAAGATATATCCTGCTTGCTATAGTTACTGTAGTTATTGTACTCTGCAGTTGGTGGTGCACCTCTTGTTTCCTAGTTTCTCGACTATATCTTGTATGCTTTGCTATTAGTGAAGCTTACTTGTTTGGTCAAAATTCTCGCTACTCCCTTGGCCTCGACCCTTGTCACCCGCTTGGCCTAGGCTTCTAAGCCTAAGCCCTAAACCCGGTTCCTAAGTTAAGATCGTATTGTAACATGGTATAGAGCTAGACCGTCCTATGGGCCCACCGCCCCGTGCCCCGATCTAGTCCGTAGCGCCCGTTTTGCCCCGCTCGTGTCACCCGTTTTGCCCCGTGGGTCACTCGTTTTCTCACCCGTGCTTCACCCGTTCTCTGCCCCGTGCGTAGCTCGCCAGCCCACTAGCGCGCAGCAGACGCATGCGTACGTGCAGTTGTAGCCACACATGCGACCGCGCACACGCACATCATTAGCCGCATGCACGTGCAGCATTAGCCGCACACACGCGCGACATTAGCAGCACGCATGCGCGGCCATAGCTGCACGCATGCGCAGCAATAGCCGCATGTACGCGCAGCTCGTCAGCTGTGCTACTGTCTCACCCGTCCCCGCTGACCCACCCGATGCCCGCTGTACCACCCGTTCTAGTCACCTCACCGCTGCCCCACTAGCTACTCTACCCCGCCTAGAACCGTACAGCACCGCGGAGAATCAGGAATTAAGGGGACGGCGTCCGTGGCGGTCGTCGCGGCCCTTCCCCCCCCCCCCCCCCCCCCCCCCGTCCCGCTTTCTTCCCTCCCGTCGCCTTGCTCCGCCCGTCGCATTCCCCCGCCCCCCTGCCCGTCACCCCCCCCGTCGCGACTACTCGCGTGTGCAGCGGCGGTCGCTGTGGGTGGGAGAGGGAGGAGGGGAAGGGATTGGCGGCGGAACGCTGTGGGGGGAGAGGGAAAGGGGGAAGGGATTGGCGGCGGAATGCTATGGGGGAGAGAGGAAAATCAAGTGGTTGAACAGTTGCTACGCACGGCTTGCAAAGACGGCGTCAGCCACTGGGACACACACAGTTACCGACCCTAGAGTTCACTTACAACAATGCATCGCATGCGGCCACAGGTACAGCTCCTTTCTTCCCGTGCTACGGACGGGGCTCACTTACACCACAGCAACCAACCACACCGGCGCACGTCCAGGCCACACATGACTTTGTTACCACCATGCAGCAGCTATGGGAGAAGACCCAGCGACGTCTCACCACGATGCAAAAATCCCAGAAGCAGTATGCCGATCGGCAGCGATGTGTTCACTCAGTAGCAGTCGGAGATCAGGTGCTTCTTGTCACGCGCAAATTGAACCAGTCTCACCTCCCATCCAAACTCCGGCCTCGCTTCTGTGGTCCTTTTCTCGTTAAGGCACAGGTGACACCAGTAACATTCCGCTTGCGCTTACTTACTACGTGGAAGCTTCACAATGCTTTCCATGTTCAGCTACTGAAGCCCTACAAGGACCCCAACCAACAGTTCCAGGGACGGCAGCTACCGCCACCACCACCTGTTCTCATACAGGATGGACCAGAGTACGAAGTGGAGCGCATTCTCACTCATCGATGCCGTGGCGGCAAGACCCTCGAGTTTCTGATACGCTGGAAGGGATATGACCCCACTGAGGACAGTTGGGTTGCAGAAGCTGATCTGGGCAACGCACGTCGAGCTCTCAAGAACTATCTTGTCAAGCAGGGTGTATCTCATGCCACCCAGCTTTGAGGGGGGGACGTGTGAGAGTATGACGACTTATGCTGGCTTTGCTACCTTGCCTGGACATTATTTTGCTATTACTCGCTTGGGTTTTAATTATCATGCATAGTTATGCTTGATTTCCTAGGTTAGGTGCATTCCTACATGTTATTATAGTTATAGCACCGAACCAGGTTACGTATACCGTACTCAAGCCTATTCGGTTTCCACCGAATTGCTTTCTACTGAGTTCGAAAAGGTTCTGTTCGGGACGCTTCGCGATCCTCAGAACATTCGCGTAATACCTGGGTTACCTGCCTTGTGTCGAGCCTATATATAGCCTTGTGTTGTACCCAGGTGAAGCATTCAATTCAAACCCACTTTTCTGAGCTCAATCCTAGATCCTCACACCTGGATTTCTCACACCTCAGCAAGGAGCCATGGCAAGGAGTCATGGCAGTTGTGAGAGTACGACGGCTTATGCCAGCTATGCTTGCTTGCCTTTACTTTATTATGCTATTTCTAGCATAGGATAATTATATGCATGCATGAATTGCTTGATTTCCTAGTGTGAAGAACGAGGAATGTGTGGCCTATATTTAAGCTAGGTTTAGTGTCTAAGTTTGACACCTAGGCTAGGTGCTTTCCTATATTTTATTATAGTTATAGCACCGAGCTAGGTTGCGTGCACCGAATTCTGGCTTTTCGGTTGCCACCGAATTGCCTTCTACCGAATTCGGGGAGAATCTGTTCGGGACGCTTCGCGACCCGCGGAACCTTCGCGTAACACCTGGTTACAGGGCCTTGTGTCGAGCCTATATATAGCCTCATGTTGTACCCAGGTGATCATTCAATTCAATTACAATTCTCTTTTCTGAGCTCGATCCTAGATCCTCACACTTGGTAATCAGAGCCTGTTTAGACGCGAAGTTTTTCGACCGCTTAAACCTAGCTTTTAAAACCGCGGGGGCGACGACGGAAAGCGCCGATTTCGGGTACGTAAACCAGTTCCCCGCTATTTTCTAACGTCCCCCTCGAACCGGTTTTCGATCACTCCTCAGGTCCAGTGGCGAAAAAGTTGGAATTTCGACCGTCGGATCGATTCGAATCTCAACGGCCCTGAGAATTTCGCCCAAAAACGTTGGAATTTGGAGCGTCGGATCGAATTTCTTCTCAACGGCCGAGATCAGACGCGAATTTCGACTAAGGGAGAACTACGCGACCTACAGAATCAGCCCTCGTCATTTCTGCAGTCAACTCGACTCACAAAAATTACAGAGTTACACACCGACCTGGACTAGACGCGAGCGGTACTCCAGCGAATAGAGGAGCTTCTCGCGAACCAGTCGGCAGCCGCCACGGCAGCAGCGAACGTAGCGGCGAATGCAGCAGCGACGTCAGCAGCAGCTGCGGCTACACCGACACTTCATTCAGCAGCAGCGGCAGCAGCTACAATGAATCTTGAGGCGGCACGTCCGAGGCTACCGGAGACGTTCAATCCGAATTCGAGAGACACTGACGTTCGTCGATTCATTGCGACCCTCGAAATTTACTTCGAGGCCGTTGGCTGTATGACCCCGACACACGATGCAATGCGGATTCGGCTCGCAGCGACAGTATTACGAGGCCCAGCGCTCGAGTGGATTTACAACAGCAATAAGATCCGAGGCGAGGGGTCATGGACGCAGTTTCGGGAAGCTTTAATTCAACGTTTCGAACCAATCAACTCCAGCTACATGGCGCGGCAGCAGATTCATCGGCATAAACAGTTCGGCAGTGTAACACAATACACGCAGCAGATGGAGAGCCTCTTCAACCGAATAACCGACCTGACCGAAGGGGAAAAAATCCAAGCGTATACTGAGGGGCTAAAGATGGAAGTGCGCCGATAGGTGATTGCCGCGAACTACAACAACTACCGCGACATGGTGTGTGCAGCAGAGAGATTCGATGCGCTGACGCGAGATCAACCCGAGACACGACGCCACGTGCCGAACTGATCATTTGGCACGAAGCGATCAGCACCACCCACGACTGCCGACCCAATGGATATCGACAAGATCGACGCGAAGCAGCGGCCGACAAAATATGAGAAGTGCGAATTTTGCGGCGCAGCAGGACATCGATTCTTGGCGTGTTGGAAAATGAAGAAGGCACGAGCGGAGCTGCAGGGCAACAACAGTGCGACATCCACGATGGCGAAAAAAGGAGGACACGATGGCGCGAATTTAAAACGCCACGACCGGCTAGCAACAGGGGAAATCGCCGAGACAAATGGAGGCTCCGCGAAACAAGACTCTGCACCGACCGGGAAACTCCAGCCGAACACCCCCGAGAGTAAGAATATTCCCTCTCGAGGTTTTCAAGCCTTTAAAAAATTCAGGGGAGATTGCAAGGCCAAGAAAAAGCCTTTAGAAATTATTCAGGTACCTGAGAAGTTGGGCAAACCACTCCGGAGCGTTGAAAAGGGTCGTGCGTTCCAAGGAGTTCATATTCTCTCCCCGCAGCATAGTGTTAAGGCTCCCCATTGCCCACAGGAGAAGCCTATACAAATGCAAAGGATTAAGGGAAGGTTTCAGGCCAAGACGAAGCTGAATCGGCCTCGGATAAATCCTTCCAACCCTACTCAGTTGGAAACTGATATGGAGTCAGCAGCTTCGAGCGCAGGACCGAGGAATGATCTATTCGACGTACCCTACGATCCTATTAAGCTGTCAGGCATATATGCTATAGTCTGTGTAGGCTGTAGTGGGGTAGTTCATATGGGGTACAACAATTTAGGGTTTACTACTTGTACTCCTCATTCTGCTCAATGCATTCATTCCTCGTTTCTTATCATAAGCGAGACCATCTACGGTTACTCGGAGCAGCAACAACCACTACTACTCGAGGTGATCTGCAACGGGCGACGCCTCCAGGCACTGGTGGACAGCGGTGCATCTCACTCGGTGTGCGACCGCGGGACGTTGGAGAAAATTGGAGAATTTTCGGAGGAGACCAAGTTCTCGGCAACAATGGTGGACGGTACGAAACTTCCCATCCACGGCGAAGCATCACTGCAGCTGCACATAGGGGCGCTGAGGTGGAAGCCGACGTTGCCGATCACAAACATCAAGGGTTTAGATTTCATCTTGGGGCGAGATTTCTTGAAGCGGTTCAACCCCGAGATCGACTGGGTCAACAGGAAGGCGTGCATCTA
Organism: Closterium sp. Naga37s-1; assembly: GCA_947471745.1. Classification (NCBI taxonomy): domain Eukaryota; kingdom Viridiplantae; phylum Streptophyta; class Zygnematophyceae; order Desmidiales; family Closteriaceae; genus Closterium; species Closterium sp. Naga37s-1. Next base: position 3,402,811 of record CANJKZ010000198.1, read on the forward strand.
CAACAACGGGAAACGAGTGGAGCTGCGAAGCTGGACAGATACAGGGAACATTCCTGAAACGACACTGGCACGGTTCGAACGGATGGTGAACGAGAGTAACACGGGTTACTTAGCACTGGTTATGGCAGCAGCAGAGAAGGAGAAGCCGAGTTTGGAGCTACCTACAGCAGTAAACGAGGTGTTGGAGCAGTACAAGGATATAATGCCTGTCGACCTACTTGCAGGCGTACCTCCAACACGCACCCACGAGCACAAGATTGTGGAGGAACCAGGTGCGAAACCCGTCTCACGTGCACCATACCGACTGAGTCCGACCGAACTGACAGACATGAAGAAACCGATAGAGTATCTACTGGACAGACAACTGATCCGCCCATCCACCTCTCCCTACGGTGCACCAGTCCTCTTCACTCCAAAACCGGACGGCAGTTTACGGATGTGCATTGACTACCGTGCACTGAACAAACAGACAGTTAAAAACAAATACCCCATACCGCGCATCGACGACTTACTGGACCAACTGCGTGGTGCAACTGTCTTTTCGAAGCTGGACCTACGGTCGGGTTACTGGCAGATCAAGATGGCGGACAACTCGATCCACAAGACGGCGTTCCGTACCAGATACGGCTCCTACGAATACTTGGTGATGCCGTTCGGACTCTGCAACGCACCAGTAACGTTTCAGGCGGAGATGAATCACATCTTACGACCCCTACTGGACGAGTGCGTAGTGGTGTACCTGGACGACATTCTTATCTACTCCAAGAACATGAAGGAGCACGTGGAGCATCTGCGGAAGGAGTTCGAGATCCTGCGGAAAAACAAGTTCTACGTGAAGCTGTCGAAGAGCGACTTCGCCCTGAAGAAGGTGCAGTTTCTTGGGCAGATGGTGAGTGCCGAGGGCGTACACGTGGACCCACGGAAGATCGAAGCCGTCAAGAAGTGGAAAGTACCGGAGAACGTGAAGGAGTTGCAGCAGTTCCTAGGCTTCGCCAACTACTACAACAGGTTCGTGCCGCAGTACGCAAAGATAACAGCGCCACTGACCGACCTACTGAAAAAGGATACGCCCTTCAAATGGGATACTCCTCATCAGCAAGCCATGGAACAGCTACAGACAGCACTGACTACAGCGCCAGTACTCATCTTGCCGGATCCAGATAAGGACTACGTGGTGGAAGCAGACGCTAGTGACCAAGCAGTCGGAGCAGTACTGATGCAGGATCACGGACGCGGTTTGCAGCCCATCGCCTACCTCAGTAAGAAGCTACACGGAGCAGAACTGAACTACCCCATCCATGACAAGGAAGCCTTAGCGATAGTCATAGCCTTCAAGGCGTGGAGGTGTTACCTAGAGGGAGCCAAGACTACAGTCTATACTGACCACTGCAGTCTCAAATACCTGAAGTCGCAGCCGACGCTCTCACGACGACAGGTGCGGTGGGTGGACTTCCTGGAAACTCACTTCCACTACGACATCATCTACAAGCCCGGGCTACACAACAAAGCAGACGCGTTGAGCCGCCCCGGTCATGTAGCAGGCATCCAGCTCGACAGGATGAACCCTCTGCTCAAGGGTCTATTCCAACATGGGTACTCCGTGGACGCAGAGATCGCTACAGCACAGACTAAGAAGCTGTTACAGTGGGAGAAAGACTTAGCTGTAAGGAAGGGTTCAGGAAAGATTTGGGTACCGAATTACGCCCCGCTACGGCAGATCCTATTGGAGGAGTTTCACGACGTACCTTACGCGGGACATTTCGGGAGCAACAAGACGTTAGCAGGGATAGCGAAGTATTACTACTGGCCCGCGATGGCAGCAGACGTGCAGCAGTTCGTCACCTCTTGCGACACGTGCCAGCGGATGAAGAGTAGCAAGCAGAAAAAAACAGGGTTACTTCAGCCTCTACCCGTACCGGAGCAGCCATGGCAGGTCGTTAGCCTCGACTTTATCACAGGACTTCCTTCGACCTCACGGGGACATGATTCCATCCTCGTGGTGATCGATAAGTTCTCCAAAATGGGTCACTTCATACCGACCAATGCTACAGCTACAGCTGAAGCAACTGCTCGCCTCTTCTTCGACCACATCATCACCATCCACGGCATCCCCGCTACACTCATCTCAGACAGAGACCCCAAATTCACGAGTAAGTTCTGGAAGGAGCTCATGGGATTATTGGGGACTAAACTTGCGATCTCCTCAGCATACCACCCACAAACTGACGGACAGACCGAGCGACTCAATCAGGTGGTTGAACAGTTACTGCGCACAGCTTGCAAAGACAACATCAGCCACTGGGACACACAGTTACCGACCCTAGAGTTCGCTTACAACAATGCGTCACATGCGGCCACAGGGAAAACTCCTTTCTTCCTGTGTTACGGACGGGAACCACTCACACCACAACAGCCAACCACACCGGCACACGTCCAAGCCGCACATGACTTCGTCACCACCATGCAGCAGCTATGGGAGAAGACTCAGCGACGACTCACCACGATGCAGAACTCCCAGAAGCAGTATGCCGATCGTCAGCGACGTGATCACACAGTAGCAGTCGGAGATCAGGTGCTTCTTGACACGCGCAACTTGAACCTGTCTCACCTCCCATCCAAACTCCGGCCTCGCTTCTATGGTCCTTTTCTCGTTAAGGCACAGGTGACACCAGTTACATTCCGCTTGCGCTTACCAGATACGTGGAAGCTTCACAATGCTTTCCATGTGCAGCTACTAAAACCCTACAAGGACCCCAACCAACAGTTCCTATATTTTATTATAGTTATATCACCGAGCTAGGTTGCGTGCACCGAATTCTGGCTTTTCGGTTGCCACCGAATTGCCTTCTACCGAATTCGGGGAGGATCTGTTCGGGACGCTTCGCGACCCGCGGAACCTTCGCGTAACACCTGGTTACAGGGCCTTGTGTCGAGCCTATATATAGCCTCGTGTTGTACCCAGGTGATCATTCAATTCAATTACAATTCTCTTTTCTGAGCTTGATCCTAGATCCTCACAGCAGTCCGGATGGTCGACCGTGGATCCGCCGCAGCCATCATCCTAAGGAAATAAACTTGCATCAACCCGGCCCTAACAACATCTGCACCACCTGCTTCACGCCCACGGCAAGCCGCACAGAAGAAGTGGAAAGAGACCTTGCGGCGATTCAAGAGGCAGAAAGCGCTGAAGCGGAGCCCACAGGCATGACGGAAATGGACTTAGCTGTCACCACTCACCGTCTTTTCGGGATCGGAGTTGAAAGGCTGGGGTTGATGGAGCAACAGCGACCAACACCGCGCACCAAAACCCTCCGGTGGATCCTGGAGAAAGCGCATGGCACGACCTTTGACCAGAAAAATCGTCCGCGCCCCTACACTTGCGACGTCTACTGCACATTCATTGACAAAACATGGAAAGACCTTGATGCAAAAGAGGAGTTGAGCATCAAAGAGCTGGAAGAAAAGGCAAGGGCAGAAAAGAAAGCAAAGTTGTACGAGGAGCGCATCACAGCTGGATGGGACGAAGAGTCAGCATGAACAGGGGGATGGGGAGGAGACGACGAAGGCACAGGAGCAACGTGGGCATCCGCTACTGGCGCTTCGGGCACCATTCAAGGCTGGGGAGCTGGCCGATGGGGCGACGCCGAATGACGAAGGCGAACTCACCCTGGAGGAAATCGAAGTAGTGGAAAGGGAGATGGCTGCTGAACAACCTACCCCACGAGTAGCTGTCCCACTATGACGCCCTCCACGCAACCTCCCATCACCTCCCCGCTCACCTTGTCACCGGAGAGATCCCTGGTGGGAGATTAAGGAGGGGAACGTGCCACCAACCCCTCCACGTGACTCGCTTGGGCCAATCTCACGCCCAGATCCCTTCGCTCGATTCATCGAAGGCACGCGGACTCCACTCAACATCATCCCAGACCGCGAATTTCTTGCGCTCTACCTCACGACGACACCTGCAGAAGGAGAGACAGAAGTAGAAGCAGAAGCAGAGGAGCTGGAAAACGAAGTAGAACCAGGAGAAGAAGAAGGACCAGTGCTCCAAATTCACCAATGGACTGAAGCAGAAGCAGCAGAACATCACGCCTGTTACCTGCGCACCCAAGAATACGCGCAGATGAAGACCTCTGGCATCAGCGACTCGGCCACCCCTCACGTTCAGACGTTCAACAACTGCCTCCACGTCAAAGTCTTCTTGCCAGGAGCACTGCTGCGCCCTGACGGCACAGAACCGCCCAGCACTTCTCACCTACACACCTCCACCATCTGTCCCATTGCGGCCCTCACGCACCAAGCCTACCCCTCCCTAGAGCCAAGCACCAATCGCTACAAGAAACTGCAGAAAGTCTATAGCGATTTCATCGTACTCACCTTCGACGGCATTAACGGCGAACGATACACCCTCATCTTCGTGGATGCATACTCTCACCACGTCTGGATTGCCAATATCGACGCTCGCTCCAAGGCTCCTGAGGTATTCCGCATCTGGGTCATACACGCACAACGGCAATCGGGGAAGAAGCTGAAAATTTGGCAAACTGACGGCGCCAAGAAGTTTCGCAGCCATGAATCTGAAAGCACTGTTGCTAAGAAGGGGATCAAGCACCAAATCTCACTCCCCTACGCTCATCAGCAGCAAGGCATCGCTGAGAGGGTCAACCGCTCCCTCATGACAAAAGTGCGTGCCCTCATGAATCAGTCCGGCCTTCCCAAGAAGTACTGGCCTTATGCCATGAACCATGCCGTGCGCCTACACAACCTTCTCTCCACCACGACCAACAGAGGTAATCTCTCCCCACACATGAAGTGGACCGGCTGAAGGGGAGACACCTCCATGCTAAGGGTCTGGGGGTGCATGGTGCAGTATCGGCCAACTTCGGCAACAACTGGCAAGTTCACTCACCGCGCGCGCTGGGGCGTTCACTTGGGGCTCAGTCATGAGTACCAGGGTTGGTTGATTCTTGACATTGACAACAAGCAGATTGTTCCCGCTCGTGACGTTCTCTTCTATGAGTATCTCACCTTGGAGCAGTGGATCGAGGACGAGCGACGCAACGTCGCACGCGCCTACGCCAACAACGATCGTAGCTTTGCAACTCTTGAGGATGAGGCTGTAGCAGCAGCGCTTGATGTCAGATTTATATGACAGAGCTACTGTAGGCTATAGTGGGGTAGCACATATGGGGTACAGTTTTCTAGGGTTTGCATTTTTTTACCCAACTTTCCCTTAGTCATTCTCATTCCTCGTTTCTTCTCATGGTATCGAGCAGGTTCCCTAGTGGGAACGATTCCTAGGGCCCACCACCACGAAATTTTTTTTTCCTGCCCGCAGCGCGCTTCGCTCAGGCCCGAGTCGCGCCCTGGGTGCTCCCCCCCTACCGTCGCGCCCTCGCTAGGCCCCTCACGGCCCCGTCGCGTCGCCCTTAGCGGCCCCCTCACGGCTCGTCGCGCCGCCCCTTACGGCCCCTCGTGCCGCCCTTACGGCCCGTCGCGCCCATCGCGCCGCCCTTACGGCCCCTCGTGCCGCCCCTTACGGCCCCTCGCGCCGTCCCTTATGGCCCCTCGCGCGGCCCCTTACGCCCCTTACGGCCCCTCGCGCGGCCCCTCACGGCCCCCTACGGCTCGTCGCCGCCCTCCGCGGCCCCGCCACCTTCCTGTGCGGCCCCGCCACCTACCTGCGGCCCCGCCACCTACTAGCGGCCCCGCCACCTACCTACGGCTCCGCCACCTACTAGCGGCCCCGCCACCTACCTGCGGCCCCGCCACCTACCTGCGGCCCCGCCACCTCCTAGCGGCCCCGCCACCTACCTGCGGCCCCGCCACCTACCAGCGGCCCCGCCACCTACCTGCGGCCCCGCCACCTACCTGTGCTGGCCCTACCACCTACCTACGGCCCCGCCACCTACCAGCGGCCCCGCCACCTACCGGCGGCCCCGCCACCTACTAGCGGCCCCGCCACCTACCTGCGGCCCCGCCGCCTCCTCTCAGCGGCCTCGCCGCCTCCTCCCAGCGGCCCCGGGCGCCGCCCTCTCAGCGGCCCCGCCGCGCCGCCAAGCAGCCGAGCCGCCCAGCCGCCGAGCCGCCCGGCAGCCGAGCCGCCCAGAAGCCGAGCCGCCGAGCCGCCCAGCAGCCGAGCCGCCGAGCCGCCCAGCAGCCGAGCCGCCGAGCCGCCCTGCAGCCGAGCAGCCGAGCCGCCCAGCAGCCGAGCCGCCGAGCCGCCCTGCAACCGAGCCACCCGAGCCGCCCTGTCCGGTAAGAGCAGCGCCTCTTTCACAGCACTGCCCTCACCCTACTGTTTGCGCTGCTAGTCTACTGCTGTCATGGCTACCCCTAGTGTCCTCGCTTTTGATGCTGAGGGTCGGGCCATTGACTTTGACGTCTGGATAGATGACCTGCAGCTTTTCTTACGGTGCGACAGAGCAGACGGCCTCTCCCTCTTTGACCTCACTTCTGGTGCCTCCCCTGCCCCCGCTGCTGATGCTGACGCCACTGTTCGCTCACAGTGGGCCACGCGCGATGCTGCTGCACGTCTTGCTGTGCGTCGCCACCTGCCTACCTCTGAGCGTGCGCACTTTAGCCAGTACAAGAGTGCTCACACCTTGTACGACGCTGTAGTTGCGCGCTACTCCTCCCCTGCCACTGCTGCACTGAGCCGCCTCATGCTACCGTACCTCTTCCCTGACCTTGCTGCCTTTCCCACAGTCGCTGACCTCATTACGCACCTCCGCACTAGTGACACTCGCTACCGCGCTGCGCTTCCTGCTGAGTTCTGCGCCAAGAACCCCCCCCCCATGTACATCACCCTCTACTACATAGTCACCCGGCTCCCTGACTCCCTTCGCGTAGTCAGGGACCACTTCCTCTCAGTTTGCCCCACCACTCTCACCGTTGACCTCCTCGAGAAGTCCCTCCTAGCAGCAGAGAAGAGCATAGTCGCTGTAGGAGCCTCTCGTGGTGACCCTCGCACCCCCATCTTTGAGGGGTGTTCCCCCTCCCCCCTTTTGCCCTCTGTTGCCTCTGCTGCTGCGGCCGACCTCGTTGGGCTTGAGTCGGTCGGTGCGGCGTCTACCCCTAGCGGGAGACGCCGCCCTGGCAAGGGCAAGGGGGGCAGGGGCACTGGAGGAGCTAGCGGGGGCGGTGGAGGCGATGGTGGAGTCAGTGGAGGGGGTGGGGGTGGCGGTGGGGGTGGTGGTGGGGGTGGAGGTGTCGGTGGCGGCGGTGGAGGCGGAGGCGGCGGCGGCGGTGGCGGTGGGAGCGGAGGTAGCGGCGGTGGAGGAGGCGGCGGCGGAGGAGGTGGAGCTGGTCGGGGTGGCGCTGCGCAGAGGGTCGGCTCTGGTGGTGGTCAGCGCCAGCAGGAGCAGCAGCAGCAGCAGCAGCAGCAGCGCACTCGTGACATCCCCCCCCCTCAGCAGCTCCGTGAGTGGTACGCTGCACGCCAGCGGGGTGGGGGTACTGGTCCGTGCACCTACGTCCTCCGCACCGGCGACCGCGCGGGTGACCAGTGCGGGGGGGCGCACTCCACCCAGCGCTGCTTTGGCCGCCTGACGGACGCTTGGCGTCACCAGTTCCCTGAGGCCACTGAGATCCCTCGCTGGGGTGAGCTGTCTAGGGCGGGTGTCGCTGTCTTTGACCTTGACTTTGATGCTATTCTTGCTGCTATGTATACTGTGACTATTAGTGATGAGGGTGACTGTTACCGGTGTTTTCCGCCCGACCCGGGCATTGAGACTGCTGCTCTAGGTACTGGTGAGGCTGCTGCTCTAGGTGCTAGCGAGGCTGCTGCTCTAGGTGCGTCTGCTCCCTCAGGTGCTGGTGAGTCTGATCTCTCAGGTTCTGCGTCGGCTTCGGCCTCCCACACCTTCACCCTTGACTCGGGGGCTTCTCGCTCCGTCTTTCGATACCGCACCACACTCACGCCGCTTGGCCGGCCAGTTGCGGTCTCTCTGGCAGACCCCTCTTGGGGTCCTGTCCTTGCTCACTTCTCCACTGTCCTCCCGTGTCCGGCGGCCCCCTCTGGCACCCTGTCTGGTCTTTACCTCCCCTCGTTCTCTACGAACTTGGTGAGTGGTGCTGACCTACAGGATGCGGGGGTTCACCAGTTCACTCCTGCGAGTCAGCGGGTGACCCACTGCACGGACGCTCGGACTGGCCGACACCTGGCCACGTTTACCCGTCGGCCGGGGTCGAGCCTGTACACCCTGACCACTGCGTCTCCTCCAGTCACTGCGTCTGGTCAGGTAGCTGCGTCGGGTCAGGTGTTTGCTGCAGCGTCCAGGTCTGGTCCTGAGTCTGCCCCCTGTTCGTGTCGCCTCCTGTCTCACGAGACTCTCCTCTGGCACCACCGCCTTGGTCACCCCTCCCTGCTTCGTCTCCGAGGCATGGCCTCCCGTGTCCTTGTCTCTGGTCTTCCCCGGTCCCTCCCTCCCCTTCCTCCGGGGCCTGCCCCTACCTGCGTCCCCTGTGTCGAGGGGCGGCAGCGGGCTGCCCCTCACTCCTCCCAGTTTCCTCCGACAGAGGCCCCGCTGCAGACGCTTCACATGGACGTGTGGGGCCCGGCCCGCGTCCGTGGACAGGGTCACGAGCGCTACTTCCTGCTGGTGGTTGACGACTACTCGCGTTACACCACAGTCTTCCCCTTGCGCAGCAAGGGTGATGTCACTGAGGTGTTGATCGACTGGATCCGCGCAGCTCGTCTCCAGCTCAGGCAGAGCTTCGGCTCGGACTTTCCTGTTCTGCGTCTGCACTCTGACAGAGGTGGAGAGTTCTCCTCTGGCCTGCTGCGAGCCTACTGTCGTGCACGAGGCATCCGCCAGACCTTCACGCTTCCGGACTCTCCACAGCAAAATGGGATTGCTGAGCGCCGCATTGGCATGGTCATGGACGTCGCCCGTACGTCCATGATGCATGCGGCTGCCCCCCATTTTCTGTGGCCGTTTGCGGTTCGGTACGCGGCGCATCAGATCAACCTTCACCCTAGGGTCTCCAGGCCGGAGACCTCCCCAGCTTTGCTGTGGACGGGGAAGGTTGGCGATGCGTCTGCGTTCCGTGTCTGGGGATCTCGGGCGTTTGTCCGCGACTTGTCTGCGGACAAGCTGTCCCCTCGTGCTGCTCCTTGCGTCTTCCTTGGCTTCCCCCCTGACGCGCCAGGGTGGCAGTTCTACCACCCCACCTCTCGCCGTGTTCTGTCCTCCCAGGACGTCACGTTTGACGAGTCGGTCCCCTACTACCGCCTCTTCCCCTACCGCACTCCGTCCCTCCCCCCACCACCGCTCTTCCTTGTGCCAGGTCCCCCCCCGGTAGACCCCCTCCCCCCTCAGGGTCCTGCCCCTTCAGGTGTGTCCCAGGTAGACGCAGTCGAGCCTGTCGAGGTTACTGGTGACTCTGGTGCTGCTGAGGGTGCTGAGCCTGGGGGTGCTGACGCTGGGGGTGCTGAGCGTGTGGGTGCTACGCCTGGGGGTGCTGAGCCTGAGGGTGCTACTACTGGGGGTGCTGAGCCTGGGGGTACTGAGCCTGGAGGTGCTACTACTGGGGGTGCTGAGCCTGGGGGTGCTGAGCCTGGGGGTGCTGAGCCTGGGGGTGCTACGCCTGGAGGTGCTGAGCCTGGGGGTGCGGAGCCTGAGGGAGCTGGGCCTGCTTGTGTGGCGTCTGGCGGTGCTGAGCCTGGAGGTTCTCCGGGTGCTTCGTCTCGGCGGGAGCCACTCTCTCCACAGGAGCTGCGCGAGTGGTTTGCCCAGCGCTGGAGACGTGCTGCTGGTGCTAGAGGTTCTTCGGCTACTGAGGGTGCTGGTGCCGTGGGTCCCGGAGGTGCTCGTACTGGGAGTACTGGAGCTGCTGGGCCTACGGGTACGACTGGAGCTGGAGCTGCGGAGGGTGTTGACGCTGAGGCTACTGCTGTCGGTCCTGGAGGCGGTTCTGCTGGGGGTGCTACTGGTGCTGCTGGAGGTACTGGAGCTGGAGGTGCTGCTGGCGCTGGTGCTGCCGCTGGGGGTACTGGTGCTGTCCCTGCTGTATCTGGAGTCGCCGCGCGGCCTCGGCCGTACTTCGTTCCGCTCCTTCAGCAGGTTCTTGGTCTCCCGCCTTCTACTGGTCCTCCTCCTCCCTTAGAGTGTCCACAGCCTGTCCTGTCACAGTTACAGTTACAGCCGGCCTCCCCACTGCCCGCTCCTTCTCCCTACACTGGTCCTACTGGAGGTCTTGCTGAGCGTCGTGAGCCTGCGTCGCGTCCTGCCTGTCCGTACTGCTCGCGCTAGTGGTCGTGGTTCGCGTCAGCGTCCTCCTCCTGTCCCTGGCACGCACCGGATGTCTCTGCGTCCGTCCACTGCTCCTCTGCGTGCCCCTTTGCCTTCTCCTCCTGAGTCCTCTCTTCCTGCTCTTCCCGACCCGGAGTCGGACTCTCTTCGTGCTGCCAGTCCTACTGTCACGCGTCTCCTTGCTACTGTCGTCACTGACCCTTCCTTTGCGTCCACTGCTGCGTCTGCCCTAGTTGCTGAGCTCGTCGACTTTGCTGCTCGCTGTCGTCTAGACTACGCTGCTTGTCTTGTCGCTGAGTCTGAGTCTGTCTGTCCTCCGTCCGTCGGGGGTGAGTGTGCCCTTGGCACGGACGTCCTTGAGGACAGGCAGGAGGAGTTCCAGTATTTGGCTGCTGCTTCACCTCATCTCGTGTCCGTACTGCTTACCCCTGAGGGAGACCCGGATGCACTTGACATCCCGACTCCGCGCTCTTACGCGGAGGCGATAGAGGGTCCCTACTCCTCTCAGTGGCAGGCAGCTATGGACACAGAGATGGCTTCCTGGAAGTCCACAGGCACCTATGTTGACGAGGTTCCCCCGCCTGGGGCGAACATCGTCAGTGGCATGTGGATTTTCAGGGTGAAGCGGCCGCCGGGTTCTCCGCCTGTCTTCAAGGCGCGTTACGTGGCTCGTGGCTTCAGTCGGCGGCAGGGAGTTGACTACTTTCAGACCTTCTCTCCCACCCCGAAGATGACCACTCTTCGGGTACTGCTGCACATAGCCGCTCACCGCGACTACGAGCTGCACTCTCTTGACTTCAGCACTGCTTTCTTGCAGGGCAGCCTGCAGGAGGAGATCTGGCTGCGTCGCCCACCTGGCTTCACTGGGTCTTTTCCTCCTGGCACCCAGTGGAGCCTCCGGCGGCCAGTCTACGGTCTCCGCCAGGCACCGCGTGAGTGGCACGACACACTGAGGACTACACTTGCGGCTTTTGGGTTTGCTCCCTCTACTGCCGACCCGTCGCTGTTTCTGCGCACCGACACTTCTTTGCCGCCGTTCTACATCCTCGTGTACGTCGACGACTTGGTCTTTGCCACAGCTGACACTGCTGGACTCGCCCACGTGAAGTCCGAGCTGCAGAAGAGACACACGTGCACAGACCTGGGTGAACTGCGCAGCTACCTTGGCTTGCAGATCACCCGGGACAGAGCACGCCGCACCATTACCCTGACTCAGTCACACATGGTGTAGCAGGTCCTTCAGCGCTTCGGCTTCACGTACTCCTCGCCTCAGGCCACTCCTCTGCCTACTCGCCACTCGCTCTCAGCTCTGCCTTCGGATGAGTCCGTAGAGTCGAGTGGCCCGTACCCAGAGCTTGTTGGCTGCCTCATGTACCTGATGACCTGCACACGACCTGACCTCGCATACCCTCTTAGCATTCTCGCACGCTATGTTGCTCCTGGGAGACACAGACCGGAGCACATGGCTGCAGTGAAGAGGGTGTTGCGTTACCTGTGCAGTACGTCGGGCATGGGGCTTGTGCTTGGAGGGCAGAGTCCAGTGGTCCTCACTGGGCACGCAGACGCTTCTTGGGCTGACGACCAGGCTACGCAGCGGTCGTCACAGGGTTACACCTTCAGCCTTGGTTCCGGCTCTGTTTCGTGGCGGGCTACCCGCTCGTCTTCTGTTCTCGGCTCCAGTTGTGAGGCTGAGATCTACGCCGGGGCCATGGCTGCACAGGAGCTTCGCTGGCTCACCTACCTGCTGACTGACCTCGGAGAGCCGCCTCGTTCTCCTCCAGTGCTGTACGTAGACAACAAGGCCATGCTGGCCTTGTGTAGGGAGCACAGACTGGAGCACAGAACGAAGCACATTGCTCTTCGCTACTTCCTTGCTCGTGAGCTGCAGCAGCGTGGTCAGCTGCGGCTTGCGTACGTGGCCTCTCAGGCCAACAATGCTGATATCTTCACCAAGGCACTTGCGCCTTGTGATCATCAGCGTTTCTGTACTCAGCTGGGCCTTGTGCCTACCTTGCCTCACTTGCTCACCCCTTGACCTTGTTTGTACTGTTGCATATATATATACACCTGCTCTTGCTTGTCTAGCCTTATATATATATGTAATCCTGCATGTGAACTGGCCTTGTGGCCTTGAACCTGTGCTCGGAATGTGTGGTGACTTTGTGATCCACCCTGAGCTTGCTTTGCTTTGCTTGACTGGTCTTGTGACCCCTTGTTCTCCCCCACTTTGCCTATGGGGGTGTGTCAGATTTATATGACAGAGCTACTGTAGGCTATAGTGGGGTAGCACATATGGGGTACAGTTTTCTAGGGTTTGCATTTTTGTACCCAACTTTCCCTTAGTCATTCTCATTCCTCGTTTCTTCTCACTTGACCGCGACCCCGCCGACGAACATCCCGGCGTTCCGCCTCGCCCGCGCGACGACGACGACGTCGATGATGACGACGACACCCCCGCATCAGGACCATCGCGTCGCCACACCGAGCCCAGCACTTCCGCAACTGCCCACAAGAGTGATGATGATGATGTGGTGGAGGTCATCACCACTGACACCACCAATGTGTTTGGCCTGCAGTTTCTCGGCCTACACACGTCTGTCACTGCCCTCACACACGCCGTCGAGCCCAAGAACCCTCGTCAAGCACTAACCGGTCCGCACGCCAAGGAGTGGCGTGCCGCTATGGACGCGGAGCTGAAGGCGCTGGAGTCACGTGACACATGGGTTCTAGTCGATCGTGCAGCAGTGAAGGGGAGAAGGGTGCTATGCGAAAAGTGGATCTTTCCTCTCAAAACTAACGCTGACGGTAGTATCGAGCGCTTCAAAGCACGCTGGGTCGTACGCGGGTACGAGCAGCGCCACGGAATTAATTTCGATCAAACCTTCGCTCCCGTCAGTCGTCACACCTCCGTCACGATACTACTCGCCATTACCGCTGCTAAACAATTGCCACTGTGGCAGATCAACGTCAAGAACGCGTTCTTATACGCGTTGGTGGATGCAGCCATCTTCGTGGAGCAACCGCACACCTACGGGGAAGGAGAACCCAGGGCCTGTCAGCTGAAGAAATCCCTCTACGGGATAAAGCAGGCGCCACGTCTCTGGCAACAGAACCTGCACAAAATCCTCCTTGAAATCGGCTTTAGGCAGCTTCCACACGACCCGAGCCTCCACTTCAATGGCGACTACATCCTTCTGACCATCTATTTCGACGACTTGCTCTACACCGGCACCTACAATAAGCTCGTTAATCAGTTCGAGGAGAACCTGGCGCAACGCGTTGACATCACCATCAACCACAACGTCACACAGTTTCTCGGACTGAACATCACCTACGCGCAAGAAACTTTTCATCTGTCAGCCTCCAAGTACGCAGAGCAGCAAGGGGAACGCTTCAACATCTCACATGCACCACTCTCAACTCCTTACCACAACCCCAGCGCCAACTACAAACTGGACAACAAACCTCTGTCGCCTGTAGGACTCCACCAGTACCAACAGCAAGTGGGATGCCTGCTGTTCGCCTCTGTCACATGCCGACCAGATCTTTCATACATCGCCAACCAACTAGCATAGTACTCTCGTTAGCCAGTAGTAGAGAACCAGCTAGACTTGACACTTGCCCTGCAGTACTTCATTTCCACACCTGACATTGGGCTCTCCTACTCCATGCTGACAACAACCTTTTTCAACCTCAACAGCTACATGGACGCAGATCATGCCGCTGTTCCTGCGAATTGATGCTCACGAACCGGCTTTGTCTTCCGCCTAGAGCCAATAGGACCAATCTCCTGGAAATCACAGAAGCAGGAGGTGGTTGCCCTGTCAACGGTCGAGGCAGAATACATCGCCGCGACAGCAGCAGTTCGCGAAGGCTTGTACCTGCAGGAGCTGCTCCAGGAAGCAAAAATTCCAACTTCGCCAACCTTTCGCCTTCACTGCAACAACCAGAGCGCCATCAAGATCGCGAACAAGTCAGGGTTCGTGAATCGCACGAAGCACATCGTACTTCGGTACTTTTTCGTCAAAGACGAAACTGACCAGGGCAAAGTTGATCTCGCGTACTGCCCCTCCACCAAGATGGCAGCTGATTTCCTCACCAAGGAATTACCACGTCAGCAGAACCAGCACTGCTCCAACCTCACCGGAGTAGTCAAGCGAGTCAGCCCCTTGCGCGCCCAGGAATGAAGGGGAGTGTTACAATATGAAACTTTATGAGAAGACATTCCTCTATGCTGCAGGAGCTGACTCTACTGAGTACGAAGTCGAGGAGTCAGAACAGATGAAGCGACGCTGGTAACCGCCTGATCAAGACCGATGCAGGCAGAAACATTTGAAGTAAAAAGAGCGGGAACAGGTTTGAAACGGGTTCCCGCGCCGCACGGTTTTGAACTTTGCTGTAATAAGGGAATGCACCCCTTAGAGTACATGGCTAGTCTAGGTAGTTTCATATTCCCTTGTATTTCCTATATAAATCCGATGTATGCATGCTATTATCAATCTCAGTCATTTACATTCACTCTGACCTGAGGTCAACACTTCCGCTGCAACACTACCCTGTGGTCAACCCTGAGCGATCCTTCGTTAAAGTCCCACTTGGGATTGTAACACTGATTTCGTTATACAAAACCTGTTGTATTTTGGGGGGTCTTCTATTCGAGGGAATACGGAAAAAGAGTATGTTTTGTTTTAAACTGATAGCGATTTTGGTTAGCGTGACGGTATTAGGGCTGGGTGTACATTACCCTGATACCGAAACTTTTTTAGCAATGATTTTCCTTGCGAGTTCGCAAAACATAGCGAACGCCCCCGGGATTCGAACCCGCGATCCTAGTAAGTAGCCGAACATCTAACCAGCTGAGACAAATCCCTAGTCACTCTACAGTGAAATTCCTTAGTGTCATAATCAGTGTACACGTTTTTTAGGCTGTTTCTGGCAGGGTATGAAATTCTTTACCCTACGAGTCAGGGTAGAGCTGGCCTGAAACCCTGATTAGTCAGGGTGGGTCAAAACCAATTTTGGGCCCTGGACCCAACCTCACGGTTCGGCTGGTAACCTGCACTCCGAACATCCGCCTCGACAATTCCCAGCCTCGACGCTAGGCCCGTAGCGCACCCCATTTTCACACATTACAGTTACCACTGTTGGGCTGAGAAAAGCCCTTAGGATCGTTTTCAAGACTAAAAGCTCAGAATAATGATGTATTGGCGGAAGAGTCTTAGTGAACTGATTGAACCACCTTGCATTGATATGTGAGAATAAGATGAGTTAATAATAGCAAAGAGATACAAGGCTTTATATGATTACAAAGGCATATGAAAGGCTTAACTAACTGTAAGTACTGTAGTGGTTCGATACAACGACGACTCGGGTAACTACTCAATAGCGAGTCAGTTATGTGTCCTTGCTGTGAAGAATGAGGAATGAAGAAGAGAGGAGAGGGGTTCACTAGCAAACATTGGGATACAAATAGCAAACCCTAAAAGGGTTGTACTCACTATGGAGTACCCCACTGCAGACTAGAGAAACATAATATTCTGACACACCCCCATAGTCAAAGTGGGGTGTAATCAGCACAACAAGCAAAGCAGAAGAAGCTCAGGGTGGATCACAATGTCACCACACATTCTGAGCACAAGTACAAGAAGCAACAGTTTGAAGTTCACAAATGTAAGCGAAGCTAGAGGCTATCGCAGAGGGCAAGTGTGGAGGAGGAGGGACTATGAGAGGAGAGGAGGTAGTGGGCGGCAGCTGAAGCTGCTGGCACACGGCGCAACTGGAGCAACTGGCACACGGGCAACTGGAGCAACTGGCACACTGGCAACTGGAGCAACTGGCACACGGGCTACTGGAGTAACTGGCTCCGCGGCTAACTCTGAGCGGCAGGAGCAACGGACTCACGGGCGACTGGAGCAACGGGCTCACGGGCAACTGGCGCAACGGGCTCACGGGCGACTGGCGCAACGGTCTCACGGGCGACTGGAGCTGCGGGCTTCACGGCGGCCACCCCCTTCAACCTCCCCAAACTATCCCACCCCCATTTCACACACCCCCTACTGCACCCCTAGGTTCACTCACACCCCACCCCCTAGCACCACCACTCCGTCGACTCCCACACACCCACCCCCCTCAGCGGCAGCTGCAGCAGTGGGAGACAGAGGAGGAGGAGGAGCAGGGGAGACCACACACCCGCCACCCCCTACTCGCCACCCCCAAACCCTAACACAGGGCAGGGCGGGATGGCGGGTAGGGAGGTTACGGGGGGGGGGGGGGGGAAGGGGGGGGGGCCGACGCGCGGCCTCCCAGGGCGCCAAAGCAGGCGGCAGAGGGGGCGACGCTCGCCCCCCCCCCCCCCCCCCCCGCGGCCCCCCAGGGAGCCGTGGCGGGCGACGGGAAAAGAGGGGGGGGGGCGGTGCACGGGTCCCCGGTGCGCCGCGCCAGGTGACGGAGCATAGCCGGGGCGGGGCCGGGGCAGGGCCGGGGCAGGGCCGCGACAGGGTCGGGGCAGGGCCGGGGCAGGGCCGGGGCAGGGCCGCGACAGGGCCGCGACAGGGTCAATAGGGGCGGCGACGGGGCCGGTAGAGGCGGCGACGGGGCCGCTAGAGGCGGCGACGGGGCCGCGAAGAGCGGCGACGGGGCCGCTAGGGGCGGCGACGGGGCCGCGAAGGGCGGCGACGTGGCCACGAAGGGCGGCGACGGGGCCGCTAGGGGCGGCGACGGGACCGCTAGGGGCGGCGACGGGACCGCTAGGGGCGGCGACGGGGCCGCGAAGGGGCCGCGAGGGGCCTGGAAGGGCGGCGACGGGCCGCAAAGGGGCCGCGAGGGGCCGAGAAGGGCGGCGACGGGGCCGTCAAGGGCGGCGACGGGGCCGCGAAGGGGCCGCGAGGGGCCTAGAAGGGCGGCAACGGGGCCGCGAAGGGGCCGCACAAGGGGCCTGAAAGGGCGGCAACGGGGCCGCGAAGGGGCCGAGAGGGGCCGAGAAGGAAAATGCGGTCGCACGCTACGGGGCGTGCAGCAGACAGAGTAGCAGCGGAAGCAGTTAGGTGGGCCCACAGGCCAGGAGCGTAGATGCTCTGATAGCATGTGAAAGATGAGGAATGAAGAAGAGAGGAGAGGGGTTCACTAGCAAACATTGGGATACATATAGCAAACCCTAAAAGGGTTGTACTCACTATGGAGTACCCCACTGCAGACTAGAGAAACATAATATTCTGACACTTGCTGTCGCGCTGCTTTCGGCGAGTCAAAGGTCGCTTACCTTTGACCTTCACTCAACCTCTTGCTATTGTTGCATTTCTGTCAACCACTTTGGTTGACTCGCTGTTACTTTGCTGCAGTTCGCTTTGCTTACGTTGTAGTGCTCGACACATCAGGATCGCGAACTATATGTTGCGGAGGTAACTTTAGCAATGGGAGCTAGACTACGGGCTAGGCATGGGTGCTCGTGCGATCTCTGCGTTCCTTGGTCGTTTCCTTGTGTTCACGCTGCTTGCAAGAGTTTCACTAGGAAAACATGACAACAATGATAGCAACAATATTGGCATGCAAGACTACATCAGACCTAGCAAAGCTGCTGGTCGACTTCCAACGCAGCATGGTCGTGTCAAACTCATATGCTATAGTCTGTGTAGGCTGTAGTGGGGTAGACAATATGGGGTACAACACTTTTAGGTTTTCCTACTTGTACCCACCTGTTTGCTAGTTCATTCATTCCTCATTTCTTCACATGGTATAGAGCAGGTTTCCCTAGTGGGAACGCTTCTCAGGGCCCACCACTGAAATCGATTTTTTTTTTTTCTGACCGGAGCGCGAGTCGCCCCTGCCCGAGGCGCGCCCCGTGGGCCGCCCTCTCGTCGCGTCCCCTGCCCTTAGCGGCCTGTCGCGCCCTCCTGGAGGCCCCTCTCACGGCCCCTCGCGCCACCCTTAGCGGCCCCGTCGCCACCCCTAGCGGCCCCGTCGCCACCCTATACGGCCCCGTCGCCGTCCTTTGCGGCCCCGTCGCCGCCCTTCTAGGCCCCTCGCGGCCCCTTCGCGGCCCCGTCGCCGCCCCTAGCGGCCCCGTCACCGCCCTTCGAGGCCCCTCGCGGCCCCTTTGCGGCCCCGTCGCCGCCCCTATCGGCCTCGTCGCCGCCCTTCGCGGCCCCGTCGCCGCCCTTCGCGGCCCCGTCGCCGCCCCTAGCGGCCCTGTCGCCGCCCTTCGCGGCCCCGTCGCCACCTCTAGCGGCCCCGTCGCCGCCCTTCGCGGCCCCGTCGCCACCTCTAGCGGCCCCGTCGCCGCCATTAGCGGCCCCGTCGCCACCTCTAGCGGCCCCGTCGCCGCCCTTCGCGGCCCCGTTGCCGCCTCTAGCGGCCCCGTCGCCGCCCTTCACGGCCCCTCGCGGCCTCTTCTCGGCCCCGTCGCCGCCCTTCGTGGCCCCGTCGCCACCCTTCCCGGCCCCTCCTCGGCTCCTCCGCCACCAGCAGCAGCCGCCGCCAGCAGCAGCCGCCACCAGCAGCAGCCGACAACAGGAGTTGCCGCCGCGGTCGCGGCTCTGTCCCTGCCGACGCGCCTCGGCCCTGCCCCACCGCTTGCCGCCCCCTACCTACCAGCCCTGGTGAGAGCACTGCCGAGCCACGCCTGCTACTGCTGCCCCTAGCCTGCTGCCACTGCTGTCATGGCTACCCCTAGTGTTCTAGTCTTTGATGCTGAGGGTCGGGCTGTTGACTTTGAGGTCTGGGTCGATGATCTACAGCTTTTCCTACAGTGCGATAGGAAGGACGGTCTCTCTCTGTTCGATCTCACGTCTGGCGCCTCTACTGCCCCTGCTGCCGATGCTGACAGCACTGTTCGCTCACAGTGGGCCACACGCGATGCTGCTGCCCGTCTTGCTGTGCGTAGTCACTTGCCGTCCAGTGAGCGCGCGCACTTTAGTCAGTACAAGAGTGCTAAGACCTTGTACGATGCTGTAGTTGCACGCTACTCTTCCCCTGCCACTGCTGCCCTTAGCCGCCTCATGCTGCCATACCTGTTTCCTGACCTCGCCGCCTTTCCCACAGTCGCTGACCTCGTTACGCACCTTCGCACTAGTGACACCCGCTACCGCGCTGCGCTTCCTGCTGAGTTCTGCGCCAAGAACCCCCCCCCCCATGTACATCACCCTCTACTACATAGTCACCCGGCTCCCTGACTCCCTTCGCTCGGTCAGGGACCACTTCCTCTCTGTTTGCCCCACCACACTCACCGTTGACCTCCTCGAGGAGCGCCTCCTGGCAGCTGAGAAGAGTATAGTCGCTGTAGGAGCCTCTCGTGGTGACCCTCGTGCCCCCGTCTTTGAGGGGTGCTCCCCCTCCCCCATTTTGCCCTCTGTTGCCTCTGCTGCTGCCGTCGACTTCGTTGGCACCGAGTCGGTCGGCGCTGCGTCTGCCCCTAGCGGGCGACGCCGCACCGGCAAGGGCAAGGGGGGCAAGGGCGCTGGAGGGGCTGGCGGGGGCGGTGGAGGTGGCGGTGGAGGAGGCGGAGGGAGTGGGGGTGGTGGTGGGAGTAGTGGCGGGGGTGGGGGCTTCGGTGGCGGCGGTGGCGGCGGAGGCGGTGGCGGCGGTGGCGGTGGGAGCGGAGGAGGAGGCGGTGGCGGTCGAGCCGGTCGAGGTAGCTGTTGACTCTGGTGCTGCTAGGGGCGCTGAGCCTGCGGGTGCTAGGTCTGGGGGTGCTGAGCCTGGGGGTGCGGAGCCTGGGGGTGCTGAGTCTGGGGGTGCTGAGCCTGGGGGTGCGGAGCCTGGGGGTACTGAGCCTGGGGGTACGGAGCCTGGGGGTGCGGAGCCTGGGGGTGCTGGGTCTGCTCGTGTGGCCTCTGGCGGTGCTTCGTCGAGGCGGGAGCTACTCTCTCCGCAGGAGCTGCGCGAGTGGTTTGCCCGGCGCTGGAGCCGTGCTGCTGGAGCTGGAGGTACTACTGTTGCTACTGGTCCTGGAGGTGCTCGTACTGGCGGTACTGGAGCTGCTGGGACTGGGGGTGCTGCTGTGGCTGCTGGAGTTGGTTCTACTGGAGGTACTGCTGGAGCTGCTGGCGGTACTAGAGCTGACGGTCCTGCTGGAGTTCGTGCTGTTGCAGCTGCTGGAGCTGCTGGAGCTGGAGCTACAGGGGGTGTTGGCGCTGGTGGTGCTGCTGGCGCTGGTGCTTCTGAGGGTGCTGGAGTTGGCGTTGTTGGAGCTGGAGGTGCTGCTGGCGCTGGTGCTGCCGCTGGGGGTACTGGTGCTATCCCTGCTGGTTCTGGAGGCGCTGCGCGGCCGCGGCCGTACTTCGTTCCGCTCCTTGAGCAGGTTCTTGGTCTTCCGCCTTCTACTGGTCCTGCTCCTCCCTTAGAGTGTCCACAGCCTGTCCAATCGCAGTCACAGTTACAGCCCGCCTCCCCCCTGCCTGCTCCTTCTCCCTACACTGGTCCTACTGGAGGTCTTGCTGAGCGTCGTGAGCCTGCGTCTCGTCCTGCGTCGCCTGTTCGTGCTGCTCGCACTAGTAGTCGTGCTCCGCGTCCGCGTCCTCCTGCGGTCCCACGCACACACCAGATGGCACTGCGTCCTTCCACTGCTCCTCTGCGTGTCCCGTTGCCGTCTCCTCCAGAGTCCTCTCTTCCTGCTCTTGCTGACCCGGAGTCTGACTCTCTTCGTGCTGCTAGTCCTACTGTCACGCGTCTCCTGGCTACTGTTGTCACCGACCCTTCCTTTGAGTCCACTGCTGCGTCTGCCTTGGTTGCTGAGCTTGTCGACTTTGCTGCTCGCTGTCGTCTAGACTACGCCGCTAGTCTTGTTGCTGAGTCTGAGTCTATCTGTCCTCCGTCCGTCGGGGGTGAGTGTGCTCTTAGCACGGACGTCCTTGAGGACAGGCAGGAGGAGTTCCAGTGTTTTGCTGCTGCTTTGCCTCATCTCGTGTCCACGCTGATTGCCCCTGAGGGAGACCCGGATGCACCAGACATCCCGACTCCTCGATCGTACGCTGAGGCGATCGAGGGTCCCTACTCCTCACAGTGGCAGTCAGCCATGGACGCAGAGATGGCTTCCTGGAAGTCCACAGGCACCTACGTCGACGAGGTTCCCCCACGTGGGGCGAACATCGTCAGTGGCATGTGGATTTTCAGGGTGAAGCGACCGCCGGGTTCTCCGCCTGTCTTCAAGGCGCGTTACGTGGCTCGAGGCTTCAGTCAGCGGCAGGGAGTTGACTACTTTCAGACCTTCTCTCCCACCCCGAAGATGACCACTCTTCGGGTGCTGCTGCACATAGCCGCTCAGCGCGACTACGAGCTTCACTCTCTTTACTTCAGCACAGCTTTCCTGCAGGGCAGCCTGCACGAGGAGATCTGGCTGCGCCGCCCACCTGGCTTCACTGGGTCGTTTCCTCCTGGTACCCAGTGGAGCCTCCGGCGGCCAGTCTACGGTCTCCGCCAGGCGCCCCGTGAGTGGCATGACACACTGAGGACTACACTTGCGGCCCTTGGGTTTGCTCCTTCTACTGCCGACCCGTCGCCGCAGCGACACCTCTTTGCCGCCGTTCTACATCCTCGTGTACGTCGACGACTTGGTCTTTGCCACTGCTGACACTGCTGGACTCGCCCACGTGAAGTCCGAGTTGCAGAAGAGACACACGTGCACAGACCTGGATGAACTGCGCAGCTACCTTGGCTTGCAGATCACCCGGGACAGAGCACAGCGCACCATTACCCTGACTCAGTCACACATGGTGCAGCAGGTCCTTCAGCGCTTCGACTTCACGTACTCCTCGCCTCAGGCCACTCCTCTGTCTACTCGCCACTCGCTCTCAGCTCTGCCTTCGGATGAGTCCGTAGAGCCGAGTGGCCCGTACCCAGAGCTTGTTGGCTGCCTCATGTACCTGATGACCTGCACACGACCTGACCTAGCATACCCTCTTAGCATCTTGGCACGCTATATTGCTCCTGGGAGACACCGACCAGAGCACATGGCTGCAGCGAAGAGGGTGTTGCGCTACTTGTGCAGTACGTCGGGCATGGGGCTAGTGCTTGGAGGGCGACGTCGAGTGGTCCTCACAGGTCACGCAGACGCTTCTTGGGCTGACGACCAGGCTACGCAGCGGTCGTCACAAGGTTACACCTTCAGCCTTGGTTCCGGCTCTGTTTCGTGGCGGTCTACCCGCTCGTCTTCTGTTCTCGGCTCCAGCTGTGAGGCTGAGATCTACGCGGGGGCCATGGCTGCACAGGAGCTACGCTGGC
This sequence comes from Closterium sp. Naga37s-1, assembly GCA_947471745.1. NCBI lineage: Eukaryota > Viridiplantae > Streptophyta > Zygnematophyceae > Desmidiales > Closteriaceae > Closterium > Closterium sp. Naga37s-1. The sequence continues at coordinate 3,425,280 of CANJKZ010000198.1, forward strand.
TCACCTACTGCTGACTGACCTAGGAGAGCCGCCTCGTTCTCCTCCAGTTCTGTACGTAGACAACAAGGCCATGCTGGCCTTGTGTCGGGAGCACAGACTGGAGCACAGAACGAAGCACATTGCTCTTCGTTACTTCCTTGCTCGTGAGCTGCAGCAGCGTGGTCAGCTGCGCCTTGCTTACGTGGCCACTCAGGCCAACACTGCTGATATCTTTACCAAGGCACTTCCGCCTTGTGATCATCAGCGCTTCTGTACGATGCTAGGTCTTGTGCCTACTTGGCCTCACTTGCTCACTTCTTGACCTTGCTTGTACTGTGATCTTTCTATACCTGCACTTGCTTGTTTACCTTTATATATGATCTTGCATGTGAACTGGCCTTGTGGCCTTGCACTTTTGCTCGGACTGTGTGGTGACGTTGTGATCCACCCTGAGCTTGCTTTGCTTTGCTTGACTGGTCTTGTGACCTCTTATTCTCCCCCACTTTGCCTATGGGGGTGTGTCAAACTTATATGCTATAGTCTGTGTAGGCTGTAGTGGGGTAGAGAATATGGGGTACAACATTTCTAGGTTTTCCTACTTGTACCCACCTCTTTCCTAGTTCATTCATTCCTCAATTCTCACAGTCACCCGATGCAGGCCGCTCCTCTGAACCATCAAAGTACCCCCATAGATCGTGCGCCTCTTTCCATTGCTCGAATCGGATGCTCCGAGTCCAATAGTCGCTGTCGTCGAACTTTGGCGCACTTTCTAGCTTCCCTTCGCCTGAGTCATGATCCATTTGCAGCAGAAGCACTGAAGATTGACGTTGAGGTGGTGGTGGAGGCAACGGCGGTGACGGTGAAGATGATGCGGGCAGATTCACACCCTCTTGGTTATTGGAGCGTAACTCCGCGCTCGAACCTCCGAATGATGAGCCGCTTGGCTCAGATGAATCCTCGCTCCGAAACCATTCCAAGAAGTGAAGTTCTGACAAGAGTGAACTCTGACCTATAGGGTTTGGGAGGTGGTCTTCTCTAAAGAGTGTACACCACAACTTCCCCAACCCAACCAATATGTTCTACACTACTATAGTGTAGATGCACCACTACATATGTTTATTGGAGTAACCCGAATTAACCTTAATTCCAACATATAGGATATAGGAAACAGGGATAGTACATTTAGCTCCAAACTCTCGCCACACACTAGTGAACCTTGGTACGAATAGTGAAATACTATTGTGCACTCCCAACCGTAGCTAAGGGAAACTCGTAGTATCGGGAATGAACACGAAGAGTCAGAATGACTCGAAGCGTCACAGACGGTTGGGAAGATCTGGATCGTCGGAGCAGACAGCATCGGGCAGCTGCAGGTTCAAGGGAATTGGCGGGAACAGTTTCGTAACTGTTCGAGTCGCACAGTTGGTTTGAATCCGAATAAGGAAATGTACCCCTTAGAGTACATGGCTAGATAGGTCGTTTCGAATTCTCCTGTACTCATATTTGTATTTGTTGTATTTGCATGTTTCGAATGGCAAGGGCATGATCATCTCAAGCATTTTACATTCACTCTGCTATTGAGGTCAAGGGCCCACCACTACTACTCAGCCTTGTGCGAACCTTCTTGAGGTGATCCTTGGGACGATCAACTTGTGATCGCAACATGGTATGAGAGCGACTCAGGAATTCTTCGCACTGCCACCTCCGAAAACTTCGGCAAACAAAAAGTGGCATTCGGCACACGCTCGCGCGTGAGAATGGCCAGTGAATCTTGTGGTTAGACAAATCTGACGGCTGAAACACAGACCAACCTGGCTGCGTCAAGCGAGGAAACGACGATGATTGGAACCGCCGTCCTCGCACAACTGCTTCAGCGACTCACCAGCTTGGAGCAAGGACTCCAAACATTGCAGAATGGCGATGCGAGAACAACCTCCCAACCCTCTCAACCGGCCTCGAACGGCCAGAATTCCACCCAGCACACCTTCTCCCTTGACACAAATGGCTCAACACCCAAGACGTTCCGTCCCAGTGAAGAAGCAATTCTCTCTGCACAATCAAGGATTCTGAGCATATAAAAAATAAAGACAAGTGTCTGCTTTGACGTCATAGACTTCTATACCTGGAGCTTTGAGCTGGAGCTTCTACTGCAAAACACACAGATTTTTCACTACTTCGAAGGAAGCTACTTGGGACCCGCTGAGGACACCGACGACGCTAGAACGAGGTACTACAACGAGTCCCTGATGGTGTACGAGGTCCTTCTGCGGAACATGTCGCCGGCAGAGCAACTGAGCATTCGCTCGTACAAAACGTCACCTGCTCCAGCCCTCGACGCTTGGCGCCACCTGAACGGCGTGTACCAATCGAAGGATTCGGTCTCGTCGAGCCGCTTGCTCCAACAACTACTAGAGACAAGAATGGCCCCAGGGGAGAAGGCCAACAGTTACCTGAATCACTGTCGGAGCTTACACGATCAGATCGCGAAACTTGGGAGCACGATTTTTGAGGAGATATTTGTGAATATCGTGCTCCAAGGACTCAGCCCAGAATGGAGGCCCTGCAAGGCGCTCCTCCGACAGCAGGGGGTCATCTCGGAGGCCGCCCTATGCGCCGCCCTCCTCATCAAACAACGGGATATGGACCAGCAGCGACCAGCGCCGCGACGAGAATGGGAACGCCTTGCCTTCTACGCCGACAACACTGAAGAGCGACGGCCGCAGCGCCTTTGCAGAAATTTCGGGCACCTGACAGATCGATGCAAATCTCGATCTCGCCCTCGCCAGACCAATCCGAGCACCTAGTCCGGCCGATAAGACGCACTGAACGACTCGCGTCCAGCACAGGGGTACCAACCCCCTTCGCGCAACCTAAACACAACGGTTCAGCATCAGCAGCAGTAGCAGCCACAGCCTGCTCCTGTCCGCAATGTCATGGGAAATATGACAATGACAAGCGAATCGCGTCGCCCTCGCGCTCGCTCACCGTCACCTGAGCCAGCACCTTACCCAATCGAAGCATTCTCGAACAACAACCCGTTCAGCACGCATCGCAATTTCAGCGACGACGACACCCAAGATTGGAATCTCCCAATCCCGCTGCTTGAGAGTCCCCCGCACATACCTGACACGCGGGTGGCACCGATCGATTGGATTGCATGCGAACAGTTCCTAAAGGTTGACACATTGCACATCGTTACTCCGCGATTGGCGCTGCTTGCACGTAACGACAACAGGCACTACAACACCTGGTACCTGGATAGCTGCTGTGGGCAGCATATGGTGGGCTCCGAGCGTTCCATATCCAACGCTGTCGCCACTCCTGCCGTCACCTACGTCACCGTGGCAAACAACACGCCTTTGCGCGCAAGCGCGCAAGGCATCGTTGTGCTCAAAGCTCGAGGGAGCAAGACGCACATCACGCTGAACGACATGCTCACCAGCTCATGGATTGCAGCGTCGACCTCAGCACGGATCGCGAGACACGCGACATCTTGCTGCACTATAAATCGCTGACAATTTCCCGCAAGCAGATCGGAAGAGCGTACTCCGAAAAGGGAGTGTACAACCTGGACTTCGACATTCCCGACTGCAGCGGCGATTCGAACGAGTTAATCGACCTCGCTCCACTACGCTTCGAGAACATTCACCGCAGGGACTGGAAATACCTTGACGGAAGACCATGGGTACTACATCATACTCACCCATGCGAACTGGTGCTGCACAATCCTAACCCAGACGGCATCTGCAGGGATTGCCACACGCCCACATCATCAACGAGCGCGATCGCCGGCCGCAGCCTCACCGCCATCGCCAAAGCAAAGCGATATGCACCGCCAGAACTACTACACAACGGTTTTCCCCTTGCGACGGAAGGACAACGTGCCTACCATTCTCGAGCTGTATCTACTAGCGAGGGGTGGCGCCCAGAGCCTGTGTGGGCTCCGCCTACACTCGGACTGTGGTGGTGAGTTTTCTTCCACTCGTTTGGAGACGTTCTGTTATGTTTGGGGGATCATCCAGTCTTACATGCTACAAGACTCGCCGCAGCAGAACGAGGTAGCCAAGCGACGCATCGGCCTGGTCATGGAGGTTGCCCAGACCTCCATGTGCCATGCCAGTGCCCCTCAGTTCCTCTGGCTCAGAAGTCTGCTACGCCGTGCACCACCTGAGCCTGTGGCCCAGTGTCGCACGACTACGGGTGACGCCGGATCCCTTTGGACAGGTTCTCCGGGCGTAGCAGCTGACTTCTGTTGGATGCACGTCATTCTGAGTGCATGTCATCCTAACGTCCTGCAGAGTGCTCGTGCTATTCATGCATGCATTGTTTGCATGAGCATTTGTCATTGTGCATGGCTGTTGGATTTTACCATCTCTGTGTTTTCTCCAAGTTTAAATGCTTGATCATGCAGGAGAAATCCAGAGCTTTCCAACGATACCAAGATCGCCTTATTCCGACCAAGATCGCCCAAGTTACAAGATTTCCAAGACTTGGATTTCTTATTACCTTTTGGGGTTATATCTAATTTGGGTGATTACTTGGGACATGACTATAAATGGATCTTTGGTTGGGTGGTTAGGGAATGCAACTTTGACTTTTGGATTGGGGTGGCTAGAAGTTTCTAGCATGGGTTGCAAATGTTGCAACACCTAGACAAAATCCAACTAGATTGGATTTTGCATGTGACGCCTCAAGGACCTCATGATGAGGGTTGGATCCTTGCTGCTAGGAAGGTTCACACCATCCTTCCCTAGCTCTTGGAGAACCCCTTCCCTCTCATGGTTCTCTTGGAGTCCCCAACTCCAATATTCTATACCCTAATGCTTGTATTTTCTCCACCATTCTAGTCATGCGATTGCTGGACGTTTTTACTTGGTTCTCACTCTATAGACTATCTTAATGACTGATTCAACTTGGAGATGGTAGCTAAGCCTACAGCGCAACTTCCTATTGAGCGGATTTGCGTTTAGTTGAGTAATGAGTTCTTCGTAAGCTCTCAAAGTGACGGATCCTGAACAACAAGTGGTATCAGAGCGGGTAGTCGACTTTGAGACGACGAATCGTCGTGAATTGTCAACCAATGTTGACGAGTGAGACCATTTTGTAGCAGCTCTGCTCGCGAAAGTTCGATTGGTGGTCAAACCGCGTTCTAATTCGAAGTATCCATTCCGCGACGGCGATTATCGTAGAATTGAAATTTCTGGCAGAATTCTCTCCAAACGATTTCTCAAGTTTCCACCGTTCATAAGGCCTCAATATGGTTGGTACGAACTCCGGAGGTGCTAGTGGCAAGATGGATAGAAGTAGAGAGGCTGGAGAGCAAGGGGGAGTTGCTGGTGGAGGAGTGGGGACTCACCAACCAGCCAACCCTATGCTACCCTCAACTTCTACACCATCTCCTACAACCGTGGATCCTGTGAAGGCTTTCTCTATTGAAAATTCATGAGGGAGGACTATGAGCACTGGAGCTTCCACATGAGGCTGATGTACACCCAAAACAAGCTATTGGATCTGGTGGAGGGGAAGGAGAAGATGCCAGAGGCCGCGGAGTTGAAAGGAGCGTGGATGAAGCGATCGTTCGACGCGTACATGCTCATGGTGCAAGCGGTTGGCGGACGACAACTTGACCACATCAAGGACCTCTTGGGTGATCCAGAGTGTGGCCCCAAGGCTTGGAGGAAGCTTCTGGATGTGCACTCACCGACACATGCTACCGGCATCGTGCTACTCGCGCGGCGGCTGCGCGACATCAAGTTCGTTGATGGAGAGCCGATGCAACCGGTGTTGGATGAGATGCGGGACATCTTCACAAAGCTACAAGGCGACGGTGTGGTGTACTTGGAGCTCGTGCAATGCGTGGAGATCGTGATATGGCTGCCGGAGTCGTGGTCTGCCCTTGCGTTCAACCTCAACTCTCAACAGCCCCAGTGGAGCGCGGATTACATTCGCACGCGCATCCTAGAGGACTTGTGGCGGCGGAGTGTGGAGCGCTCGGAGGAGGGGGCTGGCTATGGAGTTGGAGGTGGAAAGAGTGGCTTCAAGAAGAATTGGAAGGGCAAAAACAAGGACAACCCTAAGGAAGATGGCGACGGGGGTCAAGGAGAGGTGCGCTTCTACTGCAAGAAGCGCGGACATCGTTGGCGGAAGTGCTACCAACGACCCAAGGATTGGACCCCGCCTTCATCAAGCAACCAGCATGGTGGCAAGAGGAGTGGGGGAGTCATGGGAGCTGATGGAGAGGAGAAGGATGAGGAGAAAGGTGGCAAATCTGAGGAGCGGAAGGCCGGGTTCTTCTTCTTCGTGAACGAAGGCGCAACCGACCTGGCTATGGCTGCCAAGGTTCTCCTACACCCCCTTACCCATTGGGTGATTGACTCAGGAAGCTCCTGGCATATGACTCCTCGTGCGGACCTACTCGATGAGATTCAGCCCGCACCCATCTCTACGGTCACATCCCCGACGGGCGCCAAGGCCAAGGTCATGGGCATGGGGTGCGCCAAGTTCATGGGAGCGGATGGAGAGCTCGTAGGGCTGAAGAACGTACTGTGGGTGCCAGACTTGTACGCGAACCTGATTTCTACCGGCCGGTTGGGAGATGCGGGTGTGAACACCGAGACGATTGGCTCGGAGCGCTATCGTGCCTACAACGACGAGCGGCTGATTTGGGACCTGCAGTGGAAGGGAGATGTCCACAAGCGGATGTGGCAGATCCCGGTCCTCCCTTGGTGGAAATCAGGCAAAGCGGCAGCGGCGACATCTATGGAAAAGAGTGTCACCGAGGAGGAGCAGCAAGGTGTGCAAGGAGAGGAGCTGATTGGACGAAGCGCGGTAGTGAAGGCGTCGGCTACCTCGGCCAAAGCGGATTGGGATACTTGGGATCGGCGGCTCGCACACGTGGCTGTATCTACATTAGAGGTGATGCACAAGGAGAAGTGCGTGCATGGGCTGCAACTGCAAGGAGATGGCGCTCACTATGGCAGCTGCGAGGCGTGCATGCAAAACAAGTTTGCGCGGTTCCTGTTTCCACGTGTGGAGGGATCAGCGAAGGCGCCACTGGAGGTGGTGCACATGGACCTGGTGGGTCCTATGAGGACTAAGGGGACTGGGGGAGTGCTGTACTTCCTCACCATGGTGGATGAATGGAGCAAATTCACATGGGCTCGTCCCCTGTCCAAGAAGAACAATGCTGCAGTGGCGATCAAGGAGGATTGGTTGTCGATGGTGGAGCGGCAAGCGATGCGGCTGGTGAAGGTGCTGAGGAGCGACCGTGATTGAGAGTTCCTAGGACCGCAGGAGGACGCGGACGCGGAGCAAGACTACTAGTGCGAGCAGCACGAACAGGCGACGCAGGACGAGACGCAGGCTCACGACGCTCAGCAAGACCTCCAGTAGGACCAGTGTAGGGAGAAGGAGCAGGTAGGGGGGAGGCGGGCTGTAACTGTGACCGCGACTGGACAGGCTGTGGACACTCTAAGGGAGGAGCAGGACCAGTAGAGGGCGGGAGACCAAGAACCTGCTCAAGGAGCGGAACGAAGTACAGCCGCGGCCGTGCAGCGCTTCTAGAACCAGCAGGGACAGTACCAGTACCCCCAGACGCACCAGCGCCAGCAGAACCTCCAACGCCAACACCCCCAGCAGCTCCAGCTCCAGCAGCTCCAGCTCCAGCAGCACCAACTCCAGCAGGACCGTCAGCTCCAGCAGCCTCAGCAGCACCCCCAGGCTCAGCAGCTCCAGTACCGCCAGTACGAGCACCTCCAGGACCAGTGGCTCCAGTAACTCCAGCGCCGACCCCAGGGTCAGCAATAACAGCAGCACCTCCAGCTCTAGCAGCACGGCTCCAGCGCCGGGCAAACCACTCGCGCAGCTCCAGTGGAGAGGGTAGCTCCCGCCTCGACGAAGCACCCGAAGGGGCCCCAAACCCAGCACCGCTAGAGGCGACACGAGCAGACCCAGCACCCCCAGGCTCCGCACCCCCAGGCTCAGCACCCCCAGGCTCCGCACCCCCAGGCTCAACACCCCCAGGCTCCGCACCCCCAGGCCCAGCACCCCCAGACTCAGCACCCCCAGGCTCAGCACCCCCAGACTCAGCACCCCCAGGCTCAGCACCCCTAGCAGTACGAGAGTCAACAGCTAACTCGACAGGCTCGACTGCGTCTACCTGGGACACACCTGACGGGGCAGGACCCTGAGGGGGGAGGGGGTCTACCGGGGGGGGACCTGGCGCAAGGAAGAGCGGCGGCGGGGGGAGGGGTGCAGTGCGGTAGGGGAAGAGACGGTAGTAAGGAACCGACTCGTCAAACGTGACGTCCTGGGAGGACAGAACACGGCGCGAGGTGGGGTGGTAAAACTGCCAACCAGGCGCGTCAGGGGGGAAGCCAAGGAAGACGCAGGGAACCGCACGGGGGGACAGCTTGTCCGCAGACAAGTCGCGGACAAACGCCCGAGATCCCCAGACACGAAACGCAGACGCATCGCCAACCTTCCCCGTCCACCGCAAGGTGGGGGAGGTCTCTGGCAAGGAGACCCGGGGCTGAAGGTTGATCTGATGCGCTGCGTACTGAACCGCAAACAGCCACAGAAAATGGGGAGCAGCCGCATGGATCATGGACGTACGAGCGACGTCCATGACCATGCCAATGCGGCGCTCAGCAATCCCATTTTGCTGTGGAGAGGCCGGAAGCGTGAAGGTCTGGCGGATGCCCTGTGCACGACAGAAGGCTCCCAGAAGGGCAGAGGAAAACTCCCCGCCTCTGTCAGAGTGCAGACGCAGAACAGGAAAGTCCGAGCCGAAACTCTCTCTGAGCTGGAGACGAGCTGCGCGGATCCAGTCGATCAACACCTCAGTGACGTCACCCTTGCTGCGCAAGGGGAACACCGTGGTGTAACGCGAGTAGTCGTCGACCACCAACAGGAAGTAACGCTCGGGAAGGACCCGAGTCAAGGGTGAAGGTGTGTAAGGCCTGAGCCGACGTGGTACCTGAGAGAGCAGACTCACCAGCACCTGGGGCAGCAGACGCACTAGCACCTAGAGCAGCAGCCTCACCAGCACCTAGAGCAGCAGCCTCAATGCCCGGGTCAGGCGAAACACACAGGTAACAGTCACCCTCATCACTAGTAGACACAGCATACATGGCAGCAAGAATAGCATCATAATCAAGATCAAAGATAGCAACCCCCGACCTCTACAGCTCTCCCCAGCGAGGTATCTCAGTAGCGTCAGGGAACTTGAGACGCCAGGCGTCCGTCAGGCGGCCGAAGCAGCGCTGCGTGGGGTGCGGGCCCCCGCACTGCTCACCCGTACGGTCGCCGGTACGCAGGACGTAGGTACAGGGACCAGTACCCCCACCCCGCTGACGCGAAGCGTACCACTCACGAAGCTGCTGGGGGGGCGGGGTCTCACGAGTGCGCTGCTGCTGCTGGCGCTGACCACCACCGAAGCTGCCCCGTTGCGCAGAGCCACCCCGACTAGCTCCACCTCCTCCGCCGCCACCTCCGCCACCGCCGCCACCGCCTCCTCCTCCGCTCCCACCGCCACCGCCGCCACCGCCTCCGCCGCCACCGCCGCCACCGAAGCCCCCACCCCCGCCACTACTCCCACCACCACCCCCACTCCCTCCGCCTCCTCCACCGCCACCTCCACCGCCCCCGCCAGCCCCTCCAGCGCCCTTGCCCCCCTTGCCCTTGCCGGTGCGGCGTCGCCCGCTAGGGGCAGACGCAGCGCCGACCGACTCGGTGCCAACGAAGTCGACGGCAGCAGCAGAGGCAACAGATTGCAAAAGGGGGGAGGGGGAGCACCCCTCAAAGACGGGGGCACGAGGGCCACCACGAGAGGCTCCTACAGTGACTATACTCTTCTCAGCTGCCAGGAGGCGCTCCTCGAGGAGGTCAACGGTGAGTGTGGTGGGGCAAACAGAGAGGAAGTGGTCCCTGACCGAGCGAAGGGAGTCAGGGAGCCGGGTGACTATGTAGTAGAGGGTGATGTACATGGGGGGGGGGTTCTTGGCGCAGAACTCAGCAGGAAGTGCAGCGCGGTAGCGGGTGTCACTAGTGCGAAGGTGCGTAACGAGGTCAGCGACTGTGGGAAAGGCGGCGAGGTCAGGAAACAGGTATGGCAGCATGAGGCGGCTAAGGGCAGCAGTGGCAGGGGAAGATTAGCGTGCAACTACAGCATCGTACAAGGTCTTAGCACTCTTTTACTGACTAAAGTGCGCGCGCTCAGTGGACGGCAAGTGACTACGCACAGCAAGACGGGCAGCATCATCGCGTGTGGCCCACTGTGAGCGAACAGTGCTGTCAGCATCGGCAGCATGGGCAGTAGAGGCGCCAGACGTGAGATCGAACAGGGAGAGACCGTCCTTCCTATCGCACTGTAGGAAAAGCTGTAGATCATCGACCCAGACCTCAAAGTCAACAGCCCGACCCTCAGCATCAAAGACTAGAACACTAGGGGTAGCCATGACAGCAGTGGCAGCAGGCTAGGGGCAGCAGTAGCAGGCGTGGCTCGGCAGTGCTCTCACCAGGGCTGGTAGGTAGGGGGCGGCAAGCGGTGGGGCAGGGCCGAGGCGCGTCGGCAGGGACAGAGCCGCGACCGCGGCGGCAGCTCCTGTTGTCGGCTGCTGCTGCTGGCGGCTGCTGCTGGCGGCGGCTGCTGCTGGTGGCGGAGGAGCCGAGGAGGGGCCGGGAAGGGTGGCGACGCGGCCACGAAGGGCGGCGACGGGGCCGAGAAGAGGCCGCGAGGGGCCGTGAAGGGCGGCGACGGGGCCGCTAGAGGCGGCGACGGGGCCGCGAAGGGCGGCGACGGGGCCGCTAGAGGTGGCGACGAGGCCGCGAATGGCGGCGACGGGGCCGCTAGAGGTGGCAACGGGGCCGGGAAGGGCGGCGACGGGGCCGCTAGAGGTGGCGACGGGGCCGCGAAGGGCGGCGACAAGGCCGCTAGGGGCGGCGACGGGGCCGCGAAGGGCGGCGACGGGGCCGCGAAGGGCGGCGACGGGGCCGATAGGGGCGGCGACGGGGCCGCAAAGGGGCCGCGAGGGGCCTCGAAGGGCGGTGACTGGGCCGCTAGGGGCGGCGACGGGGCCGCGAAGGGGCCGCGAGGGGCCTAGAAGGGCAGCGACGGGGCCGCAAAGGACGGCGACGGGGCCGTATAGGGTGGCGACGGGGCCGCTAGGGGTGGCGACGGGGCCGCTAAGGGTGGCGCGAGGGGCCGTGAGAGGGGCCTCTAGGAGGGCGCGACAGGCCGCTAAGGGCAGGGGACGCGACGAGAGGGCGGCCCACGGGGCGCGCCTCGGGCAGGGGCGACTCGCGCTCCGGTCAGAAAAAAAAAAATCGATTTCAGTGGTGGGCTCTGAGAAGCGTTCCCACTAGGGAAACCTGCTCTATACCATGTGAAGAAATGAGGAATGAATGAACTAGCAAACAGGTGGGTACAAGTAGGAAAACCTAAAAGTGTTGTACCCCATATTGTCTACCCCACTACAGCCTACACAGACTATAGCATATGAGTTTGACACGACCATGCTGCGTTGGAAGTCGACCAGCAGCTTTGCTAGGTCTGATGTAGTCTTGCATGCCAATATTGTTGCTATCATTGTTGTCATGTTTTCCTTGTGAAACTCTTGCAAGCAGCGTGAACACAAGGAAACGACCAAGGAACGCAGAGATCGCACGAGCACCCATGCCTAGCCCGTAGTCTAGCTCCCATTGCTAAAGTTACCTCCGCAACATATAGTTCGCGATCCTGATGTGTCGAGCACTACAACGTAAGCAAAGCGAACTGCAGCAAAGTAACAGCGAGTCAACCAAAGTGTTTGACAGATATGCAACAATAGCAAGAGGTTGAGTGAAGGTCAAAGCTAAGCGACCTTTGACTCGCCGAAAGCAGCGCGACAGCAAGTGTCAGAATATTATGTTTCTCTAGTCTGCAGTGGGGTACTCCATAGTGAGTACAACCCTTTTAGGGTTTGCTATACGTATCCCAATGTTTGCTAGTGAACCCCTCTCCTCTCTTCTTCATTCCTCATCTTTCACATGCTATCAGAGCATCTACGCTCCTGGCCTGTGGGCCCACCTAACTGCTTCCGCTGCTACTCTGTCTGCTGCACGCCCCGTAGCGTGCGACCGCATTTTCCTTCTCGGCCCCTCTCGGCCCCTTCGCGGCCCCGTTGCCGCCCTTTCAGGCCCCTTGTGCGGCCCCTTCGCGGCCCCGTTGCCGCCCTTCTAGGCCCCTCGCGGCCCCTTCGCGGCCCCGTCGCCGCCCCTAACGGCCCCGTCGCCGCCCTTCTCGGCCCCTCGCGGCCCCTTTGCGGCCCATCGCCGCCCTTCCAGGCCCCTCGCGGCCCCTTCGCGGCCCCGTCGCCGCCCCTAGCGGTCCCGTCGCCGCCCCTAGCGGTCCCGTCGCCGCCCCTAGCGGCCCCGTCGCCGCCCTTCGCGGCCACGTCGCCGCCCTTCGCGGCCCCGTCGCCGCCCCTAGCGGCCCCGTCGCCGCTCTTCGCGGCCCCGTCGCCGCCTCTAGCGGCCCCGTCGCCGCCTCTACCGGCCCAGTCGCCGCCCCTATCGACCCTGTCGCGGCCCTGTCGCGGCCCTGCCCCGGCCCTGCCCCGGCCCTGCCCCGACCCTGTCGCGGCCCTGCCCCGGCCCTGCCCCGGCCCCGCCCCGGCCATGCTCCGTCACCTGGCGCGGCGCACCGGGGACCCGTGCACCCCCCCCCCCCCCCCCCCTCTTTTCCCGTCGCCCGGGAAAACCGCCCGGGGGGGGGGGGCGAGCGTCGCCCCCTCTGCCGCCTGCTTTGGCGCCCTGGGAGGCCGCGCGTCGGCCCCCCCCCCTTCCCCCCCCCCCCCCCCCCCCCCCCAACCTCCCTACCCGCCATCCCGCCCTGCCCTGTGTTAGGGTTTGGGGATGGCGAGTAGGGGGTGGCGGGTGTGTGGTCTCCCCTGCTCCTCCTCCTCCTCTGTCTCCCACTGCTGCAGCTGCCGCTGAGGGGGGTGGGTGTGTGGGAGTCGACGAAGTGGTGGTGCTAGGGGGTGGGGTGTGAGTGAACCTAGGGGTGCAGTAGGGGGTGTGTGAAATGGGGGTGGGATAGTTTGGGGAGGTTGAAGGGGGTGGCCGCCGTGAAGCCCGCAGCTCCAGTCGCCCGTGAGACCGTTGCGCCAGTCGCCCGTGAGCCCGTTGCGCCAGTTTCCCGTGAGCCCGTTGCTCCAGTCGCCCGTGAGTCCGTTGCTCCTGCCGCTCAGAGTTAGCCGCGGAGCCAGTTACTCCAGTAGCCCGTGTGCCAGTTGCTCCAGTTGCCAGTGTGCCAGTTGCTCCAGTTGCCCGTGTGCCAGTTGCTCCAGTTGCGCCGTGTGCCAGCAGCTTCAGCTGCCGCCCACTACCTCCTCTCCTCTCATAGTCCCTCCTCCTCCACACTTGCCCTCTGCGATAGCCTCTAGCTTCGCTTACATTTGTGAACTTCAAACTGTTGCTTCTTGTACTTGTGCTCAGAATGTGTGGTGACATTGTGATCCACCCTGAGCTTCTTCTGCTTTGCTTGTTGTGCTGATTACACCCCACTTTGACTATGGGGGTGTGTCAGAATATTATGTTTCTCTAGTCTGCAGTGGGGTACTCCATAGTGAGTACAACCCTTTTAGGGTTTGCTATTTGTATCGCAATGTTTGCTAGTGAACCTCTCCTCTCTTCTTCATTCCTCATTCTTCACAAAATCAAGTTTTTTTAAGGGGGTGCGCTTATAATCGAGCGCCTCAATATAAGCGCCATACGTCCATGCGCTAAACGCGGGCTGGGTCCCACACGTCCAGGTGGAGGGTCTGCAGAGGAGCCTCTGTCGGGGGAAACGGAGAGGATTGAGGAGCGGCGCGCTGCTGCCCCTCGACGTAAGGAAGGCAGGGCGGCGCAGGCGAGGCAGGGAGGGGAGGCAGAGACCTGGGAAGACCAGACACAAGGAGATGAAGGTGCATGCCACGGAAACGTGGCAAGGAGGGGTGACCCAGGCGGTGGTGCCAGAGAAGTGTCTGGTGCGACAAGGAGCGACACTCACAAGGGGAGGCTACCAGACTTGACGCAGACACCTGACCGACAGCAGCTACCTGAGGAGACACAGTCGTCAGTATGAAAAGACCCGACCCTGGCCGACGGGTGAACGTGGCAAGGTGAAGGCCAATCATGAAGCACGTACAGATCGCCACACGCTGTCCTCCAGGGGTAAAGGTGTCAACCCAATGATCTTGGAGGACGGCGTTGCTCACCAAGTTCATCGAGAACGAAAGGAGGTGGAGACCTGACAGTGTGCCAGACGGAACCGCCGGGCACGGAATCACAATGGTGGACCGTGCAAGAACTGGGCCCCCTAAGGGGTCAGCCAGAGAGACTGCAACAGGTGCAGGGAGTTGTGTGAGTGCGGTACTGTCACGGAAGAAGCAGCGGGAAGCACCCGAGTCAAGCGTGAAGGTGTGCAAGGCCTCAGCAGGCACAGTACCTGAGAGAGCAGACTCGCTCGCACATAAGGCATCAGCCTCTCCAGCACCTAGAGTACTAGTCTCTATACCGGGGTCAGGCAGCACACACAAGTAACAGTCACCATCAGCACTAACCTCCAATGCATACATGGTAGAAATAATAGCATCATAGTCAAGAGCAAAAATGTCTACACCAGCCCTAAGCAGCGCATGCCAGCGAGGGCGCTCAGCGTCCTCGCCCATCTCCTAACGCCAAGCGTTGTCAAGACGGGAGAAGCAGCGGTGCTGGGTGTGGAACTTCCTGCATGTCTGACCCTTGCGGTCACTTGTGCGAATGACATACGGGCAGCGACCACCACCCCTAGACCTCCCACGCTGAGCAAGCCACTCACGAAGCTGCTAGGTCGTCTGGGGACTCTGCTGCTGCTGCTGTCTTTGGCCAGCGCCCGTGCCTCCACCCCGATCGCCACCTCCACCGCCACCACCGCCTCGGCCACCACCGCTGCTGCCACCGCCGCCGCCACCGCCGCTGCCACCCCCTCCGCCACCAACGCCTCCACCGCCGCTACCGACGCTACCACTCCCGCCACCACTCCCTCCGCCACCTCCTCCTCCTCCACCTCCTCCACCACCACCCCCCGCGGTGCCACCTTCGCTACTCTTGGCTCCCTTGCCCTTGCCGCTGCGGCGCCTCCCACTAGGAGCAGAAGCAGCACCAACAGACTCAGCACCAAGGTAGTCAACAGCAGCGGTAGTAGCGTAGGAGGGGGCAAGGGGAGAGGGAGAGCACCCCTCAAAGATGGGGGTGCGAGGAGCGCCACGAGCAGCACCTACAGGGACAATGCTCTTCTCTGCTGCAAGGAGATGCTCCTCTAGGAGGTCGATAGTGAGTTCGGTGGGACAGCGAGCGAGAAAGTGGTCCCTGACCGAGCTAAGAGAGTCAAGGAGACGGGTGACTAGGAAGTGGAGGGTCCAGTACATCGGAGGCGGGTGCTTAGTGCAGCACTCTTTGGGGAGGGCGGCGCGAAGGCGGGTGTCGCTAGTGCGAAGGTGGGTAATGAGATCGGCAACTGTGGCAAAGGTGGACAGCTTAGGGAACAAGTAGGGCAGCATGAGGTGGCTAAGCTTAGCTGTGGTAGGGGAGGAGTATCGTGCAACTACAGCGTCGTACAGGGTCTTAGCGGTCTTGTACTCGCCAAAGTGCGTGAGCTCGGCTAACGGAAGGTGATTGCGAATGGCTAGGCGCGCAGGAGCATCACGGGTCTGCCACTGGGAACGGGCACTAAGCTCAGCTGTGGAAGCAGGAGCGACTGAGGCACTAGACGTGTGGTCAAAGAGAGAGACGTTATCCTTGCTGTCGCTCATTAAGAACAGCTGCAGGTCATCGAGCCAGGTCTCAAACTGAATCGGGCGGCCCTCAGTATCGAACGACAGAACGCGGAGGGTGGCCATAGCTGCTGGCGCGGGACTGGCAGGGCAGAGCGATTTCAGTCAAGCAGCAGTAGTAGCAGCAGTAGCACTAGTAGCAGCAGCAGCAGCAGAAACCTAATGCCAGGCCCCTAGGCAGCGTGGCACGGCTAAGCAAGGCGGCGCGGCTCGGGCGGTGCGGCGCGGCTTGGGCAGTGCGGCGCGGCTCGGGCGGTGCGGCGCAGCTCAGGCGGTGCGGCGCGGCTCGAGCACGGCGAGGAAGTGCGGCGCTGGTAGCAGCAGGAGCGTAGCAGTGGCTGCAGCGCTGGCAGGGCGGGCAGGGCGCTTAGGGCCGCGTGCTAGCTGTGCAGGCAGATCGCGGGCAGAGCGGGCGGCGGGTAGGCGCAGCAGGCAGCCGCAGCAGCAGGGCAGGCGGTGCAAGGGGCTGCGGGGCAGCGCGACGGGCGACGCACGGGGCGTAGCAGGCGGCCGGCGAGGCAGCGCGCAGGGCACGCGGGCTACTAGCAGGCGGCGCGCAAGCCGGCATGAGCTGCGCGCGGGCTGCGCGGACAACGGGCGGGTTGCGTGGGCTGCTAGCAGGCGGCGCGCGGGCCAGCAGAGGCGACACGCGAGCTGCTAGCGGGGCGTGCGCGGGGCTAATGCAGGGGGTGCACGGGGCTGCGCACCGCAGGGCAGGGCAGGGGGCGGGGTAGCGCGGTAACCGCAAGCGGCAGGTGGTGGGCCCGAAAAAAACGGTTCTAAGGTCCTAAGGACCTAATGCTCTTAATACCATGTTAGAAGAAGTAGCAAGGATGATCAACTATCGAGAATGTTTGGTACAAGTACAAAACTTAAAGCCAGCAGCTAAAATAGTGACCCCCCCTTCTAGTTGGGTCCACTTGAAAACAGAGTTTTTTTTGGAACACTTTGGAAAGTTGGAAGTGCTGTGCTTTTTATTTTTCCACTCCATACGAGTCTCATTGTGAACGGAGAACATTTTGACCATGTGTACAATTCTGACTGGCAGCGAAACTCACACATACTTGTGTGCGAATTTGGCGCAAGGGGTTGCAATGCCTTTATTCACTCGAGCGCTCATGTGACTTCACCAAAACTTACATCAATCAACAACACAGGGAAAATCCAGGGAGATCGCGAAGGCAACGGGGGAGAGAGCGCGAAGGCGACGGGAGGGGAGAGAAGAAGGTGACGGGAGGGAGAGCGAACAGGCGACGGGAGGGGAGAGAAGAAGGCGACGGGAGGGAGAGCGAGCAGGCGATGGGAGGGGAGAGAAGAAAGGCGTTAGGAGGCGGGCATTTCAGGGAGAGAGCAACCGTCGACGAGGATGATGGGAAAGGCGACAGGGAGAAAACTTGTCGAGAGGAAGGGAGGGGAGAGCGAGGGTGACGTGGAGGGAGGGAAGATAGAAGGCGACGGGGGGGGAGGAGAGAGACCCGCGAAGGTGATGGGAGGGGAACGGACATCGGACGAAAGCGCGATGGCGAAGGCGCGATACAGGAAACTAGCCCATGCGGAAAGGTAACGAAAGCCTGCGGAGGGGAAATTCTTACGATACTATGCTACGCGACAGCCTTACGCATTCCTTGAGGGTCGAGCGCGATACCTACCTTGGCCACAAACACCTATTGTTGCCAGCTAAAATATGCTAGGAATATAACTAGTGACTTCGAGATGGTGAGCAGGTGGTCATGAAACCCAGTTCCAACTTGAAACCAACGTTGGCCTGGCGACGGAAACCATCGCCAGGCAACCGTCGTGCAGGTGTAGCACGAAAACGTGCGACGAGGGAGATCCGGATGGAAAAACATTTTGGCGGGAACAAGACAGCACAATATTGGCGAAAGCCAATCACATTTGTTCAAGCCCTTGCTCGTTTTCTTTGGAACAGTGCTCTATCGGCCAGGCCTCTCGATATCAGGGTGATTCACCCTTATGACCCTTACTATAAGGGTGGGTTTGACTATGCACCCTTTTTTACAAGACTGGTTTTGTTTTAGACCCTTACAAGAAAAAGTGATCGATTATACGACACTCATATTTCAGAGCTATTTGGTGTAGTAGCACTGATGAAATCGAGTTCGATCTAAGAGAGGATACCAGGATTGGTCGCGTAAAACATTCTAACCGTGTCGGACGCTCGCGCTAGGTTTCAAACTTGGGTCCTCCACATAACTACGACGACTCAATACCAGGGCCTCAGATTGGTTTTTGTGTACCCTGAGCACTCAGTGTCCCTAGGAGGGTAACACTGATTTTCAGTGTCGTCTAGTGTGAAACAATGAATTTACAGGGTTGTTAGAAATAAAACGCTGATCAATCAGGGTTTCTACAACTTCAACACTGATCAGCATAGTTGCTTTACTGGTATGCTGTCATAACACAGCGAATCAGACTGCCCTCACTTTACAATTCCCAAATTCGGCCAGGATTCTGCTATTTCCGTGTCTGATTGGTCAGAAATCTTGTCTGACCAATCAAATGGGACAATTGTTAAGAATTGTTTCTGATCTCTGGTTGTGTACTTGACTGATGATTCGGACTTGGTTCGTCACAGCAGATTCGCCCTGACGGCAAATTCGACCTCGCACATGAGAAGAAACGAGGAATGCGAATGACTAAGGGAAAGTTGGGTACAAATGCAAACCCTAGAAAACTGTACCCCATATGTGCTACCCCACTATAGCCTACAGTAGCTCTGTCATATAAATCTGACACACCCCCATAGGCAAAGGGGGGGAGAACAAGGGGTCACAAGACCAGTCAAGCAAAGCAAAGCAAGCTCAGGGTGGATCACAAAGTCACCACACATTCCGAGCACAAGTTCAAGGCCACAAGGCCAGTTCACATGCAGGATTACATATATATATAAGGCTAGACAAGCAAGAGCAGGTGTATATATATATGCAACAGTACAAACAAGGTCAAGGGGTGAGCAAGTGAGGCAAGGTAGGCACAAGGCCCAGCTGAGTACAGAAGCGCTGATGATCACAAGGCGCAAGTGCCTTGGTGAAGATATCAGCAGTGTTGGCCTGAGAGGCCACGTACGCAAGCCGCAGCTGACCACGCTGCTGTAGCTCACGAGCAAGGAAGTAGCGGAGAGCAATGTGCTTCGTTCTGTGCTCCAGTCTCTGCTCTCGACACAAGGCCAGCATGGCCTTGTTGTCTACGTACAGCACTGGAGGAGAACGAGGCGGCTCTCCGAGGTCAGTCAGCAGGTAGGTGAGCCAGCGAAGCTCCTGTGCAGCCATGGCCCCGGCGTAGATCTCAGCCTCACAACTGGAGCCGAGAACAGAAGACGAGCGGGTAGCCCGCCACGAAATAGAGCCGGAACCAAGGCTGAAGGTGTAACCCTGTGACGACCGCTGCGTAGCCTGGTCGTCAGCCCAAGAAGCGTCTGCGTGCCCAGTGAGGACCACTGGACTCTGCCCTCCAAGCACAAGCCCCATGCCCGACGTACTGCACAAGTAGCGCAACACCCTCTTTGCTGCAGCCATGTGCTCCGGTCTGTGTCTCCCAGGAGCAACATAGCGTGCGAGAATGCTAAGAGGGTATGCAAGGTCAGGTCGTGTGCAGGTCATCAGGTACATGAGGCAGCCAACAAGCTCTGGGTACGGGCCACTCGACTCTACGGACTCATCCGAAGGCAGAGCTGAGAGCGAGTGGCGAGTAGGCAGAGGAGTGGCCTGAGGCGAGGAGTACGTGAAGCCGAAGCGCTGAAGGACCTGCTGCACCATGTGTGACTGAGTCAGGGTAATGGTGCGGCGTGCTCTGTCCCGGGTGATCTGCAAGCCAAGGTAGCTGCGCAGTTCACCCAGGTCTGTGCACGTGTGTCTCTTCTGCAGCTCGGACTTCACGTGGGCGAGTCCAGCAGTGTCAGCTGTGGCAAAGACCAAGTCGTCGACGTACACGAGGATGTAGAACGGCGGCAAAGAAGTGTCGGTGCGCAGAAACAGCGACGGGTCGGCAGTAGAGGGAGCAAACCCAAGAGCCGCAAGTGTAGTCCTCAGTGTGTCGTGCCACTCACGCGGTGCCTGGCGGAGACCGTAGACTGGCCGCCGGAGGCTCCACTGGGTGCCAGGAGGAAAAGACCCAGTGAAGCCAGGTGGGCGACGCAGCCAGATCTCCTCGTGCAGGCTGCCCTGCAAGAAAGCAGTGCTGAAGTCAAGAGAGTGCAGCTCGTAGTCGCGGTGAGCAGCTATGTGCAGCAGTACCCGAAGAGTGGTCATCTTCGGGGTGGGAGAGAAGGTCTGAAAGTAGTCAACTCCCTGCCGCTGACTGAAGCCACGAGCCACGTAACGCGCCTTGAAGACAGGCGGAGAACCCGGCGGCCGCTTCACCCTGAAAATCCACATGCCACTGACGATGTTCGCCCCAGGCGGGGGAACCTCGTCAACGTAGGTGCCTGTGGACTTCCAGGAAGCCATCTCTGTGTCCATAGCTGCCTGCCACTGAGAGGAGTAGGGACCCTCTATCGCCTCCGCGTAAGAGCGCGGAGTCGGGATGTCAAGTGCATCCGGGTCTCCCTCAGGGGTAAGCAGTACGGACACGAGATGAGGTGAAGCAGCAGCCAAACACTGGAACTCCTCCTGCCTGTCCTCAAGGACGTCCGTGCCAAGGGCACACTCACCCCCGACGGACGGAGGACAGACAGACGCAGACTCAGCGACAAGACAAGCAGCGTAGTCTAGACGACAGCGAGCAGCAAAGTCGACGAGCTCAGCAACTAGGGCAGACGCAGCAGTGGACGCAAAGGAAGGGTCAGTGACGACAGTAGCAAGGAGACGCGTGACAGTAGGACTGGCAGCACGAAGAGAGTCCGACTCCGGGTCGGGAAGAGCAGGAAGAGAGGACTCAGGAGGAGAAGGCAAAGGGGCACGCAGAGGAGCAGTGGACGGACGCAGAGACATCCGGTGCGTGCCAGGGACAGGAGGAGGACGCTGACGCGAACCACGACCACTAGCGCGAGCAGTACGGACAGGCGACGCAGGACGCGACGCAGGCTCACGACGCTCAGCAAGTCCTCCAGTAGGACCAGTGTAGGGAGAAGGAGCGGGCAGTGGGGAGGCCGGCTGTAACTGTAACTGTGACAGGACAGGCTGTGGACACTCTAAGGGAGGAGGAGGACCAGTAGAAGGCGGGAGACCAAGAACCTGCTGAAGGAGTGGAACGAAGTACGGCCGAGGCCGCGCGGCGACTCCAGACACAGCAGGGACAGCACCAGTACCCCCAGTGGCAGCACCAGCGCCAGCAGCACCTCCAGCTCCAGTACCTCCAGCAGCACCAGTAGCACCCCCAGCAGGACCGCCTCCAGGACCGACAGCAGTAGCCTCAGCGTCAACACCCTCAGCAGCTCCAGCTCCAGTCGTACCCGTAGGCCCAGCAGCTCCAGTCGTACCCGTAGGCCCAGCAGCTCCAGTACTCCCAGTACGAGCACCTCCGGGACCCGCGGCACCAGCACCCTCAGTGGCCGAAGAACCTCCAGCACCAGCAGCACGCCTCCAGCGCCGGGCAAACCACTCGCGCAGCTCCTGTGGAGAGAGTGGCTCCCGCCGAGACGAAGCACCCGGAGAACCTCCAGGCTCAGCACCGCCAGACGCCACACAAGCAGGCCCAGCTCCCTCAGGCTCCGCACCCCCAGGCTCAGCACCTCCAGGCGTAGCACCCCCAGGCTCAGCACCCCCAAGCTCAGCACCCCCAGGCTCAGCACCCCCAGTAGTAGCACCTCCAGGCTCAGTACCCCCAGGCTCAGCACCCCCAGTAGTAGTACCCTCAGGCTCAGCACCCCCAGGCGTAGCACCCACACGCTCAGCACCCCCAGAGTCAGCACCCCCAGGCTCAGCACCCTCAGCAGCACCAGAGTCACCAGTAACCTCGACAGGCTCGACTGCGTCTACCTGGGACACACCTGAAGGGGCAGGACCCTGAGGGGGGAGGGGGTCTACCGGGGGGGGACCTGGCACAAGGAAGAGCGGTGGTGGGGGGAGGGACGGAGTGCGGTAGGGGAAGAGGCGGTAGTAGGGGACCGACTCGTCAAACGTGACGTCCTGGGAGGACAGAACACGGCGAGAGGTGGGGTGGTAGAACTGCCACCCTGGCGCGTCAGGGGGGAAGCCAAGGAAGACGCAAGGAGCAGCACGAGGGGACAGCTTGTCCACAGACAAGTCGCGGACAAACGCCCGAGATCCCCAGACACGGAACGCAGACGCATCGCCAACCTTCCCCGTCCACAGCAAAGCTGGGGAGGTCTCCGGCCTGGAGACCCTAGGGTGAAGGTTGATCTGATGCGCCGCGTACCGAACCGCAAACGGCCACAGAAAATGGGGGGCAGCCGCATGCATCATGGACGTACGGGCGACGTCCATGACCATGCCAATGCGGCGCTCAGCAATCCCATTTTGCTGTGGAGAGTCCGGAAGCGTGAAGGTCTGGCGGATGCCTCGTGCACGACAGTAGGCTCGCAGCAGGCCAGAGGAGAACTCTCCACCTCTGTCAGAGTGCAGACGCAGAACAGGAAAGTCCGAGCCGAAGCTCTGCCTGAGCTGGAGACGAGCTGCGCGGATCCAGTCGATCAACACCTCAGTGACATCACCCTTGCTGCGCAAGGGGAAGACTGTGGTGTAACGCGAGTAGTCGTCAACCACCAGCAGGAAGTAGCGCTCGTGACCCTGTCCACGGACGCGGGCCGGGCCCCACACGTCCATGTGAAGCGTCTGCAGCGGGGCCTCTGTCGGAGGAAACTGGGAGGAGTGAGGGGCAGCCGGCTGCCGCCCCTCGACACAGGGGACGCAGGTAGGGCCAGGCCCCGGAGGAAGGGGAGGGAGGGACCGGGGAAGACCAGAGACAAGGACACGGGAGGCCATGCCTCGGAGACGAAGCAGGGAGGGGTGACCAAGGCGGTGGTGCCAGAGGAGAGTCTCGTGAGACAGGAGGTGACACGAACAGGGGGCAGACTCAGGACCAGACCTGGACGCTGCAGCAAACACCTGACCCGACGCAGCTACCTGACCAGACGCAGTGACTGGAGGAGACGCAGTGGTCAGGGTGTACAGGCTCGACCCCGGCCGACGGGTAAACGTGGCCAGGTGTCGGCCAGTCCGAGCGTCCGTGCAGTGGGTCACCCGCTGACTCGCAGGAGTGAACTGGTGAACCCCCGCATCCTGTAGATCAGCACCACTCACCAAGTTCGTAGAGAACGAGGGGAGGTAAAGACCAGACAGGGTGCCAGAGGGGGCCGCCGGACACGGGAGGACAGTGGAGAAGTGAGCAAGGACAGGACCCCAAGAGGGGTCTGCCAGAGAGACCGCAACTGGCCGGCCAAGCGGCGTGAGTGTGGTGCGGTCTCGAAAGAAGGAGCGTGAAGGTGTGGGAGGCCGAAGCCGACGCAGAACCTGAGAGAGCAGACTCACCAGCACCTGAGGGAGCAGACGCACCTAGAGCAGCAGCCTCGCTAGCACCTAGAGCAGCAGCCTCACCAGTACCTAGAGCAGCAGTCTCAATGCCCGGGTCGGGCGGAAAACACCGGTAACAGTCACCCTCATCACTAATAGTCACAGTATACATAGCAGCAAGAATAGCATCAAAGTCAAGGTCAAAGACAGCGACACCCGCCCTAGACAGCTCACCCCAGCGGGGGATCTCAGTGGCCTCAGGGAACTGGTGACGCCAAGCGTCCGTCAGGCGGCCAAAGCAGCGCTGGGTGGAGTGCGCACCCCCGCACTGGTCACCCGCGCGGTCGCCGGTGCGGAGGACGTAGGTGCACGGACCAGTACCCCCACCCCGCTGGCGTGCAGCGTACCACTCACGGAGCTGCTGAGGGGGGGGGATGTCACGAGTGCGCTGCTGCTGCTGCTGCTGCTGCTGCTGGCGCTGACCACCACCGGAGCCGACCCTCTGCGCAGCGCCACCCCGACCAGCTCCACCTCCTCCGCCGCCGCCTCCTCCACCGCCGCTACCTCCGCTCCCACCGCCACCGCCGCCGCCGCCTCCGCCTCCACCGCCGCCACCGACACCTCCACCCCCACCACCACCCCCACCGCCACCCCCACCCCCTCCACTGCCTCCACCGCCGCCTCCACCGCCCCCGCTAGCTCCTCCAGTGCCCCTGCCCCCCTTGCCCTTGCCAGGGCGGCGTCTCCCGCTAGGGGTAGACGCCGCACCGACCGACTCAAGCCCAACGAGGTCGGCCGCAGCAGCAGAGGCAACAGAGGGCAAAAGGGGGGAGGGGGAACACCCCTCAAAGATGGGGGTGCGAGGGTCACCACGAGAGGCTCCTACAGCGACTATGCTCTTCTCTGCTGCTAGGAGGGACTTCTCGAGGAGGTCAACGGTGAGAGTGGTGGGGCAAACTGAGAGGAAGTGGTCCCTGACTACGCGAAGGGAGTCAGGGAGCCGGGTGACTATGTAGTAGAGGGTGATGTACATGGGGGGGGGGTTCTTGGCGCAGAACTCAGCAGGAAGCGCAGCGCGGTAGCGAGTGTCACTAGTGCGGAGGTGCGTAATGAGGTCAGCGACTGTGGGAAAGGCAGCAAGGTCAGGGAAGAGGTACGGTAGCATGAGGCGGCTCAGTGCAGCAGTGGCAGGGGAGGAGTAGCGCGCAACTACAGCGTCGTACAAGGTGTGAGCACTCTTGTACTGGCTAAAGTGCGCACGCTCAGAGGTAGGCAGGTGGCGACGCACAGCAAGACGTGCAGCAGCATCGCGCGTGGCCCACTGTGAGCGAACAGTGGCGTCAGCATCAGCAGCGGGGGCAGGGGAGGCACCAGAAGTGAGGTCAAAGAGGGAGAGGCCGTCTGCTCTGTCGCACTGTAAGAAAAGCTGCAGGTCATCTATCCAGACGTCAAAGTCAATGGCCCGACCCTCAGCGTCCAAAGCGAGGACACTAGGGGTAGCCATGACAGCAGTAGACTAGCAGCGCAAACAGTAGGGTGAGGGCAGTGCTGTGAAAGAGGCGCTGCTCTTACCGGACAGGGCGGCTCAGGTGGCTCGGCTGCAGGGCGGCTCGGCGGCTCGGCTGCTGGGCGGCTCGGCGGCTCGGCTGCAGGGCGGCTCGGCGGCTCGGCTGCTGGGCGGCTCGGCGGCTCGGCTGCTGGGCGGCTCGGCGGCTCGGCTGCTGGGCGGCTCGGCGGCTCGGCTTCTGGGCGGCTCGGCTGCTGGGCGGCTCGGCGGCTGGGCGGCTCGGCTGCTTGGCGGCGCGGCGGGGCCGCTGAGAGGGCGGCGTCCGGGGCCACTGGGAGGAGGCGGCGAGGCCGCTGAGAGGAGGCGGCGGGGCCGCAGGTAGGTGGCGGGGCCGCTAGTAGGTGGCGGGGCCGCAGGTAGGTGGCGGGGCCGCTGGTAGGTGGCGGGGCCGCAGGTAGGTGGCGGGGCCAGCACAGGTAGGTGGCGGGGCCGCGGGTAGGTGGCGGGGTCGCTGGTAGGTGGCGGGGCCGCAGGTAGGTGGCGGGGCCGCAGGTAGGTGGCGGGGCCGCACAGGTAGGTGGCGGGGCCGCACAGGTAGGTGGCGGGGCCGCGGAGGGCGGCGACGAGCCGTAGGGGGCCGTGAGGGGCCGCGGGAGGGGCCGTAAGGGGCGTAAGGGGCCGCGCGAGGGGCCGTAAGGGACGGCGCGAGGGGCCGTAAGGGGCGGCACGAGGGGCCGTAAGGGCGGCGCGACGGGCGCGACGGGCCGTAAGGGCGGCACGAAGGGCCGTAAGGGCGGCGCGAAGGGCCGTAGGGGGCGGTGCGACGAGCCGTGAGGGGGCTGCTAAGGGCGACGCGACGGGGCCGTGAGGGGCCTAGCGAGGGCGCGACGGTAGGGAGAGCACACAGGGCGCGACTCGGGCCTGAGCGAAGTTGGGTACAAATGCAAACCCTAGAAAACTGTACCCCATATGTGCTACCCCACTATAGCCTACAGTAGCTCTGTCATATAAATCTGACAGCACAGTCGTTACGCGCTGTCGCAGCACAGCAAATTCGCCCAATCACAGCAGATTTGCCCTGACACAGCAGCAGATTCGCCCCTCACACAAGAGATTCGCCCTGTCAGAGCATGTTTCGCCAGAAATCCCCTTGGTGCACGGTGCACAGTGACGGCGCGCCAAAACAATGAGTTTTCGGTTTCAGGGTAGACCCCGATACAACACTGACTCGTCAGTGTCCTCAAACACAAAACACTGGAAAATCAGAGTTCGAAATTTAAAAACACTGAAACATCAGGGTCGTTGAAAAAAAAAGGCTGATGCATCAGGGTCATGATAAAAAACGGGGGTCAAACTTCAGGAATTCAGGGTAAAATTCCTGACATCTGAGGCCCTGCTCAATACGCTGCAACAGCAACAACCATTTTGTGTGGAGAATCAACATACAAGACGACTCATTTAATTGTTTGCACCCTGGTTTTTAAGAGCAGTTTCTGTGAAGCACCCTTACTGAAAGAGTAAAAGCTGGGTGTTGGCCTTACGCGAAAGAGTACCCCAAATCCTATCCAGAGGCCTGCTATCGGCCCGTTCTCTGGAGCACCATTTCAAGTTGGGACAGGGTTCATTATTTTATATTCTGGTTTTAAAGGGTTGTACCCCACATTGGCTACCCCACTACAGCCTACATCCAATTGAAAAACATATTTAGTTTGACAAATCAGAATGCCTCAAAACGAATCTAGGGGCCTGCACCTTGCACAAGATCTTACCATTTATCTTCTGTAGTCAGTTAGCTTTGATACAATTATATACATACAAGTGGAAGTCAGCCTATCGCCGCAATGGTTGCAAGACAAGTACAGATCTGACTGCGTGGCCCAACTTATCTACCCACGTCAGACTGCCGTAGGAGAATCTCGGGGATTGCTTGGTAACGATAAACGTTACACTGTATGTTACGCTCTCGCCAACCCGAATGGAGAAGAACGAAGGAGTCACCACGACCTTCACTCCCGACGGGGGTACAACTTTCGCCGTGTAGTTGGACGGTGCGTTCGCGACATTGGTGACTGTTCGCGTCACCGTTGCTCTCTTTACTATTCGCGAAACGGAAATAACGGGCCGGTTGAGATTTGCTGGAGCCAGAGGACTCAATGTAGAGTTTCTGAACAAGGATAGAGTGAGGCCCATATCTTGGCCAGCCAGAAAATTCAGGAGGTCCTGAGCGCTCATGTCGTAGGTCAGGCCGGGATCCAGCAGGCCGGGCGGGTTGATCTGCCCCGCGCCCATCTCCCAAGGCGTGGCGAGCGCGCCGCTCTCGAGGAGGATGGGCTTGGCAATGTTGTTGGTGGTGGCGGCGCTGGTCATCATGGCGGACATCACCTGCGCCGGACTCCACGTCGGATTGCGCTGCACCACCAGCGCCGCCACGCCCGCCACGTGAGGCGTTGCCATGGACGTCCCCGATAATAGCCCAAAAGTCACCATTCCTGCGTCTTCCAGACTCCCACCGGCGGCAGACCAGAGACTTAGACCGGGTGCGACTAGATCTGGCTTAAGGATGTCGTTGGTGGGGTAGGGGTGCGCTGGTGAGTCTGCCGGATCGGCGAGGGGGCCTGAGGAGGAGAAGGAGGCGATCACGGGGTGGCCTGGCAGCTGGCGTATGGTGAAAGACGCCGGTATGCTGGCCGTTGCACTGCTTGGAGAAAGGGTGGGAAGTAGAGGGGAGATGGGTGGGGCTGGTACTCTGAGTGTTTCGTTGGAGGTGGAAGTGGAATAAGAGGGTGGGGGAATGGAAAGGGCGTAAGAGTGAGGGCGCATGCATGTTCGTTGCGACAATTGCTGCTTACGACAAAACTTTGTGAGCATACGTACACTACGTACATCGTTTTGCCCAGCGCTGCGTGCAAATGGAGCAGCAGCAGCAGCAGCAGCACCGAAACCACAGCCACAGCAACAGGCATAGCTCAGCTCGCATCGCAAGCTGCAGCACTCACCCGCGCGTCTTCTTCATGTACGCCAGCAGCGCAGCGCCATCTTTGGCCGTGAGGTGCAGCACGGGCACGGTGGAGGGAATGTTGTCATACAAGTTGGAATCGCCTTTGGGGTCGTTGATTAGGATCATCGCAAGCCCCCCGCCGCGTGTCACTTCCTGCACCTTCTGCCAGATGAACGCCGTGCCGCGCACGCACACCACGATCTTGCCCGCGATCATGCTTGGGTCTAAGCCGCCATCGAAGCAGTACTTGCCCTGGGTCATGCGGGCACAGAGCAGCACAGACAGAAGGTGGGTGAGGGTGGAATTGACGGAAGGGGAGGAGTAAGGGCAGGTAGGAGCAGAAAGAACAAAGGTACGGGAAGGGAGGTACAGCAGAGACCAGGTGGCAGTAGTAGACCGGCGCATACCTCGTAGGTGCCGCCCAATCTGGCGGTGGTACCGTCGATGAGCGGCAGGCCAGCAGCGGTGCGCGCATCTCCGCCCATGCCCGCCCCCACGAGGCTCTTCCTATTCCCCATGGTGACCACAGCGCTGAACTGGCGGCCGATGGAGCTGGCCCCCACCGTCAGGTAGAACGGCGAGAAGTTGCTCACCGTGCGCCACGACGCCCACGCCGTCGGTGGCCGCCCATCGTTCCCTGCCGCCATCACCATCACCACGCCGGCTCGCAACGCGTTCAGATACGACACGTCGGTGAAATAGTCCGTGAAATCGTATAGCCCTGCAAGCGAGATGGAGATCACATCCACGCCGTCCAAAATCGCCTGCTCTACTGCTGCCTTGACGTCCGCGAGGGGCGCGGAGGCGTCGTGAGCACTGCTGCGCCAGAGGACCTTGTAGATGGAGAGGAGTGCGCCGGGCGCCATGCCGCTGGCTGCGCCAATCAGCTGCCCGGTTTTGCCTGTGACGTCCACCCCGCTGTTGCCCGCTGCCGCCCTGGGGGTGCCACGGAGGGGAAGTGGTGGGGACAGGTTAGGTGAGCACGGGAAGGGCCACGTGGCGAAAATGTGGGAAGCAAGGGTGTGGAGAGTGCAAGAAAGGGCGGCCGGAACATATGGCTACTAATGTGATTGGTAGTATTATGGTACAGATTGGCCACTTCCCACTTCCCCATCGAACCTACATTTTCCACTTTCCCCCCATCCCCCTTCCCTGTTTTTCCCCTTTTCTCTCTTATCCGACCAACTGCTCGCGACCCCATGGGCTCACCAAGTGCAGCAACTCACCCCGCACACCAGGAGCCGTGGTTGAAGGAGTCGCGCGGCGAGAGGTAATCGACCGTGAGGTCGATGCTGCCCCGTTCCGCCGTAAACGCCGAGTAGATGGCCCGCGCGCCCACCACCTTGCCCGTGCACGCCTCAAAGTCCCCCGTTGTCTCACACGCGCCCGCGAAAGTGGAGGGCGCGGACGGGGACGGCACGCCGGGCTGGGGAGTGGGGGGGAAGGGGAGGGGGAAAGGAGAAGGGAGAGATGGTGGGCAAGGGGGAAGGGGAAGGGAAAGCGTGGGGTTGGGGTTGTTAGCGTTTGGGTCTTCTCCTCCCTGAATCTCTGGATGCGTGGTGACTAAAGATCGAAACTTGCACCGCGCACGTGAGTGAGATGTGGCCACATCATGCCATGTGGCCTCTCCCAGTCTCCCATCCCATAACTGCCTCTAGACGGATCATTGGGAGTGTACGGCATGCTGCCGTGTACGTGAGTGGGATCTGCGACAGCATGCCCTGTGGATCCTCCCAGCACCCTTTATTTCACTACTGCATATCTGCCTTCACCGCCCTCTGCGCACTCTCTGCTCTTTACCCTTCCCCACCCGAACCCCGGCGCTCGCCGTTCTCGTGCGCACCTGGCTCGCGAACGACGGGTGCTCTGGCCAAATGCCGCTGTCGATCACGCCGATCACAACGCCCTCCCCTTTGCTCTGCGCCCCTTCCGCCACCCCCGCGGACCCACCCGCCAATCCGCCGCGGGACGCGTTCCAGAGCGAGGAGGGGAGTTTGAGGAAGGCGGGCGAGTGCGTGGTGGCGGGGTACAGCCGCACGCTCGCGCGCACTCGCGCCACGGCGGGGTGGCGCTGCAGCCGCCGCACCTGCGCGGGGGAAAGCCGCGCCGCGAAGCCATTGCTGAGGTACCGGTAGCTGTGGAGAATGCTGGCGGGGGGCACCCCTGCAGACGCCGCGACGTTGCGCTGCTGGCGCTTCAAGAACGCGGAGAATTGCCGCGCCTTGGCGGACCGCACGAGCGCCTTCCCCTTCCCCCGCCACTTGCCCCGCTGGCGCTCCCATTCCTTGCGGATGCGCCCGCCCAGCGCGCCGCTGAAGCGGTCCGTGGCGGAATGCAGCGCAGAAAAGGCGGAAGCAACGCGCGCGGAGGGTGCGGGCGGAGCAGTGGCGGGGAAACCCGCAAAGCCCCCGCGGTAGGCAAGGACGGGGGGCGCGGAGCGGAGAGAAACGATGTAGACCGAATTGGAGACTGAACGGTAGGCTGATGGGGGAATTGGCCGAGGTGACGCGTCGGGGTATAAGCAGGGAAGGTAGGAAGTTGGACGGGATAAGGCAACGTTGGGTGGGATAGGAAGGGAACGTTCGGAGCGATAGAGAAAGCGCCGGCGGCGGCGACGAGAGGAGAATTACTAGTGAGGGACGGAGAGGGGAAACGACGGGTACTAGGGACACATAACATGACGAGGGGCAGCAGCGGGTGGAGCGGCGAGTGACGGCCGAGGAGGGTCTTACGTTGAGCGCCGAACGTGCCGGTGGCGCGGTGGAAGCAGCAGCAGGGCAGCAGCAGCAGCACGAGCAGCAACTGCAGCACCGCCGCGAGGATTCGCCTCATCATAACGACCGCGGCCCTGTGCTAACCGGCTACGTTAGTGGTCTGCTCACTGAGAAACTGCTGTTCGTGGTACTTGAGGGGTGCCACTGCTAGGGTCATTGTGGTTTATGAACAGTTAGGACAAGCTGAACGGCGCGCCTTTGGTTGGACTAAACCCCAACGCGCTGCGATCAATGGTATCATATATGCGACGCTGTTAACTAAATGAGGTTGATTTGACAACCTGCACACTTCAATCTGGTGATCGTGATAGCGAACTCCCGCCAAGTTCGCGTAATGGAGGCGCGGTCTTGGGGGCGACTATTTCTTGCTGGAGCTGATTAGATGAGCCTTGGCAATGCAACTAAGTGCGTCTGCGGTGGGGGGGAATGTGTGGGAAAGATGTCGGCAGCGGAATTTTGAGTCCATCCGAGCCCTGGTGGGCGCAAACCCACCAGGTCCCTCTCCTGGTGGGTTTCGAATCCACTAGGACGCGGAGCCGGCGGAAGCTTTCTGCCCTGGGCAAAAAAAACTATTCCCTATCGTGACCGGCATGCCGTTCGGGAGCCTCAACCCTAAAATTTGAGGGTTGATGCTCCCGAGCCGCATGCCTTCCGAGTGGGTTTTTGTTTTTTTCTTGCCCGCGGGCAGATCGCTTCCGCGAGCACGCGGGAGCGATCGCGCTATCGCCCGTGTTTTACTGTTACTGTATGAACCTTTGATGTCGGCAGCGGAATGATTCCGGGGAGCACAGTGGTGCATGGACAGAAATGCTTTTCAGAAGCAACAGACGTGTGGACAGACCAGTTGTTGACTTCCGTTTCAACATTCAGAAAATCTGTTCCATCGTCTGTTTGCGTGAGTCACGCCTGACGTCCGCATTGTTAGCCGCAAGCAATCAGGGATCACGCGATTCTCTGCTTTGTTGTCTCTGTCTTGTCAGTGCAATGAGGCAAGTGTACAGGTTCTGGTTTGGAGGCCTGCGCTAATATAGTTCTTTTCCGAGTCGAATAGATGTTCCCTTTGTAAGTCCTATGAGTAGCCCCTCCTTTATAGTCCCCTATTCAGCAGGATTTTTTGGCAGGAAATTTTGGCATGATTTTTTTTTTGGCAGGTTGACACCTGTGCGGTGCATGAATCCGTTCCTCAGCCAATCGAAGGCCCCCAAAGTTTCTTGAAGATTCCAGAAGTTTCTAGAATATTTGAAGGATCTACGTTTTATTGTATACTGCTATTATGTATATCTGGATCGCGCTAGCTTCTACTTCTGATCGCGCGATTCCTAAGGCGCTCAACAGTGGCGTCACATGAAGTTTGCTGTCCGGAGAAAGCAGAACGATAAATCACATAGCGTCGCATATCTGAAGTAAACGGTCGCACCCTTAATTCCCTTTCGCATTGTCTTTTGTTTACTCCTGCCATGTAATAAATGAATCTAGAGAAAATTTGGCTCTTACTGTATAACCAATGAGATTGGCAGCTAGAATGGCTTTGGATGTAAGAATTGGACGGTTGTAGAACACGAAAGCGCCCAAAACGGTGATGTCAGATCGTATACAAAAACAATTTGTCGCATTCGAAGCAATTTTCTTTACGCACCATTATTTTTTGTTCACCTAATGAACATTTCTTCGCTACTTGACTGGGGTTTGGCTACTAGAACCCGCTAAAAAAATCCCAACGTTATTGCCGGTACTTACGCTTGTTCTCACTTCGTGAAACATTGTGTAGACGCCAAACAATTTATCCAGTGTAGACGTTGGTAAGATTGTCAATAATTGGGTGTACATAAATTGGTGATTCATCACTATTGTACCACGACATTATCTCATTCGACCGAATCACACTGACTGCGACTTTGAGCCTCGCACTAAGTGATTCAAAGACGGCTATTTACATACATAAATTGATAACCGTACAAGACTTCAAACCGAACAAGACTGTCCACCATCTTCAAAGGTAGATCTCAGTACCTGGCTGTGGTTTAAAACAATAAAAGGGCTCATTTTACCCATGAGATGTTAACACACAATGGGGTGATGGTGCACGAAATGCTTTCGGGTATCAGTATAGAAAACTGGTGTAGAATGAGTCAAGCATTTTCAGTCGGTGGGCAGGTGAGTAACTATGGAGGGGGAAGGTGGTGGGTGGGAGGTGGGAACGGGAGGAGAGGGGGAAGTTTTTGGATGGTTTGGGGATGGGTGGGGCGGTGCACTAGAGGGGGAAGAATTCGGGGAGTTTGATCATGCAGATGGTGGGAGGGGGAAGTGGGGTCTGAAACACCTGCAACAGTGTTTTGGAGTAGAGGTGTCCACCTGAAGCGTTGGAAATCGAAGGGTTGATCCATAGTCAGATTCAATACAGTAAAAATAACGTATTTCTCTGCCCGCTGTCCTAATACAATACACTCCTCGAAAACTGAAGTGAGCCGGTAGCACCACCGAACAAGGAAGGCTGTTTGTGTGTTGGGAGGAAGAGGGGGTGGGTGGTGGGGAAGAGAGAGGCTTTGGGAGGAGCTGCACTGGGCACTTCGGCGTGGCAGTTCTGTTCGATCGAACGGCAGCACCATCCCTGAGGAGGCTGTCAAGATATTGGCTAGGTTGGCGAATCCTGCGCCTACAGAACACCGCTCTGGTTGGCGTTTTCTTCAGACCAGACGGGCAACGAGAATCTTTGCGCTGATGCCAGGGAAACAATGAATTTCCTGGTTTACACTGAACTGCAGTATACATGTCGCTTTGTCACCAGCTGTCTGACTCAACTGGATCCTGATTTCGAGGCAGGTTTACGGAGGGGCCCAGAATATTTGAGATTAATACACACGATGCTCGTTTGACTAACCCAAAGTTGCCTGGTAAAGAAAGCTTTACCAGTCGCGCCAAGGAGGTTTGTCTTATGCGGATTTCGTATGGTCTTCTATATCAGACGGTGTAAAACAAACTGAAACCCCTAGGGAGCTGGGCACCGCTTTCAATGCCTCAACCCTAAACACTTGCCAGTCCCCGTGTTTAGGGTTGATATCTCCCTAATTGCACCGCATGAAAAGCATCAACCCTAAACACCTTGCTTGGGTTACGACCTAAATAAAAAAATAAAACCTAAACATCTTGCTTTCCGTGTTTAGAGTTGATGTGCCCGAATTGCGTCCCTGTATTTAGGGGTATATTTTTTGTCAAATCCTGCTTAGATTTAGTGCTTTGTAAATAATTGAGAAAGTCGCGATGCAAACGTGGCGAAAAAGAACCACCTGGCACACCCACTATATAAACAATAACAAAAAATAACCTACACGAAACAGTTACACCTAGCAGGACCACCAATTCCTGCGCATTCGATTTGGATGTTACAATCGCAAAGCGTTTGTCCGTCGATTCATTTGGAGGCTTTGTCGCCCTACTTGCGGTGCGAGTTTGGTCGACAGGATTGTAAGAGATTTAGACCAATGAGCGTCGAGCTACGTAGAAATCGCGGTGTGACTGTCCGTGATGACCCCGTGACCAGACGTGATAATACGGCCATAATTGTGACTGCGCGTATAATTTCCCTTTTGAAAACCGTGCTTTGTCAACTGAAAGCCCTTGAGCTTTCAGCAATTTCTGGTCTGGAGTTCTACTGTGTCGCACCATCTTGACTCGACATTCTCATTGGTTGGAGCAGATTTGCAATGAAGCTGGCGCGGCAGGAGCACTGTGTGCGATTTGTGGAGCACATGTGGCGCGTGGGAGCCAGGCGCGAGTTGCAGGCACCTTCCACATGTGCGGACGGTACAGATCCACTGTAATGTCAACGAGGAAACCGCCGCACTACACCCAATTATCTGTTAATCTCACCAAGCGCGTTTCAGTCGGAGGTGCTTGTCCTTTTCGCCCGGTGCTTTTAACGTCTGCGAGTCACATTTCCCTGCGTATTGCCGTCCCTTGCTCCCCAAATGTGGCTATAAATACGTTTTTGCAACTGTAGGCCGGCCTGACCTAATCATGACTAATAAATTTGGCCTCGTCTTTAGCGCGAATGCGTGTAACTGTAGTGTTCTGCCACCAATTTTCTTAGACGTTTAGCAATTCAATGCTGAACTGATCACGCGTGTGAATCGATTCTATATGACATAAACGCATCGCTCCCAACCTTCTATGTGAACGTACCGAGCCGGTGGCACAATCGCGGGTGCATCAAACAAATAAGTGGGTGTATTGGGCACGTGGTTGTAGGTGACTGGGTAGATGTCACTCGGTGGGGAAATTATATGGGTAGTCACAATCAGGCTCGATATATCACATTTGGCCACAGGGGTATCACGAACAGTCACAGTACACCTCGTAATTATCGCGTGTGATCACAGTGCTATCACGGATAGTCATACCTTGCCCCGCAAGTCTATCACGTTTGGTCACAGATGAAACGCCCAATCGAGAATTGTAACTACTCGAGTCACTGTAAGGATTCAGGGGAAATTTTTGTCAAACTTATATCATATAGCTTGTCTAGGCTATAGTGGGGTAAACACTATGGGGTACAGTTTCCTAGGGTTTCCTACTTGTACCCAACCTTGTGCTAGTTCATTCATTCCTCATTCTTCACATGGTATAGAGCAGGTTCCCTAGTGGGAACGCTTCCTTGGGCCCACCACTGAAATTTTCCTTTCTGACCGGAGCGCCAGTCGCTCCTGCCCGAGGCGCGCCTTTTTCGCCGCCCTTTCCAGGCCCCTAGTGGCCCCTAGCGGCCTCGTCGCCGCCCCTCACGCGGCCCCGTTGCCGCCCCTAGCGGCCCCGTCGCGCCTCTCACCCTACGCGGCCCCGTCGCCGCCCCTACGCGGCCCCGTCGCAGCCCCTAGCGGCCCCGTCGCCGCCCCTAGCGGCCCCGTCGCCGCCTCTTACCCTATGCGGCCCCGTCGCCGCCCCTACGCGGCCCCGTCGCCGCTCCAAAGCGGCCCCGTCGCTGCCCCTAAGCGGCCCCGACGCCGCCTCTACGCGGCCCTGTCGCCGCCCCTAGCGGCCCCGTCGCCGCCCCCCCCCCCCCCCCCCCCCCCCCCCCCCTTCCTACGCGGCCCCGTCGCCGCCACTACACGGCCCCGTCGCCGCTCCCCTCCCTACGCGGCCCCGTCGCTGCCCCTAGCGGCCCCAACGCCACCTCTACCGAGCAGCCCAGCAGCAGAGCCGCCGAGCCGCCCAGCAGCAAAGCCGCCGAGCCGCCCAGCAGCCGAGCCGCCTCGCCGCCGAGCCGCCCGACAGCCGAGCCGCCCAGCAGCCGAGCCGCCCAGCAGCAGAGCCGCCGAGCCGCCCAGCAGCCGAGCCGCCGAGCCGCCCAGCAGCCGAGCCGCCGAGCCGCCCGACAGCCGAGCCGCCCAGCAGCCGAGCCGCTGAGCCGCCGAGCCGCCCTACCGTCGAGCCGCTACTAGTCCTACCGGCGCGCCCCGGCCCTACTTACTCGGACTGGTGAGCTCACTCCTTCCTAGACCTCTGTAGTCATGGCTACCCCCAGTGTTCTTACCTTTGATACTGAGGGTCGTGCTGTTGACTTTGAGGTCTGGGTCGATGACCTCCAGCTGTTCCTCCAGTGCGATAGGGCAGACGGCCTCTCTCTGTTCGACCTCACCTCTGATGCCTCCCCTGCCCCGCCTGCTACTGGTGACAGCACTGTTCGCTCACAGTGGGCGACACGCGATGCTGCTGCCCGTCTTGCTGTGCGTCGCCACTTACCGACCACTGAGCGTGCACACTTTAGCCAGTACAAGAGTGCTCAGACCTTGTACGACGCTGTAGTTGCACGCTACTCTTCCCCTGCCACTGCTGCACTGAGCCGCCTCATGCTACCGTACCTCTTCCCTGACCTTGCTGCCTTTCCCACAGTCGCTGACCTCATTACGCACCTCCGCACTAGTGACACTCGCTACCGCGCTGCGCTTCCTGCTGAGTTCTGCGCCAAGAACCCCCCCCCCATGTACATCACCCTCTACTACATAGTCACCCGGCTCCCTGACTCTCTTCGCTTAGTCAGGGACCACTTCCTCTCAGTTTGCCCCACCACACTCACCGTTGACCTCCTCGAGGAGCGCCTCCTAGCAGCAGAGAAGAGCATAGTAGCTGTAGGAGCCTCTCGTGGTGACCCTCGCACCCCCGTCTTTGAGGGGTGTTCCCCCTCCCCCCTCTTGCCCTCTGTTGCTTCTGCTGCTACTGCCGACCTCGTTGGTTTCTACGGGGTCGGCGCTGCGTCTGCCCCTAGCGGGAGACGCCGTACCGGCAACGGCAAGGGGGGCAAGGGAGCTGGAGGGGCTAGCGGGGGCGGTGGAGGTGGTGGTGGAGGCAGTGGAGGGGGTGGGGGTGGTGGTGGGAGTGGTGGCGGGGGTGGCGGCGGCGGTGGCAGCAGTGGAGGCGGAGGAGGCGGCGGTGGTGGCGGAGGGAGCGGAGGTGGCGGAGGTGGCGGAGGCGGCGGAGGCGGCGGCGGCGGCGGCGGTGGAGCTGGTCGCGACTCTGCGCAGAGGAGTGGGTCCGGTGGTGGTCCGCGCCAGCAGCAGCAGCGCAGTCGTGAGACCCTGTCCCCTCAGCAGCTTCGTGAGTGGTACGGCTCTAGGTGCTGGTGAGGCTGCTGCTCTAGGTACTAGTGCGTCTGCTACCCCAGGTGCTGGTGAGTCTGCTCTCTCAGGTACTACGTCGGCTCAGGCCTTACACACCTTCACCCTTGACTCGGGTGCTTCCCGCTCCTTCTTTCGAGACCGCACCACGCTTACGCCGCTTAGTCGGCCGGTTGCGGTCTCCCTGGCGGACCCCTCTGGGGGTCCTGTCCTTGCTAGCTTCTCCACTGTCTTACCGTGCCCGGCAGCCCCCTCTGGCACCCTGTCAGGTCTCTACCTCCCCTCGTTCTCTACGAACTTGGTGAGTGGAGCTGACCTACAGGATAGGGGGGTTGACCAGTTCACTCCTGCGAGTTAGCGGGTGACCCACTGCACGTGTGCTCGGACAGGCCGACACTTGGCCACGTTCACCCGTCGGCCAGGGTCGAGCCTGTACACACTTACTACTGAGTCTCCTCCGGCTGCTGAGTCTGGCCAGGTAACTGCGTCGAGTCAGGTGTTTGCTGCAGCGTCCAGGTCTGGTCCTGAGTCTGCTCCCTGCTCGTGTCGTCTCCTGTCCCACCAGACTCTCCTTTGGCACCACCGTCTTGGTCACCCCTCCCTGCCTCGTCTCCGAGGCATGGCCTCTCGTGTCCTTGTCTCTGGTCTCCCCCGGTCTCTCCCTCCCCTACCTCCGGGGCCTGCCCCTACCTGCGTCCCCTGCGTCGAGGGGCGACAGCGTGCCGCCCCTCACTCCTTCGAGTTTCCTCCGACAGAGGCTCCGTTGCAGACTCTCCACATGGACGTGTGGGGCCCCGCCCGCGTCCGTGGACAGGGGCACGAGCGTTACTTCCTGTTGGTGGTTGACGACTACTCGCGTTACACCACAGTCTTCCCCTTGCGCAGCAAGGGTGACGTCACTGAGGTGTTGATCGACTGGATCCGCGTAGCTCGTCTCCAGCTCAGAGAGAGTTTCGGCTCGGACTTTCCTGTTCTGGGTCTGCACTCTGACAGAGGCGGGGAGTTTTCCTCTGCCCGTCTGGGAGCCTTCTGTCGTGCACAGGGCATCCGCCAGACCTTCACGCTTCCGGCCTCTCCACAGCAAAATGGGATTGCTGAGCGCCGCATTGGCATGGTCATGGACGTTGCTCGTACGTCCATGATCCATGCGGCTGCCCCCCATTTTCTGTGGCCGTTTGCGGTTCAGTACGCGGCGCATCAGCTCAACCTTCAGCCCCGGGTCTCCTTGCCAGAGACCTCCCCCACCTTGCGGTGGACGGGGAAGGTTGGCGATGCGTCTGCGTTACAGGTCTGGGGATCTCGGGCGTTTGTCCGCGACTTGTCTGCGGACAAGCTGTCCCCCCGTGCTGTTCCCTGCGTCTTCCTTGGCTTCCCCCCTGACGCGCCTGGGTG
The DNA here is from genome assembly GCA_947471745.1 of Closterium sp. Naga37s-1. NCBI lineage: Eukaryota > Viridiplantae > Streptophyta > Zygnematophyceae > Desmidiales > Closteriaceae > Closterium > Closterium sp. Naga37s-1. Next base: position 3,463,801 of record CANJKZ010000198.1, read on the forward strand.
GCAGTTTTACCACCCCACCTCGCGCCGTGTTCTGTCCTCCAAGGACGTCACCTTTCACGAGTCGGTGCCTTACTACCGTCTCTTCCCCTACCGCATTGCGCCCCTCCCCCCGCCGCCGCTCTTCCTTGCGCCAGGTCCTCCCCCGGTAGACCCCCTCCCCCCTCAGGGTCCTGCCCCGTCAGGTTTGTCCCAGGTAGACGCAGTCGAGCCTGTCGAGGTAGCTGTTGACTCTGGTGCTGCTAGAGGTGCTGAGCCTGCGGGTGCCGGGTCTGGAGGTGCTGAGCCTTAGGGTGCGGAGCCTGGGGGTGCTGAGTCCAGGGGTGCGGAGCCTGGGGTGCTGAGCCTGGGGGTGCTGAGCCTGGGGGTGCTGAGCCTGGGGGTGCTGAGCCTGGGGATGCTGAGTCTGGGGGTGCTGAGCCTGGGAGTACGGAGCCTGGGGGTGTTGGGTCTGCTCGTGTGGCCTCTCACGGTGCTTCGTCGAGGCGGGAGCCACTCTCTCCGCAGGAGCTGCGCGAGTAGTTTGCCCGGCGCTGGAGCCGTGCTGCTGGAGCTGGAGGCACTACGTTTGCTGCTGGTCCCGGAGGTGCTCGTACTGGCGGTACTGGAGCTGCAGGGACTGGGGGTGCTGCTGGGGCTGCTGGAGTTGGTCCTGCTGGAGCTGCTGGCGGTACTGGAGCTGCCGGTCCTGCCGGAGTTGGTGCTGCTGGAGCTGCTGGAGCTGGAGCTGCTGGGGGTGTTGGCGCTGGTGGTTCTGCTGGTTCTGGAGGCGCTGCGCGGCCGCGGCCGTACTTCGTTCCGCTCCTTGAGCAGGTTCTTGGTCTCCCGCCCTCTATTGGTCCTGCTCCTCCCTTAGAGGGTCCACAGCCTGTCCAGTCGCGGTCACAGTTACAGCCCGCCTCCCCCCTACCTGCTCCTTCTCCCTACACTGGTCCTACTGGAGGTCTTGCTGAGCGTCGTGAGCCTGCGTCTCGTCCTGCGTCGCCTGTTCGTGCTGCTAGCACTAGTAGTCGTGCTCCGCGTCCGCGTCCTCCTGCGGTCCCAGGCACACACCAGATGGCACTGCGTCCTTCCACTGCTCCTCTGCGTGTCCCGTTGCCGTCTCCTCCAGAGTCCTCTCTTCCTGTTCTTGCTGACCCGGAGTCAGACTCTCTTCGTCCTGCCAGTCCTACTGTCACGCGTCTCCTGGCCACTGTTGTCACTGACCCTTCCTTTGAGTCCACTGCTGCGTCGGCCCTAGTTGCTGAGCTTGTCGACTTTGCTGCTCGCTGTCGTCTAGACTACGCTGCTAGTCTTGTTGCTGAGTCTGAGTCTGTCGAGTCCTCCGTCCGTCGGGGGTGAGTGTGCTCTTAGCACGGACGTCCTTGAGGACAGGCAGGAGGAGTTCCAGTGTTTTGCTGCTGCTTTGCCTCATCTCGTGTCCACGCTGATTGCCCCTGAGGGAGACCCGGATGCACCAGACATCTCGACTCCTCGATCGTACGCTGAGGCGATCGAGGGTCCCTACTCCTCTCAGTGGCAGTCAGCCATGGACGCAGAGATGGCTTCCTGGAAGTCCACAGGCACCTACGTCGACGAGGTTCCCCCACCTGGGGCGAACATCGTCAGTGGCATGTGGATTTTCAGGGTGAAGCGGCCGCCGGGTTCTCCGCCTGTCTTCAAGGCGCGTTACGTGGCTCGAGGCTTCAGTCAGCGGCAGGGAGTTGACTACTTTCAGACCTTCTCTCCCACCCCGAAGATGACCACTCTTCGGGTGCTGCTGCACATAGCCGCTCAGCGCGACTACGAGCTTCACTCTCTTGACTTCAACACAGCTTTCCTGCAGGGCAGCCTGCACGAGGAGATCTGGCTGCGCCGCCCACCTGGCTTCACTGGGTCGTTTCCTCCTGGTACCCAGTGGAGCCTCCGGCGGCCAGTCTACGGTCTTCGCCAGGCGCCCCGTGAGTGGCACGACACACTGAGGACTACACTTGCGGCTCTTGGGTTTGCTCCTTCTACAGCCGACCCGTCGCTGTTTCTGCGCACTGACACCTCTTTGCCGCCGTTCTACATCCTCGTGTACGTCGACGACTTGGTCTTTGCCACTGCTGACACTGCTGGACTCGCCCACGTGAAGTCGGAGCTGTAGAAGAGACACACGTGCACAGACCTGAGTGAACTGCGCAGCTACCTTGGCTTGCAGATCATCCGGGACAGAGCACAGCGCACCATTACCGTGACTCAGTCACACATGGTGCAGCAGGTCCTTCAGCGCTTCGACTTCACGTACTCCTCGCCTCAGGCCACTCCTCTGTCTACTCGCCACTCGCTCTCAGCTCTGCCTTCGGATGAGTCCGTAGAGCCGAGTGGCCCGTACCCAGAGCTTGTTGGCTGCCTCATGTACCTGATGACCTGCACACGACCTGACCTTGCATACCCTCTTAGCATCTTGGCACGCTATGTTGCTCCTGGGAGACACCGACCAGAGCACATGGCTGCAGCGAAGAGGGTGTTGCGCTACTTGTGCAGTACGTCGGGCATGGGGCTAGTGCTTGGAGGGCGACGTCGAGTGGTCCTTACAGGTCACGCAGACGCTTCTTGGGCTGACGACCAGGCTACGCAGCGGTCGTCACAGGGTTACACCTTCAGCCTTGGCTCCGGCTCTGTTTCGTGGCCGTCTACCCGCTCGTCTTCTGTTCTCGGCTCCAGCTGTGAGGCTGAGATCTACGCGGGGGCCATGGCTGCACAGGAGCTACGCTGGCTCACTTACCTGCTGACTGACCTAGGAGAGCCGCCTCGTTCTCCTCCAGTTCTGTACGTAGTCAACAAGGCCATGCTGGCCTTGTGTCGGGAGCACAGACTGGAGCACAGAACGAAGCACATTGCTCTCCGCTACTTCCTTGCTCGTGAGCTGCAGCAGCGTGGTCAGCTGCGCCTTGCTTACGTGGCCTCTGAGGCCAACACTGCTGACATCTTTACCAAGGCACTTCCGCCTGGTGATCATCAGCGCTTCTGTACTATGCTAGGTCTTGTGCCTACTTGGCCTCACTTGCTCACTTCTTGACCTTGCTTGTACTGTGATCTTTCTATACCTGCACTTGCCTGTTTACTTTTATGTATGATCTTGCATGTGAACTGGCCTTGTGGCCTTGCTCTTGTGCTCGGATTGTGTGGTGACGTTGTGATCCACCCTGAGCTTGCTTTGCTTTGCTTGATTGGTCTTGTGACCTCTTGTTCTCCCCCACTTTGCCTATGGGGGTGTGTGAAACTTATATCATATAGCTTGTCTAGGCTATAGTGGGGTAGACACTATGGGGTACAGTTTCCTAGGGTTTCCTACTTGTACCCAACCTTGTGCTAGTTCATTCATTCCTCATTCTTCACAATTTTATCGCGTGCGCCATTTTGTCCGTAATATCACGAAAAAGTTTAGCGACAACTCTTGGTAACTCGTTAAAAACATCCGCAATTTCTTCTTTACAATTTGAATGTCCACTGTTCGATCGATGCATAATGTTCCCTAAGAATATCACTTTTAGACAGGTAAAATTCTTAGGTTAATTTCTGTTCCCAATACAAAGTCTAAAACCCATTCGGATGGGATATATTCAGGAGCATCAACCCTAAACACCTTGTCGCATAGTGTTTAGGGTTGATGCCTCCCGAAGGACGTGCCATCCAATAGAGGTTAAAATTTTTTTTTTTTTCAATTCCCTAAATGTCAGGGCTAGAATAATGCGCGAGGTAACAAGCAATCCAGGTTGGGATTTCCCAAAATTTCTACTGTTTCTTTCGTGGTTTCAAATTAATTATGATCGTTTCATCGAGTGACCAAACGTGATAGCTTTTCGGGGAGGGGGGTGTGACCATCCGTGATAGCACTGTAATCACCCGCGATAGAAATCTACTGTACTGTGACTGTTTGTGATACCTCTGTAACCAAACGTGATAAAAACAAGCATAATTGTGACCTCCTATATAATTTCCCCACTCGGTGACTGCTGATGTATTCTACACTTATAGATGTTATGAGTTGTTGTTACGGGTGCAATGAATCGAGGTAGCGAGGATTGCATGAAGTGTCAAACGAGTACAAAATGTGAGCAAAGGCGTGAGCGAACATTTATACGCGAAACGTGCAAATGGTAACGCGGTGCGTGCGAGCTAGCTAGTGCTAGGCTGGTATCGAGGCTCGGGCTAGTCCCGAAGCATAGGCCGACACGGCCTGGCCAGCGGTGCATGGCTTGGTGAAACAGTGCGTGCGAAGTCGACGAAGCCCCGTTAGTAGTAACGGGCGAACAACGGCTGCTGCTGTACGCGATGTTGCAGGTCACGCTAAGGAATGTCGAGAAAACTCCTTACAGTTGTTCAGAATAATGAATAACTATTACGGTTGCAACGTATCGAGGTAGAGAGGATTGCAATAAGCTGGCAAACGAGTACGAGACATGAGCAAACATATGTAGCGAAACATGCAAACGATAACCCGGTGCATGCGAGCTAGCTAGTGCGATGTTGGCAGCGAGGTTCGGGCTAGTATCGAAGCGTAGGCATTCTCAGGCCAATCCACCAGTGCGTGGTTGTCAAATGTTTATATCTTCCATATATTGTTAGATAGGCTACAATGAGTTGCCCTCTAAAGGGTACAACACTTTAGGTCGACACTTGTATCTCCTTGTTCCTACCCACTCATGCACATTCTCGATACTCACTTCCTAGCCTATTTCAAGATGGTATTAGAGTAGGTAATTTCTCTCTCTCCCACGCTTCCGCTCCCTCCCTTAGCCGGTCCCGAGGCGCACGTCCCTCAGGCTCCGGTTCGTCGCGGGTAGGACGGCCCCCCGCGGGCCTCGTTTTCGTCGCGTTCAAATGCCCCCGCGGACCTGCAGAGATAACTAGTTCAACGGGAGCTAGACTACGGGCTAGGCACGGGTGCTCGTGTGATCTCTGCGTTCGTTGGTCCTTGGTTTTTTTCCTAGTGCACACACTGCTTGCTAGTTCACGGGGCAAATTGGCAAGAGTTTCACTAGAGAAAGTTGACAACAATGGTACAAAGAAGTTGGCATGGCAAGACTATATCAGAGCTAACATTCAGGTCGGTCGACTGCCAGCGCAACATGGTCGACCGCGTTCCTGCACGACTTGGTCGACCGCGCTCCAGCAGTGCAAAGTCGACGACGTTCCAACGCTGCAGGTCGATGGCGTGCCAGCGTTGCTCCCGCAGTACAGCATTGCACCAGCTTCGCAGGTGCTCGCAGATGATTGGCGTGCCGAGCCTTGTCACCTGCACAACGCACCCACCATGTCATCCTCGCGCTGACGACTGCACCTGATCCTCCCCGTCGACCTCGGGATACCACCACCGAGGTCGGTCTCGCCAACATCGCCTGGGCGACCGTCGCACTCCTCCGCAGAACCTCGTCACCCAGGTACTGTAATCTGGTCGACCGGGCAACCACGTCGACCAGCAGTTCCCGTATGTGCCCGTTGACCTCCCAAGTCGACGACCACCCCAAGTCGACCTCACTAGGTCGACCACGCCCCTGGTCGACCAGCTCCAGGTCGACATCACTCCTGGTCGACTAGCTCCACGTCGACCATCGCAGTTGTCAGCCGACCGCCCAAGTCGGCTATCCGTGGTCGGCGTCACCAAGTTGACGCCCTGCTACTCGATGCCCAGCTGCTTGGCGTTCTGGGTCGTGGTCGACGCCGGCCCCTCCTCCGTCGTCATCACGCCTGGTCGACCAACCACCAAGTCGACCAGCAGGCCTTGTCGACAAACCACCAGGTCGACCAGCAGTCCTGTCAGCCGACCACCCAAGTCGGCTGCCCGAAGTTGGCGTCACCAAGTCGACGCCCTCCGCAGGTTGACTTCCCAGGTCGACCTCTGCGGAGATAACTACTACAACGGGAGCTAGACTACGGGCTAGGCACGGATGCTCGTGTGATCTCTGCGTTCTCTGTTCCTTAGTCGTTTTCCTAGTGCACACACTGCTTGCTAGTTCACGGGGCAAGTTGGCAAGAGTTTCACTAGAGAAAGTTGACAACAATGGTACAATGAAATTGACACGGCAAGACTACATCAGAGCTAGCACAGCATGGTCGACCGCGTTCCAGCACGACTTGGTCGACCGCGTTCCAGCACGACTTGGTCGACCGCGCTTTAGCAGTGCAAAGTTGACGGCATGCCAACGTTGCGGGTTGACGGCGGGCCAGCGTTGCTCCCGCAGAACAGCATTGCACCACCGCGCAGGTTGACGAATTGCTTTGTCGACCTTCCCTGTCGACCCGCTCGCGTCGACCTCTGCGGACGGTCGGCTGTGTCAGAATATTATGTTTCTCTAGTCTGCAGTGGGGTACTCCATAGTGAGTACAACCCTTTTAGGGTTTGCTATATGTATCCCAATGTTTGCTAGTGAACCCCTCCTCTCTCTTCTTCACTCCTCATTCTTCACATGCTATCAGAGCATCTACGCTCCTGGCCTGTGGGCCCACCTAACTGCTTCCGCTGCTACTCTGTGTGCTGCACGCCCCGTGGCGTGCCCCTCGTGCTACTCTTCGCGGCCCCGTCGCCGCCCTTCTAGGCCCCTTCGCGGCCCCGTTGCCGCCCTTTCCAGGCCCCTCGCGGCCCCTTCGCGGCCCCGTCGCCGCCCTTCTCGGCCCCTCGCGGCCCCTTCGCGGCGCGTCGCCGCCCTTCCAGGCCCCTCGCGGCCCCTTCGCGGTCCCGTCGCCGCCCCTAGCGGCCACGTCGCCGCCCTTCTCGGCCCTGTCGCCGCCCCTAGCGGCCCGTCGCCGCTCTTCGCGGCCCCGTCGCCGCCTCTAGCGGTCCCGTCGCCGCCCCTAACGGCCCCGTCGCCGCCCTTCGCGGCCACGTCGCCGCCCTTCGCGGCCCCGTCGCCGCCCCTAGCGGCCCCATCGCCGCTCTTCGCGGCCCCGACGCCGCCCCTAGCGGCCCCGTCGCCGCTCTTCGCGGCCCAGTCGCCACCTCTAGCGGCCCCGTCGCCGCCTCTACCGGCCCTGTCGTCGCCCCTATCGACCCTGTCGCGGCCTTGTCGCGGCCCTGCCCCGGCCCTGCCCCGACCCTGCCCCGACCCTGTCGCGGCCCTGCCCCGGCCCCGCCTCGGCCATGCTCCGTCGCCTGGCGCGGCGCACCGGGGACCCGTGCACCGCCCCACCCCCCTCTTTTCCCGTCGCCCGCCGCGGCTCCCTGGGGGGCCGCGGGGGGGGGGGGGGGGGGGAGCGTCGCCCCCTCTGCCGCCTGCTTTGGCGCCCTGGGAGGCCGCGCGTCGCCCCCCCCCCTTCCCCCCCCCCGTAACCTCCCTACCCGCCATCCCGCCCTGCCCTGTGTTAGGGTTTGGGGGTGGCGAGTAGGAGGTGGCGGGTGTGTGGTCTCCCCTGCTCCTCCTCCTCCTCTGTCTCCCACTGCTGCGGCTGCCGCTGAGGGGGGTGGGTGCGTGGGAGTCGACGGAGTGGTGCTAGGGGGTGGGGTGTGAGTGAACCTAGGGGTGCAGTAGGGGGTGTGTGAAATGGGGGTGGGATAGTTTGGGGAGGTTGAAGGGGGTGGCCGCCGTGAAGCCCGCAGCTCCAGTCGCCCGTGAGACCGTTGCGCCAGTCGCCCGTGAGCCCGTTGCGCCAGTCGCCCGTGAGCCCGTTGCTCCAGTCGCCCGTGAGTCCGTTGCTCCTGCCGCTCAGAGTTAGCCGCGGAGCCAGTTACTCCAGTAGCCCGTGTGCCAGTTGCTCCAGTTGCCAGTGTGCCAGTTGCTCCAGTTGCGCCGTGTGCCAGCAGCTTCAGCTGCCGCCCACTACCTCCTCTCCTCTCATAGTCCCTCCTCCTCCACACTTGCCCTCTGCGATAGCCTCTAGCTTTGCTTACATTTGTGAACTTTAAATTGTTGCTTCTTGTACTTGTGCTCAGAATGTGTGGTGACATTGTGATCCACCCTGAGCTTGTTCTGTTTTGCTTGTTGTGCTGATTACACCCCACTTTGACTATGGGGGTGTGTCAGAATATTATGTTTCTCTAGTCTGCAGTGGGGTACTCCATAGTGAGTACAACCCTTTTAGGGTTTGCTATATGTATCCCAATGTTTGCTAGTGAACCCCTCCTCTCTCTTCTTCACTCCTCATTCTTCACAGGCTGCTCCTCCCGCGCACCCGACCAGGATGTCGGCTTCCCCCAAGCGAAGGCGGGGTCAATACTGTATTCCCGTCAACATGTACCACATATGCCACATATTCCAAAAGTTGTCTCAACCAAATATATACGCACACAAACTTCATCCATTCGTAACTTTCTCGTTCGTGCTCCGATTGAAGTGATCCTTGGTTCGTCAGAAATCTCTTGAGCAGAGAAGCCAATTTAGATACCTGCTCAATCAACATACAAATTCACACATACTCACAACATCCATACCACACATGCTTTCACGCACGCATGCCACGCATGCAAAGTACGAACATAAGATGGGAGGGAGACAGGCGTTACTGCATATGGTAGCATCACACAACAGCCATAGGGCAGGGCTTTAGAAGGTTGACGTTGGGGAGGAGCAGGTTGAGGAGGAGCAGCGGACTTGGGTGAAGCCGGCGAAGAAGGCACCAGGAAGGAAGCAGTCGACAGGGGAGCAGGGAGCGGTGACGCCGACCACGGAGCAGTCGGCAACCAGGCAGTCAGCAGAGGAGCCGAAAACACGGGAGAGGTCGGCCAGGAAGTCGACCGAGGTGCAGCAGGACGACAAGGGCAGCGAAGACGGTGACGAAGGAGGGGACGCCGAGGATTCACCAAGAGTGACGTGGTGGAGGTTCGGCCTGAACCCCGGAAGTCAGGCCGACTTCGGAGGCCACCCGACTTCTTGGTCCCCGCTGCCTTCACCACGGTGTGTGACGTGGACGACGACGACCTGGCGTATGACGACGCTGAGGAGGATGAGGAGTTTCCAGAGCTCGACCCCGACATGCATGCCGACCCCGAGCACCGTTGGGACATCTCGACGATGATGGTGAAGGAGGCTTTGGTGAGCTGGAAGGGCCCGGCGGTGAAGGCCGCCATGGAGGAGGAGATCCGCAGCCTCATCAACATGGGCACTTGGGAGCTGGTCGAACGCCCGCCGGGAGTGAACATCATGAAGAACCGGTGGGTGTTGATGACACCGTCGAGCGCGAGAAGGCAAGGCTGGTCGTGAAGGGCTTCATGCAGGTGTATGGCGCCGACTACTACGAGACGTTCGCGCCGGTGGGCAGCTACGTCACGCTGAGGATTTTCCTCAGCATCGTCGCCATCCTCAACCTCAACCTGATGCAGCTCGATATGAAGAACGCCTTCCTTCATAGCAAGCTCAACCGGGTCCTCTACATGTCCCAGCCGGACTACTTCAACGACGGAACCGGCCCGGTGTGCAAGCCGCTGAAGAGCTTGTACGGCCTGAAGCAGTCGCCGCTGCTGTGCTACTTGGCGCTCAACGACGTGCTGGTCGGCACCGGGTGGAAGAAGAGCCAGGTCGACGAGGCTCTGTACTTCAAGGTTGGCAACAACGGAGCGGCCTGCTAGATGCTGGTCTACGTTGACGGCCCGCTCGCCACCAGCAGCAGCACCGAGATGCTGAAGGAGCTGAAGGAGCTACGGGAGTCCGCCTTCGAGTTGCGTGAGATCTCGCCGGTGCAGAAGTACCTCGGGCTGGAGATCGTCCGCGACAGGTCAGCGGGGAAGTTGTGGCTGCACCAGCAAGGCTACGTCGACAAGCTGCGTAGGCGCTTCATCGACGAGGAGCAGACCGGGCGCACCCCGAAGACGCCGGTCTCGGTCGACGCCTACGCCGAGCTCACCTTTGACGACGAGGAGGCGCAGCAGCGCCAGGAGGAGGAGTACCGGCAGAAGGTCGGCTCGCTGCAGTTCGCGGCGACGACGACGAGGCCGGACATCGCCTTCGCCTGCAGCAAGCTGGGGAGCGGACTCACGGTGAGGAGCGACCAGCACTGGCATGAGGTCGACCGCTGTCTCGCCTACCTCGCCAACACGCGTGACACCGGCCCAGAGTTCGGCGGTGGAGCTGAGTCGCTGGAGCTGGTCAGCTACGTGGACGCCGACGACGCCGGTGACAAGCAGAACAGGACAAGCACTGGCGGCTACGTGTTCGTCTACGGAGGGGCCGCAGTCTCCTGGTCGAGCCAGCGCATCAAGTGCGCGACGTTGTCGCCGACCGAGTCGGAGTACGTGGAGGCCACCGAAGCCGGCAAGTAGGGACGCCGACTTCGCTTCCTCCTTGCAGAGTTCCGGTAGCTGGATGCCGGGAAGCCGACCATCCTTCGGGTGGACGACAAGTCGGCCATCACAGTCGCCTAGGGCATGGGGTTGACGGGCAACCTCAAGCACATGGAGCGGCGAGAGGCCTGGGTGCAGCACATGGTGAAGCGCGGGAAGTTCTCACTGAGATACATCCCGACCGCTGAGCAGCCGGCCAACTTCCTGACGAAGGCGCTGCACTATCCGGCCTTCAACCGGTGCTCCGTCGCCATCGGCCAGGTGCGCTTGGCCGACGTGGGCGACAAAGATGACGACGTGCAGCAGTAGGTGCCATGCCCTCTTGCATAGCTGGTGCGGTGGACGACGTGTTGTGTGTTGGGTGCACGTCGATGAGCTATTCTCCGTCCTCACTTGGGCGGAGCCGACTTCGTGGTCGGGTGCGCAGGGAGCAGCCGACTTGCAGCAGTGGGCGAGCTGGTTGACGAGGAGGTCGACCTGCACGGGGGCCACTGCACGGGCGCCGATTTCAGGGAGGTTGTCAACGGGAGTTGTGTGTTGGCCCCGTCTTTGCTTGGGCGGAGCCGACTTCGTGGTCGGATGTGAGGGGAGCAGCCGACCTGCAGCAGTGGGCGAGCTGGTTGACGAGGAGGTCGACCTGCACGGGGGCGAGTGCACGGGCGCAAACTTCAGGGTGGCGCCGATTTCAAGGAGGTCGATCTGGGAAGTCGACCTGCGGAGGGCGTCGACTTGGTGACGCCAACTTAGGGCAGCCGACTTGGGTGGTCGGCTGACAGGCTGCTGGTCGACTTGGTGCTTGGTCGACCAGGCGTGATGTCCACCTGGTGGTCGACCTGACCTAGTGGTCGAAGGAGGAGGGGCCGACGTCGACCATGACCCAGGACGCCGAGCAGCTGAGCGTCGAGTAGTAGGGCGTCAACTTGGTGACGCCGGCTTCGGGTAGCCGACTTGGGTGGTCGGCTGACAACTGCGCTGGTCGACGTGGAGCTGGTCGACCAGGAGCGACGTCGACCTGGAGCTGGACGACCAGGGGCGTGGTCGACCAGGTGAGACCGACTTGAGGTGGTCGTCGACTTGGGAGGTCGCCGGGCACATACAGGAGCAGCTGGTTGACGTGGTTGCCCGGTCGACCAAGTTACCTGGGTGACGGGGTTCTGCGGAGGAGTGCGACAGTCGCCCAGGCGAAGTTGGCGAGTCCGACCTCGGTGGTGGCATTCCGAGGTTGACGTGGCTGATCAGAGGCAGTCGTCAACGCCAGGTTGACTTGGCGTGTGCGCTGTGCAGGTGACAAGGCTCCGCACGCCAATCATCTACGAGAACCTGCGAAGCTGGTGCGATGCTGTTCTGCGGGAGCAACGCTGGCACGCCGTCAACCTGCAACGTTAGCATGCCGTCGACTTTGCACTGCTGGAGCGCGGTTGACCAAGTCGTGCTGGAACGCGGTCGACCATGCTGTGCTGGCAGTCCACCGACCTGAATGCTAGCTCTGATGTACTCTTGCCATGCAAACTTCATTGTACCATTGTTGTCAACTTTCTCTAGTGAAACTCTTGCCAACTTGCCCCATGAACTAGCAAGCAGTGTGTGCACTAGGAAAACGACTAAGGAACAGAGAACGCAGAGATCACACGAGCACTCGTGCCTAGCCCATAGTCTAGCTCCCGTTGTAGTAGTTATCTCCGCATGGTGCGGTTAGCGTGGACGACACATGACTTACCTTTCAGTCAGGTTGACGTAGTGGTCATTTACCTAAGTTTCTTATAGGCCGGCAGCCGTACAGTCCCTAGCGTGCGCCTAGGTGACACAGAGGTGATGGACACCCTGGAGAGACGGCTGGAGGATGCGAAGAGACGCCCTGAGGCCCAAGAGTACGGGGCGATACCCTGGGCGGCCGTCGAGGCTGGACTCCGCTCCATATGGGCGACGGAGCATCCCCCTTCTCGACCAGCTTCTCCTCGACCGGTGACCAACGAAGGCGGCGTCGACGCAAGCGTCAACGCCGGAGGTGGCCAAGTCGGCAGGAGTGCGGGAGGCACGTTGAGGCAGCGTGGTGTGATTCACGCGGATGAAGTCAGTGGCGTTCAGGCACGAGAGATGCAGTCGTCGGCTGCTGCAGGCTCCTCGTAGGGCGACGTCGGAGGTCGACAAAGCGGATTGTCATCGATGTCGGCGACCCAGGTGACAGCGGGCGGGATTGCACCGAGCTACGGCTACTTCAAGTTTACGCCAGACAGGATCTTGGTCACCCCGCCGCTCGTCGGTCGACCAGACATTCTCACCTGGAAGGAGGCCATCGAGCCTCAGCTGGAGATGGCCGGGCTGATCGGCTTCGCGCGAGGGACCGTGGCGACGCCGGGGGAGCACCACCCCGACCTGCGTGCGGAGTTTCGCGCCGTGCAGCTGTTGACCTTCTTGGTCATCTCGTGGTGCTGCTCACCGGGCGTGCAGATCGCCTTGAAGTGGTGCCGAGAGTACCTCGACGCCGGCCATCAGGCGTGGCACTTCATCGAGTCGACCTACCAAGTCACAGACGACTTATTCATCGCCCAGCTGGAGGGGCAGCTGACTCACTTGCGTATGGGCGACGAGGAGACATCGACCAACTACTGCAACCAAGCTCGGCGAATTTTCGCCACCATCAGGATGGCTGGCGCGCAGTATTCGACGGCGTCGTACGTCACCCACGTCATGCATGGACTCTCGAGCAGCTACAACCTCCTGAAGCGGCTGTCCATGGAGGCGAGCACGAGGACGACGCTCAACAAGGACAACTTGACCACATACATCCTGCAGGACGAGGCGATGCAAGAGGCAGAGCGGTCCCAGGAGCTCTTGGTGCAGGCAAACTACGTCGCCCCGGGGAAGCAAGGTGGTCGACCGGGGCAGCGTGGACAGTCTAGCGGAGGAGGTAGCAGTGGCTGGAAGTCGACCAAGGAAGTCGAGAAGAAGAAGTCGATCAAGGACAGCGGTCGAGGAGGAGGAAGTCGACGTCGGGAGTGTTGGATCTGCCACAGCCCCGACCACCTCTCCTTCGAGTGCCCCAACCGCAGTGACTTCGAAGACGACGACGCCAAGGTAGGACGTGGGAGGTCTAGCAGTCGGCGTCCTCGTCGAGGAGGAAACCAGCCGCGCAAGGAGAAGCAGTCGACCAAGACGTCGACTTCGGCGAAGGACACCGACTCCTCTGCTGGCGGCAAGGGGCAGGACGACAAGACAGCGTCGTGCTCGCTGGTCGGTGTCGTGGAGCCGGCCATCTCGCTGGCACCGGAGGCCGGAGAGGACTTCCAGGCAGTGGCGGCAGCTGTGCAGGCGAACCTGGCGGTGGTCCTGCTCGACAGCGGCTGCTCCCACCACCTGATGGGGACGAAGGAAGTCTTTGTTGACCTGCAGTCGAGCGGCTCCATCAAGCACGTGCGCGGATTCAATGGGGCGCTGCAGGACGTCCAGGGCCGCGGCACCGTCGCCCTGCAAGGGGAGGCCGGGAAGCAGGTGCTCATCCCCAACGTGCTGTACGTCCCGGGTGTGCGGGCAAACCTGTTATCGTCCGGCCAGCTGAAGGAGCACGGTGTGAAGCTGCAGGAGGACAGCGACGGGATGCTGCTCGTCTCGGCAGCGGGAGAGGTGCTCGGTCGGGCGACGTACTACGGGCGTGTCCTCTGCACCGACTTGCGTCCCTGCTCAACAAGGCCGACGTCGCCTACTCCGGAGGTTGTGGCTCTGCGGGCGATCGCCTCGAAGACAAAGTCGACGCCGGACAGGATGCATGCGAGACCTGCGCACGTCGGCATGGACACCATACGAAGCTCGGCGAAGAATGAGGTCGCCATTGGGCTGGACCTGAAGTCAACAACAAGGGCCGACTCACTGTGTGTCTCGTGTGTCGGCGGGAAGCTGGCGCGGCACACCTTCTCCGACCAAGGCTCCGATGCCGACGACGTGCTGGTCGCAGTGCACATCGACCTGTGCGGGCCGTTCCTTGTGGCTGCCAATGTCGAAGTATATATATGCTATACATGTTTAGGCTGTAGTGGGGTAGCCAATATGGGGTACAGCCCCTTTTAGGGTTTCATACTTGTACCCAACTCTTTGATAGTTCATCCATTCCTGCTGCTAATTTCTAACATGGTTTCAGAGCACTAGGTCCGTAGGACCGTCTTTTTTTTCCAGGCCCACCTACCGTTGCGGTTACCACGCTACCCCACGTGTTGCCTGCCTTGCCTTGTGACGTGCTGCGCTGCGCGCGCCGTCCTGCAGCCCTCGCGCTCCCTACTGCTGACCTAGGCCAGCGCGCCGCTCCTACAGGCCCGTAAGGCCCGCGCGCCGCCCCTGCAGACTCGTACGGCCCGCACGTCGCCCCTGCAGGCCCGTCAGGCCCGCGAGCCGCCCCTGCAGGCCCGTCAGGCCCATGAGCCGCCCCTGCAGGCCCGTCAGGCCAGCGCGCCGCCCCTCCTCGCGGCCACGACCTGCCACTGACGCGGCCCCACCTGGCCCCGCCCTGCAGCAGCTCGCGCGCGGCTCGCTGCTGCTCCGCGCGCCACGTCCGCAGCCTGCGCTGCGTGCTGCAGCCCCCGCTGGAGCTAGGGGCCCTGCTGCGGGAGGCGCTGGTGTTGGTGTCTCTGCAACTGGAGTTGTTTCTGCTGGAGGTTCTGGAGCTGCTGCGGGTGCTGGCGCTGGAGGTTCTGGAGCTGCTGCGGGAGCTGGCGCTGAGGGTTCTGAGTCTGCTGTTGTGCGGTCTCCTTGGAGTAGCCGCCTTCATCCGCGTGTGCCTCTCACCTCACAGCAGCTGCACGACTGGTACGGTCGCCGTCAGGGTCGCGCTTCTGGAGCTCGGGGCTCTACCGCTGGAGGTACTTCTGCTGGCGTCACTGGAGCTGGAAGTGGTGCTGGTCCCGGAGGTGCTCGTACTGGAGGTACTGGAGCTGCTGGGGCTGGAGGTACTGAGCCTCAGGGTGCTCCTGCTGGAGACCCTGGGTCTGGGGGTGCTGCTACTGGAGACACTGAGACTGGAGACCTTGGGACTGGAGGTGCCGGTTCTTGGGGTGCTGGTGCTGGTGGAGCTGGTCCTGGACGAGCTGGCGCTGAGGAATCTGGAGCTGCTGGAGGTGCTGGAGCTGCTGGGGGTGCTGGAGCAGCTGGTGCTGGTGGCGCTGCACAGCCGCACCTGATCTTCGCTCCACCGTCTCTGTCGTCTCAGCCACCTTCTGACTCTGTACCTTACCAGATTCTTAGTCTCCCTTCGTCTACTAGTCTTCCGTTACAGCCTGGCTCACCGCTGCCTGCTCCTTCTCCTTACGCTGAGCAGACAGGGGGTCTTACTGAGCGTCGTGAGCCTGCGTCGCGTCCTGTCTCGCCTGTCCGTTCTGGTCGTCCTGGTCGTCGTGTTCCTCATTCGCGTCAGCCGGCTGTCACCGGCACCCACCTTGTAGTCCGTCATCCTTCCTCTCCTCCGCAGCGTGTTCCCCTGCCGCCCCCTCCTGCGTCTTCTCTGCCTACCGTTCCTGAGCCTGAGTCTGACCGCACCCGTGCTGCTCACTCTACTGTCACGCGTCTACTAGCCACAGTTGTCACTGACCCGTCGTTTGAGTCTACTGCTGCGTCTGCCAAAGTCGCTGAGCTTGTTGACTTTGCTGCTGCCTGTCGTCTAGACTACGCCGCTAGTCTTGTTGCTGAGTCTGAGTTTGTCTGTCCTCCGTCCGTCGGGGGTGAGTGTGCTCTTGGCACGGACGTCCTTGAGGATAGGCAGGAGGACCTTGAGTGTCTTGCAGCCGCTGCGCCTCATCTCGTGTCCATGCTGCTTGCCCCTAAGGGAGACCCGGATGCACCAGACATCCCGACCCCGCGCTCTTATGCTGAGGCGATTGCGGGTGAGTACTCCTCTCAGTGGCAGACAGACATGGACGCAGAGATGGCATCCTGGAAGTCCACAGGCACTTATGTTGACGAGGTTCCCCTTCCTGGGGCGAACATCGTCAGTGGCATGTGGATTTTCAGGGTGAAGCGGTCGCCAGGTTCTCCGCCTGTCTTCAATGCTCGTTACGTTGCTCGAGGTTTCAGTCAGCGAGAGGGAGTAGAATTCTTTTAGACCTTCTCCCCCACCCCGAAGATGACCACTCTTTGGGTGCTGCTGCACGTCACCGCTCAGCGTGACTACGAGCTTCACTCTCTTGACTTCATCACAGCTTTCTTACAGGGCAGCCTGCACGAGGAGATCTGGCTGCGCCGCCCTCCTGGCTTCACTGGGTTGTTCCCTCCTGGTACCCACTGGAGCCTCCGGCGGCCAGTCTACGGTCTCCGCCAGGCACCACATGAGTGGCACGACACACTGAGGACTACACTTGCGGCTCTTGGGTTTGCTCCGTCGATTGCCGACCCGTCGCTGTTTCTGCGCACCGACACATCGCTGCCGCTGTTCTACATCCTCGTGTACGTCGACGACTTGGTCTTTGCCACTGCTGACACTGAGGCTCTCGCCCTGGTGAAGTCGGAGCTGCAGAAGAGACACACGTGCACAGACCTGGGTGAACTGCGCAGCTACCTTGGCTTGCAGATCACCCGGGACAGAGCACGCCGCACCATCACACTGACTCAGTCACACATGGTGCAGCAGGTCCTTCAGCGCTTCGGCTTCACCTGGTCCTCGCCACAGCACACTCCTCTGGCTACAGGTCACTTGCTCTCAGCTCCACCTTCGGACGAGTCCGTAGAGCCGAGTGGCCTGTACCCAGAGCTATTGGGCTGCCTCATGTACTTGATGACCTGCACTCGACCTGACCTTGCGTACCCTCTTGGCCTTCTGGCTCCCTACGTGGCTCCTGGTCGGCACCGAAAGGTGCACATGGATGCTGCGAAGAGGGTACTGCGCTACTTGTGCGGTACATCGGGCATGGGGCTCGTGCTTGGAGGGCGGAGCGCAGTTTTCCTCACTGGGCACTCAGACGCTTCTTGGGTTGACGACCAGGCTACGCAGCGGTCGTCACAGAGTTACACCTTCAGCCTTGGCTCTGGTTCAGTTTCTTGGCGTTCTACACGCTCGTCTTCTGTTCTCATTTCCAGTTGTGAGGCTGCGATCTACGCCACAGCCATGGCTGCACAGGAGTTACGCTGGCTCACCTACCTGCTGACTGACTTGGGAGAGCGGCCTCGTTCTCCTCCAGTGCCGTACGTCGACAACAAGGCCGCCATTGCCTTGTGTCAAGAGCATAGACTGGAGCACAGAACGAAGCACATCGCTCTGCGTTACTTCCTGACTCGAGAGTTGCAGTAGCGTGGTCAGCTTTGTCTTGCTTACGTGGCCACTCGGGCCAACACTACTGATATATTCACGAAGGCACTTCCGTCTGGTGATCATAAGCGTTTCTGCACTTTGTTAGGCCTTGTGCCCACTTTGCCTCACTTGCTGTAGACTTCGCTTGTACTGTGAACTATATATATATATACCTGCATGCTTGTTCTGCTAGGTAGAGATCACTGTGCTGTTGTTGTTGCATATATACCTCTGCATGTGAACTGGCCTTGTGGCCCTTTGTTTGTGCTCAGTGTGTGTGGTGACGTTGTGATCCACCTTGAGCTTGCTTTGCTTCTCTTGACTGGTCTTGTGACCCCTTGCTCTCCCCCACTTTGCCTAAGGGGGTGTGTCAAAGTATATATATGCTATATATGTTTAGGCTGTAGTGGGGTAGCCAATATGGGGTACAGCCCCTTTTAGGGTTTCATACTTGTACCCAACTCTTTGATAGTTCATCCATTCCTGCTGCTAGTTTCTAACAGCCAAGGACGGCAGCTTGTACTTCTTGCTGCTCAAGGACCGCAAGACGAGCTTCGTGTGGGTGAGGCCGGTCGCCAAGAAGTCGGATGTGCTGCTGGAGTTCTAGAAGTGGCTGGTGTTAGTGGAGAGGCAGACGAAGAAGTCGGTGCTGATGCTTCGCACCGACCGAGGAGGGAAGTTCCTCGGGAAGAAGTTCACCGACTTCGTGGACGGCAAGATGATCGTCCACAACCTGACCTGCCCGTACATCCTGCAGCAGAACGGCATGGCGGAGCGGGAGATGAGGACGGTGGTGGAGTCGGTGCGAACGATGCTGTTGCACATGGGCGTGCAGCACCACTGGTGGCACCATTGAATAGCAAACAATTTTTTTTATATATATAAATATAAGTACAATCAAGGGGAAAAACGAGTTCTAGGGTCCTCTGAAAATGTTGACTTAAGCCCTAAAACGAACCCGAGGGACTGATGGAATTCTACTGATACATATAGCTTTGTGAGTGATCCTTAAAGTAAAGAGCTGGAGCTTCAGAAGGGTCGGGATGTTCTTTCAAGGCTAGGGTTGCATTTTGTAGGCGCTGGCACTAATCGACATCTAGAAACCTATTGGTTCTCATGCTGTATGCCTATTTACCCTGCAATCCCTGCATTCAAGGTTTTCTCACATTACAGCACCAACATTGACATCATGGCTGTATGATGTACCAGTAGTCCCTGTTTACATTTGCATTGAATAGTTTTAGGAGAGAAGCAAAAAATGGGTACCTTGTGTATTGCTTATTTGTGTTGAATTGTGTTCCAGCATCGATTGAAGCTTCTAGTGCATTTTTGTAAGAAAAAATATTAGACTCTCATTCATCACACATCGTTAGGCACAACATTTTTTTTACAAGGTGTTGAGTATTCACTTTGAATAACAACTCCCAACCCATCTTTATGTCAGAATCTAGTGAGTAGGAATGAATTCATTAGGAAGAAATTTGGTACAAGTATAACCTAATAGGGTTGTACCCCATATAGGCAACCCCACTACAGCCTACACAACACACACAACATAATAGTTTGACACACCCCCATAGGAAAAGTGGGAGAGAACAAGGGGTCACAAGACCAGTCAAGAAAAGCAAAGCAAGCTCAGGGTGGATCACGAAGTCACCACACACTCTGAGCACAAGCAAATGGCCACAAGGTTAGTTCACATGCAAAGTTATATAAATGGGAACAAGCAGTACAATGATCACAACCTAGCAAGTGTAAGCATGCAGGTACAAGTATATAGATCACAGTACAAGCAAAATCACGAAGTGAGCAAGTGAGGGAAAGCAAGTACAAGGCCTAACACAGTACAGAAACGCTGATGATCACGAGCCTGAAGTGCCTTGGTGAATATATCAGCAGTGTTGGCCCGAGTGGCCACGTAAGCAAGACGAAGGTGACCACGCTGCTGCAACTCTCGAGCAAGGAAGTAACGTAGAGCGATGTGCTATGTCCTGTGCTCCAGTCTGTGCTCCTGACACAAGGCAATCATGGCCTTGTTGTCTACGTATAGAACTTAAGGAGAACTACGTCGCTCTCCCAAGCCGGTCAGCAGGTAGGTGAGCCAGCGTAACTCCTGTGCAGCTATGGCCCCTGCGTAGATCTCAGCCTCACAACTGGAACTGAGAACAGAAGACGAGCTGGTAGACCGCCAAGAAACAGAACCAGAGCCAAGGCTGAAAGTGTAACCCTGTGACGGCCGCTGCGTAGCCAAGTCGTCAACCTAAGACGCGTCTGCGTGGCCAGTGGGAACAACTCGACTCCGTCCTCCAAGCACGAGCCCCATGCCAGACTTACTGCACAAGTAGCGTAACACACTCTTAGCGGCCTCCTAGTGCTCTGGTCGGTGTCTCCCGGGCGCAACGTAGCGAGCCAGGATGCTAGGAGGGTAAGCAAGGTCAGGTCGACTGCAGGTCATCAGGTACATGAGGCAGCCCACAAGCTCTGGATACATGCCACTCGGCTCTACGGACTCGTCTGAAGGTGGAGCTGAGAGCGAGTGACCGGTAGGCAGAGGAGTGGACTGTGGCGAGGACCAAGTGAAGCCGAAGCGCTGAAGGACCTGCTGCACCATGTGTGACTAAGTCAGGGTGATGGTGCGGTGGCTCTGTCCCGGGTGATCTGCAAGCCAAGATAGTTGCGCAGCTCACCCGGGTCTATGCATTTGTGTCTCTTCTGCAACTCCGCCTTCACTAGAGTCAGCGCCTCAGTATCAGCAGTTGCAAAAACCAAGTCGTCGACGTACACGAAGATGTAGAACGGCAGCAGTAAAGTGTCGGTGCGCAAAAACAGCGACGGGTCAGCAGTCAAAAGAGCAAACCCAAGAGCCGCAAGTGTCGTCCTCAGTGTGTCGTGCGACTCACGAGGCACCTGGCGGAGACCGTAGACTGGCCGCCGGAGGCTCCACTGGATACCTGCAGGAAACGACCCAGTGAAGCTAGGTGGGCGGCGCAGCCAGATCTCCTCATGCAGGCTGCCCTGTAAGAAAGATGTGCTGAAGTCAATAGAGTGAATCGAGTCACGCTGAGCGGCGACGTGCAGCAGCACCCGAAGAGTGGTCATCTTCGGGGTAGGGGAGAAGGTCTGGAAACTCCATGTCGCTGACTAAAGCCTCTAGCAACGTAACGAGCCTTGAAGACAGGCGGAGAACCCGGCGGCCGCTTCACCCTAAAAATCCGCATGCCATCAACTATGTTCGTCCGGGAGGGGGAACTGCGTCGACGTAAGTGCCTGTGGACTTCTAGGATGCCATCTCTGCGTCCATGGCTGCCTGCCACTGAGAGGAGTAGGGACCCATAATCGCCTTTGCGTAAGAGTGCGGGGTCGGGATGTCTGGAGCATCCGGGTCTCCCTCAGGTGCAAGCAGCAAGGACAGGAGATGAGGTATAGCGGCTGCAAGACACACAAAGTCCTAGTGCCTATCCTCAAGGACGTCCGTGCCAAGAGCAAACTCATACCCGACGGACGGAGGACAGACAAACTCAGACTCAGCAACAAGACTAGCAGCGTAGTCGAGACGACAGCCAGCAGCAAAGTCGACAAGCTCAGCAACTAGGGCAGACGCAGCAGTGGACTCAAGCGAAGGGTCGGTGACAACAGTGGCTAGGAGATGGGTGACAGTAGGACTGGCATCACGAACTAAGTCAGACTCAGGGTCCGGACCGTCAGGAAGAGAGGACGGTAGGGGAACTCGTAGTGGAATAGAGGAAGGACGAAGTGTCATACTGTGAGTGCCGAGGACAGGAGGAGGACGCGGACGCGGAACACGACTACAAGTGCGACCAGCACGAACAGGCGAGGCAGGGCGAGACGCAGTCTCGCGACGCTCTGTAAGAGAGTCTGTCTGCTCAGTGTAAGGAGAAGGAGTAGGCAGTGGGGAGGCTGGCTGTAACTGTGGCTGCGATTGGTCTATCGGTGGACACAGTAGAGGTGGAGTAAGGTCAGTAGAAGACACGAAGTACGGCCGCGGCCGCCCAGCGGCTCCAGCACCAGTACCGACAGCTCCAGCACCCCTAGCGCCAGCACCTCCAGCTCCAGGGTCTCTAGCTCCAGCACCCCTAGCGCCAGCACCTCTAGCTCGAGGGTCTCCAGCTTCAGTATCTGCAGGACCACCAGCTCCAGCAGCTCCAGCACCTCCAGCATCTCCAACAGCTCCAGTACCTCCAGCACGAGCACCTCCAGGACCAGCAGCTCCAGCACCTCCAGCACCTCCAGTAGCAGCAGCACCACCAGCTCCGATAGCTCCATTACCTCCAGTACGGGCACCTCCGGGACTAGCAGCTCCAACACCTCCAGTACCTTCAGCAGAAGCAGCACCACCAGCTCCGGTAGCTCCAGTACCTCCAGCACGAGCACCTCTAGGACCAGCAGCTCTAGCACCTCCAGCACCTCCAGTAGCAGCAGCACCACCAGCTCTGGCAGCTCCAGTACCTCCAACAAGAGCACCTCCGGGACCAGCAGCTCCAGCACCTCCAGCAGCAGCAGCACCAGTGCCTCTAGCGCTAGCGCCTCTAGCGCTAGCGCCTCTAGCGGCAGGACCTCCAGCTCCAGCAGCGCGACTCCGAAGGCGGGTGCACCAAGCGTACCACTCGCGCAGCTGCTGTGGTGAGAGAGGCTCCCGCCGGCTAGGCCGCTGGGGTGAGGCACCAGTGGGACCTCCAGAACTAGTAGCTCCAGCACCCCCAGTACCTCCAGTACCAGTAGTACCTCCAGCACCTCTAGGACTAGCAGCTCCAAGGCCTCCGGCTCCAGCAGCACCACTCCGAAGGTGTGTGCGCCGAGTGTACCACTCGCGCAGCTGCTGTGGTGACAGAGGCTCCCGTAGTGTAGACGCAGTACCCCCAGGCTCAGTACCCCCAGACTTAGCACCCCCAGGCTCCGCACACTCAGGCTCAGCACCCCCAGGCTCTGCACACTCAGACGCAGCACCCCTAGCCTCCAAACCCGCAGGCTCAGCACCTCCAGGCTCCGCACGCTCACGCTCTGCAACCGCAGGCGCAGCACCCCAAGCAGGACCAGAGTCACCAGTGACCTCAACAGGCTCAACCAAGGGGAGTGGGTCTACCTGAGACACACCTGAAGGAGCAGGACCCTGAGGGGTGAGGGGGTCTACCGGAGGGGGACCTGGAGCGAGGAAGTGCGGCAGGGGGGGGGGGGGAGAGGGGCAGTGCGGTAGGGGAAGAGACGGTAAAAGGGAGCCGACTCGTCGAACGTGACGTCTTGAGAGGGCAGGACACGGCGCGAGGTGGGGTGGTAAAACTGCCAGCCAGGCGCGTCAGGGGGAAAGCCAGGGAAGACACAGGGAATGGCGCGGGAGGAAAGCTTGTCCGCGGAGGTATCGCGGACAAAGGCACGACAGCCCCAGACGCGGAACACCAACGCATCGCCAACGTCTCCCGTCCAATGCAGTGTAGGCGAGGTCTCCGGCAAGGAGACACGGGGCCAGAGGTTGAGCTGATGCGCGGCATACCGGACTTCAAACGGCCACAGAAAATGGGGAGCAGCCGCATGGATCATGGAGGTACGAGCGACCTCCATGACTAAGCCAATGCGGTGCTCAGCAATACCATTCTGCTGCGGAGAGGCCGGAAGCGTGAACGACTGGAGGATGCCCTCCCCACGACAAAAGTCCCGCAAGAGGTCAAAGGAAAACTCACCACCTCTGTCAGAGTGCAGACGCAGGACAGGAAGGTCCGTGTCGAACCGCTCGCGGAGCTGGAGACGGACTGTGTGGATCCAAGGGATCAAGACATCAGGGACCTCCCACTTGCTGCGCAAGCGGAAGTGTGAGGATCTAGGATCGAGCTCAGAAAAGAGAATGTGAATTGAATGATCACCTGGGTACAACACGAGGCTATATATAGGCTCGACACAAGGCCCCGTAACCAGGTGTTACGCGAAGGTTCCGCGGGTTGCGAAGCGTCCCGAACAGATCCTTCCCGAATTCGGCAGAAGGCAATTCGGTGGGAACCGAAAAGCCAGAATTCGGTGCACGCAACCTAGCTCGGTGCTATAACTATAATAAAATATAGGAAAGCACCTAGCCTAGGAAATCAAGCAATTCATGCATGCATATAATTATCCTATGCTAGAAGTAGCATCATAAAGTAAAGGCAAGCAAGCATAGCTGGCATAAGCCGTCGTACTCTCACACGTCCCCCCCTCAAAGCTGGGTGGCGTGAGATACACCCTGCTTGACAAGATAGTCCTTGAGAGCACGGCGTGCATTGCCCATATCAGCTTCTGCAACCCAACTGTCCTCAGTGGGGTCGTATCCCTTCCAGCGTATCAGGAACTCGAGGGTCTTGCCGCCGCGGCGCCGATGAGTGAGAACGCGCTCCACTTCGTACTCTGGTTCATCCTGTACGAGAACCGGTGGTGGTGGCGGTAGCTGCCGTCCCTGGAACTGTTGGTTGGGGTCCTTGTAGAGCTTCAGTAGCTGAACATGGAAAGCGTTGTGAAGCTTCCATGTATCTGGTAAGCGCAAGCGGAATGTAACTGGTGTCACCTGTGCCTCAACGAGAAAAGGACCACAGAAGCGAGTCCGGAGTTTGGATGGGAGGTGAGACAGGTTCAAGTTGCGCGTGTCAAGAAGCACCTGATCTCCGACTGCTACTGAGTGATCACGTCGCTGACGATCGGCATACTGCTTCTGGGAGGTCTGCATCGTGGTGAGTCGTCGCTGAGTCTTCTCCCATAGCTGCTGCATGGTGGTGACGAAGTCATGTGCGGCTTGGACGTGTGCCGGTGTGGTTGGCTGCTGTGGTGTGAGTGGTTCCCGTCCGTAACACAGGAAGAAAGGAGTTTTCCCTGTGGCCGCATGTGATGCGTTGTTGTAAGCGAACTCTAGGGTCGGTAACTGTGTGTCCCAGTGGCTGACGTCGTCCTTGCAAGCTGTGCGTAGTAACTGTTCAACCACTTGATTGAGTCACTCTGTCTGTCCGTCAGTCTGGGGGTGGTATGCTGAAGACATTGCAAGCTTTGTCCCCAACAGTCCCATGAGCTCCTTCCAGAACTTACTGGTGAATTTTGGGTCTCTGTCTGAGATGAGTGTAGCGGGGATGCCGTGGATGGTGATGATGCGGTCGAAGAAGAGGCGAGCAGTTGCTTCAGCTGTAGCTGTGGCGTTGGTCGGTATGAAGTGACCCATTTTGGAGAACTTATCGATGACTACGAGGATGGAATCGTGCCCCTGTGAGGTTGAAGGAAGTCCTGTGATAAAGTCGAGGCTAACGACCTGCCATGGCTGCTCCGGTACGGGTAGAGGCTGAAGTAACCCTGCTTTTTTCTGCTTGCTGCTCTTCATCCGCTGGCACGTGTCGCATGAGGTGACGAACATCTGCACGTCTGCTGCCATCCCGGGCCAGTAGTAATACTTCGCTATCCCTGCTAACGTCTTGTTGCTCCCGAAATGTCCCGCGTAAGGTACGTCGTGAAACTCCTCCAATAGGATCTGCCGTAGCGGGGCGTAATTCGGTACCCAAATCTTTCCTGAACCCTTCCTTACAGCTAAGTCTTTCTCCCACTGTAACAACTTCTTGGTCTGTGCTTTAGAGATTTCTGCGTCCATGGAGTACCCATGTTGGAATAGACCCTTGAGCAGAGGGTTCATCCCGTCAAGCTGGATGCCTGCTACATGTCCAGGGCGGCTCAACGCGTCTGCCTTGTTGTGTAGCCCGGGCTTGTAGACGATGTCGTAGTGGAAGTGAGTTTCCAGGAAGTCCACCCACCGCACCTGTCGTCGTGAGAGCGTCGGCTGCGACTTCAAGTATTTGAGACTGCAGTGGTCAGTATAGACTATAGTCTTGGCTCCCTCTAGGTAACACCTCCACGCCTTGAAGGCTATGACTATCGCTAAGGCTTCCTTGTCATGGATGGGGTAGTTCAGTTCTGCTCCGTGTAGCTTCTTACTGAGGTAGGCGATGGGCTGCAAACCGCGTCCGTGATCCTGCATCAGTACTGCTCCGACTGCTTGGTCACTAGCGTCTGCTTCCACCACGTAGTCCTTTTCTGGATCCGGCAAGATGAGTACCGGCGCTGTAGTCAGTGCTGTCTGTAGCTGTTCCATGGCTTGCTGATGAGGAGTATCCCATTTGAAGGGCGTATCCTTTTTCAGTAGGTCGGTCAGTGGTGCTGTTATCTTTGCGTACTACGGCACGGACCTGTTGTAGTAGTTGGCATAGCCTAGGAACTGCTGCAACTCCTTCACGTTCTCCGGTACTTTCCACTTCTTGACGGCTTCGATCTTCCGCGGGTCCACGTGTACGCCCTCGGCACTCACCATGTGCCCAAGAAACTGCACCTTCTTCAGGGCGAAGTCGCTCTTCGTCAGCTTCACGTAGAACTTGTTTTTCCGCAGGATCTCGAACACCTTCCGCAGATGCTCCACGTGCTCCTTGTGAAGAATGAGGAATGAATGAACTAGCAAGCAGGTGGGTACAAGTAGGAAAACCTAAAAGTGTTGTACCCCATATTGTCTACCCCACTACAGCCTACACAGACTATAGCATATGAGTTTGACACACCCCCATAGGCAAAGTGGGGGAGATCAAGAGGTCACAAGACCAGTCAAGCAAAGCAAAGCAAGCTCAGGGTGGATCACAACGTCACCACACATTCCGAGCACAAGTTCAAGGCCACAAGGCCAGTTCACATGCAAGATCATATATAAAGGTAAACAAGCAAGTGCAGGTATAGAAAGATCACAGTACAAGCAAGGTCAAGAAGTGAGCAAGTGAGGCCAAGTAGGCACAAGACCTAGCATCGTACAGAAGCGCTGATGATCACAAGGCGGAAGTGCCTTGGTAAAGATATCAGCAGTGTTGGCCTCAGAGGCCACGTAAGCAAGGCGCAGCTGACCACGCTGCTGCAGCTCACGAGCAAGGAAGTAGCGAAGAGCAATGTGCTTCGTTCTGTGCTCCAGTCTGTGCTCCCGACACAAGGCCAGCATGGCCTTGTTGTCTACGTACAGAACTGGAGGAGAACGAGGCGGCTCTCCTAGGTCAGTCAGCAGTAGGTGAGCCAGCGTAGCTCCTGTGCAACCATGGCCCCTGCGTAGATCTCAGCCTCACAGCTGGAGCCGAGAACAGAAGAAGAGCGGGTAGACCGCCACGAGACAGAGCCGGAACCAAGGCTGAAGGTGTAACCCTGTGACGACCGCTGCGTAGCCTGGTCGTCAGCCCAAGAAGCGTCTGCGTGACCTGTGAGGACCACTCGACGTCGCCCTCCAAGCACTAGCCCCATGCCCGACGTACTGCACAAGTAGCGCAACACCCTCTTCGCTGCAGCCATGTGCTCTGGTCGGTGTCTCCCAGGAGCAACATAGCGTGCCAAGATGCTAAGAGGGTATGCTAGGTCAGGTCGTGTGCAGGTCATCAGGTACATGAGGCAGCCAACAAGCTCTGGGTACGGGCCACTCGGCTCTACGGACTCATCCGAAGGCAGAGCTGAGAGCGAGTGGCGAGTAGACAGAGGAGTGGCCTGAGGCGAGGAGTACGTGAAGTCGAAGCGCTGAAGGACCTGCTGCACCATGTGTGACTGAGTCAGGGTAATGGTGCGCTGTGCTCTGTCCCGGGTGATCTGCAAGCCAAGGTAGCTGCGCAGTTCACCCAGGTCTGTGCACGTGTGTCTCTTCTGCAGCTCGGACTTCACGTGGGCTAGTCAAGCAGTGTCAGCAGTGGCAAAGACCAAGTCGTCGACGTACACGAGGATGTAGAACGGCGGCAAAGAGGTGTCGTTGCGCAGAAACAGCGACGGGTCGACAGTAGAAGGAGCAAACCCAAGAGCCGCAAGTGTAGTCCTCAATGTGTCGTGCCACTCACGGGGCGCCTGGCGGAGACCGTAGACTGGCCGCCGGAGGCTCCACTGGGTACCAGGGGGAAACGACCCAGTGAAGCCAGGTGGGCGGCGCAGCCAGATCTCCTCGTGCAGGCTGCCCTGCAGGAAAGCTGTGCTGAAGTCAAGAGAGTGAAGCTCGTAGTCACGCTGAGCGGCTATGTGCAGCAGCACCCGAAGAGTGGTCATCTTCGGGGTGGGAGAGAAGGTCTGAAAGTAGTCAACTCCCTGCCACTGACTGAAGCCTCGAGCCACGTAACGCGCCTTGAAGACAGGCGGAGAACCCGGCGGCCGCTTCACCCTGAAAATCCACATGCCACTGACGATGTTCGCCCCAGGTGGGGGAACCTCGTCGACGTAGGTGCCTGTGGACTTCCAGGAAGCCATCTCTGCGTCCATGGCTGACTGCCACTGAGAGGAGTAGGGACCCTTGATCGCCTCAGCGTACGATCGAGGAGTCGGGATGTCTGGTGCATCCGGGTCTCCCTCAGGGGCAATCAGCGTGGACACGAGATGAGGCAAAGCAGCAGCAAAGCACTGGAACTCCTCCTGCCTGTCCTCAAGGACGTCCGTGCTAAGAGCACACTCACCCCCGACGGACGGAGGACAGACAAACTCAGACTCAGCAACAAGACTAGCGGCGTAGTCTAGACGACAGCGAGCAGCAAAGTCGACAAGCTCAGCAACTAGGGCCGACGCAGCAGTGGACTCAAAGGAAGGGTCGGTGACAACAGTAGCCAGAAGACGCGTGACAGTAGGACTGGCAGCACGAAGAGAGTCAGACTCCGGGTCAGCAAGAACAGGAAGAGAGGACTCTGGAGGAGACGGCAACGGGACACGCAGAGGAGCAGTGGAAGGACGCAGTGCCATCTGGTGTGTGCGTGGGACCGCAGGAGGACGCGGACGCGGAGCACGACTACTAGTGCGAGCAGCACGAACAGGCGACGCAGGACGAGACGCAGGCTCACGACGCTCAGCAAGACCACCAGTGTAGGGAGAAGGAGCAGGCAGGGGGGAGGCGGGCTGTAACTGTGACTGCGACTGGACAGGCTGTGGACACTCTAAGGGAGGAGCAGGACCAGTAGAGGGCGGGAGACCAAGAACCTGCTCAAGGAGCGAAACGAAGTACGGCCTCGGCCGCGCAGCGCCTCCAGAACCAGCAGGAACAGCACCAGTACTCCCAGCGGCAGCACCAGCGCCAGTAGCACCTCCAGCTCCAACAGCGCCATCTCCAGCACCCTTAGACGCACCAGCGCCAGCAGAACCACCAGTGCCAACACCCCCAGCAGCTCCAGCTCTAGCAGCTCCAGCAGCTCCAGCAGCACCAACCCCAGCAGGACCGGTAGCTCCAGTACCGCCAGCAGCTCTAGCAGTACCTCCAGCAGGACCAACTCCAGCAGCCCCAGCAGCACCCCCAGTCCCAGCAGCTCCAGCACCGCCAGTACGAGTACCACCGGGACCAGCAGCAACAGTAGTACCTCCAGCTCCAGCAGCACGGCTCCAGCGCCGGGCAAACCACTCGCGCAGCTCCTGCGGAGAGAGTGGCTCCCGCCTCGACGAAGCACCGCGAGAGGCCATACGAGCAGACCCAGCACCCCCAGGCTCCGCACCACCAGGCTCAGCACCCCCAGGCTCAGCACCCCCAGACTCAGCACCCCCAGGCTCAGCACCCCCAGACTCAGCACCCCCAGGCTCCGCACCCCCAGACCCGGCACCCGCAGGCTCAGCACCTCTAGCAGCACCAGAGTCAACAGCTACCTCGACAGGCTCGACTGTGTCTACCTGGGACACACCTGACGGGGCAGGACCCTGAGGGGTGAGGGGGTCTACCGTGGGAGGACCGGGGCGGGGCGGGGCGGGGCGCAGTGCGGTAGGGGAAGAGACGGTAGTAAGGCACCGACTCGTCAAAGGTGACGTCCTGGGAGGACAGAACACGGCGCGAGGTGGGGTGGTAAAACTGCCACCCAGGCGCGTCAGGGGGGAAGCCAAGGAAGACGCAGGGAACAGCACGGGGGGACAGCTTGTCCGCAGACAAGTCGCGGACAAACGCCCGAGATCCCCAGACCCGAAACGCAGACGCATCGCCAACCTTCCCCGTCCACCGCAAGGTGGGGGAGGTCTCTGGCAAGGAGACCCGGGGCTGAAGGTTGAGCTGATGCGCTGTGTACTAAACTGCAAACGGCCACAGAAAATAGGGGGCAGCCGCATGGATCATGGACGTACGAGCGACGTCCATGACCATGCCAATGCGGCGCTCAGCAATCCCATTTTGCTGTGGAGAGGCCGGAAGCATGAAGGTCTGGCGGATGCCCTGTGCACGACAGAAGGCTCCCAGACGGGCAGAGCAAAACTCCCCGCCTCTGTCAGAGTGCAGGCGCAGAACAGGAAAGTCCGAGCCGAAACTCTCTCTGAGCTGGAGACGAGCTGCGCGGATCCAGTCGATCAACACCTCAGTGACGTCACCCTTGCTGCACAAGGGGAAGACTGTGGTGTAACGCGAGTAGTCGTCAACCACCAACAGGAAGTAACGCTCGTGCCCCTGTCAACGGACGCGGGCGGGGCCCCACACGTCCATGTGAAGAGTCTGCAGCGGAGCCTCTGTCGGAGGAAACTCGGAGTGAGGGGCGGCGCGCTGTCGCCCCTCGACGCAGGGGACGTAGGTAGGTGCAGGCCCCGGAGGTAGGGGAGGGAGAGACCGGGGGAGACCAGAGACAAGGACACGGGAGGCCATGCCTCGGAGACGAGGCAGGGAGGGGTGACCAAGGCGGTGGTGCCAAAGGAGAGTCTGGTGGGACAGGAGACGACACGAGCAGGGAGCAGACTCAGGACCAGACCTGGACGCTGCAGCAAACACCTGACTCGACGCAGCTACCTGACCAGACTCAGCAACCGGAGGAGACTCAGTAGTCAGTGTGTACAGGCTCGACCCCGGCCGACGGGTAAACGTGGCCAAGTGTCGGCCCGTCCGCGCACAGTGGGTCACCCGCTGACTCGCAGGAGTGAACTGGTCAACCCCCCGATCCTGTAGATCAGCACCACTCACCAAGTTCGTAGAGAACGAGGGGAGGTAGAGACCTGACAGGGTGCCAGAGGGGACTGCGGGACAGGGTAAGACAGTGGAGAAGCGAGCAAGGACAGGACCCCCAGAGGGGTCCGCCAGGGAGACCGCAACCGGCCGACTGAGCGGCGTAAGCGTGGTGCGGTCTCGAAAGAAGGAGCGGGAAGCACCCAAGTCAAGGGTGAAGGTGTGTAAGGCCTGAGCCGACGTGGTACCTGAGAGAGCAGACTCACCAGCACCTGGGGCAGCAGACGCACTAGCACCTAGAGCAGCAGCCTCACCAGCACCTAGAGCAGCAGCCTCAATGCCCGGGTCAGGCGGAACACACAGGTAACAGTCACCCTCATCACTAGTAGGCAATACATACATGGCAGTGAGGATAGCATCATAGTCAAGAGTATAGATATCTACCCGCAGCCGAAGCAGCTCCACCCAGTCGGGGAGCTCAGCCGCGTCGCCAAACTCCGTACGCCAGGCGTCGCTCAGACGGGCGAAGCAGCGGGACTCTGCGTGACCCAACGTCCCGCAAGGCTGACCAGTCCAAGCACCAGTGCGAATGACATACGGACAGCGAGCAGTACCCTGTGATCCGTCACGCTGAGCGTACCACTCACGAAGCTGCTGGGGCGAAAGGACCGCTCGCGGACGACGCTGAAGCTACACCTGGCCACTACAAGCAGCTGCCGAACTACTCACTCCAGGACGACTCCCACTACGGCCACCCCGACAACCCCAACTAGCGTACCACTCACGAAGCTGTTGGGGGGTGAGGGACTCACGCGGGCGACGCTGCAGCTGCATCTGGCCACTACAAGCAGCTGTGGAACTACTCACTCCAGGACGACTCCCACTACGGCTACCCCGACAACCCCAACTAGCGTACCACTCACGAAGCTGTTGGGGGTTGAGGGACTCACGCGGGCGACGCTGGAGCTGCATCTGGCCACGCCAGGAGCAGCAGTAGCAGTAGAAAGAGCAGCAGCAGTAAGAGCAGCAGTAACAGCAGTACGGGCAGGGCAGTGCTCACCAGTGGTGAGAAGGGCAGGCGTACGACGGCGGCAACGGCGAGGCCGCTACCACTGTAGAGCGAGAGCTCCGCGGCAGCTGCAGGGGTGGCTGCTCCAGGGGCGGCAGTTGTAGGGGCGGCTGCTCAAGGGGCGGCTGCTCCAGGGGCGTCTGCTCTAGGGGCGGCTGCTGCAGTGGCGGCTGCTCCAGGGGCGGCTGCTGCAGTGGCGGCTGCTCCAGGGGCGGCTGCTGCAGTGGCGGCTACTCCAGGGGCGGCTGCTGCAGTGGCGGCTTCTCCAGGGGCGGCTGCTGCAGTGGCGGCTGCTCCAGGGGCGGCTCGGCTGCTGGGCGACTCGGCGGCTCAGCTGCTGGGCGGCTCGGCGGCTCGGCTGCTCGCTAGGGGCGGCGACGGGGCCGGGTAGGGGCGGCGACGGGGCCGGGTAGGGGCGGCGACGGGGCCGCTAGGGGCGGCGACGGGGCCTCGTAGGGAGGGGAGCGGCGACGGGGCCGCTAGGGGCGGCGACGGGGCCGCGTAGGGGTGGCTACGAGGCCGCGTAGGGGCGGCGACGGGGCCGCGTAGGGAGGGAGGCGGCGACGGGGCCGCTAGGGGCGGCGACGGGGCCGCGTCGGGGCGGCGACAGGGCCGCGTAGGGAGGGAGGAGGCGACGGGGCCGTTAGGGGTGGCGACGGGGCCGCGTAGGGGCGGCGACGGGGCCGCTAGGGGCGGCGACGGGGCCGCGTAGGGAGGGGAGCGGCGACGGGGCCGCTAGGGGCGGCGACGGGGCCGCGTAGGGGCGGCGACGGGGCCGCGTAGGGAGGGGAGCGGCGACGGGGCCGCTAGGGGCGGCGACGGGGCCGCTAGGGGCGGCGACGGGGCCGCGTAGGGGCGGCGACGGGGCCGCGTAGGGGCGGCGACGGGGCCGCGTAGGGAGGGGAGCGGCTACGGGGCCGCTAGGGGCGGCGACGGGGCCGCGTAGGGGTGGCGACGGGGCCGCTAGGGGCGGCGATGGGGCCGCCTAGGGGCGGCAACGGGGCCGCGTAGGGAGGGAGGCGGCAACGGGGCTGCAAGGGGCGGCGACAGGGCCGCTAGGAGCGGCGACGGGGCCGCGTAGGGGCGGCGACGGGGCCGCTAGGGGCCGCGAGGGGGCCGCTAAGGGTGGCGCAAGGGGCCGTGAGAGGGGCCTGGAAGGGCGGCGACGGGGCCGCTAGGGGCGGCGACGGGGCCGCTAAGGGTGGCGCGAGGGGCCGTGAGAGGGGCCTCTAAGAGAGCTCGACAGAAGGGCGGCCCACAAGGCGCGCGTCGGGCAGGAGCGACTGTCGCTCCGGTCAGAAAAAAATGTTTCAGTGGTGGGCCCAAGGAAGCGTTCCCACTAGGGAACCTGCTCTATACCATATGAAGAATGAGGAATGAATGAACTAGCAAGCAGGTGGGTACAAGTAGGAAAACCTAGAAGTGTTGTACCCCATATAGTCTACCCCACTACAGCCTACACAGACTATAGCATATAAGTTTGACACTCCTTCATGTTCTTGGAGTAGATGAGAATGTCGTCCAGGTACACCACCACGTACTCGTCCAGCAGGGGTCTTAAGATGTGATTCATCTCCGCCTGAAACGTTGCTGGTGCGTTGCAGAGTCCGAACGGCATCACCAAGTATTCGTAGGAGCCGTATCTGGTACGGAACGCCGTCTTGTGGATCGAGTTGTCCGCCATCTTGATCTGCCAGTAACCCGACCGTAGGTCCAACTTCGAAAAGACTGTTGCACCACGCAGTTGGTCTAGTAGGTCGTCTATGCGCGGTGTGGGGTATTTGTTTTTAACTGTCTGTTTGTTCAGTGCACGGTAGTCGATGCACATCCGTAGACTGTCGTCTGGTTTTGGAGTGAAGAGGACTGGTGCACCGTAGGGAGAGGTGGATGGGCGGATCAGTTGTCGGTCCAGTAGATATTCTATCTGTTTCTTCATGTCTGTCAGTTCGGTCGGACTCAGCCGGTATGGTGCACGTGAGACGGGTTTCGTACCTGGTTCCTCCACGATCTCGTGCTCGTGGGTGCGTGCTGGACGTACGCCTGCGGGTAGGTCGTCAGGCATTATATCCTTGTACTGCTCCAACACCTCCTTTACTGCTGTAGGTAGCTCCAAACTCGGCTTCTCCTCCTCTGCTACTGCCATAACCAGTGCTAAGTATCCCGTGTTACTCTCGTTCACAGTCCGTTCGAACCGTGCCAGTGTCGTTTCAGGAACGCTCCCTTTATCCGTCCAGCTTCGCAGCTCCACTCGTTTCTCGTTGTTGTAGATGCACGCCTTCCTGTTGACCCAATCGATCTCGGGGTTGAACCGCTTCAAGAAATCTCGCCCCAAGATGAAATCTAAGCCCTTGATGTTCGTGATCGGCAACGTCGGCTTCCACCTCAGCGCCCCTATGTGCAGCTGCAGTGATGCTTCGCCGTGGATGGGAAGTTTCGTACCGTCCACCATTGTTGCCGAGAACTTGGTCTCCTCCGAAAATTCTCCAATTTTCTCCAACGTCCCGCGGTCGCACACCGAGTGGGACGCACCACTGTCCACCATTGCCTGGAGGCGTCGCCCATTGCAGATCACCTCGAGTAGTAGTGGTTTTTGCTGTTCCGAGTAACCGTAGATGGTCTCGCTTATAGGATCGTAGGGTACGTCGAATAGATCATCCCTCGGTCCTGCGCTCGAAGCTGTTGACTCCATATCAGTTTCCAACTGAGCAGGGTTAGAAGGATTTATCCGAGGCCGATTCAGCTTCGTCTTGGCCTGGAACCTTCCCTTAAGCCTTTGCAGCTGTGTAGGCTTCTCCTGTGGGCAATGGGGAGCCTTAACACTATGCTGCGGGGAGAGAATATGAACTCCTTGGAACGCACGACCCTTTTCAACGCTCCAGAGTGGTTTGCCCAACTTCTTAGGTACCTGAATAATGTCTGAAGGCTTTTTCTTGGCCTCGAAATCTCCCCTGGATTTTTTAAAGGCTTGAAAACCTCGAGAGGGAATATTCTTACTCTCGGGGGTGTTCGGCTGGAGTTTCCCGGTCGGTGCAGAGTCTTATTTCGCGGAGCCTCCATTTGTCTCGGCGATTTCCGCTATTGCCGGCCGGTCGTGGCGTTTTAAATTCGCGCCATCATGTCCTCCTTTTTTCGCCATCGAGGATGTCGCACTGTTGTTGCCCTGCAGCTCCGCTAGTACATTCTTCAACTTCCAACACGCCAAGAGTCGATGTCCTGCTGCGCCGCAAAATTCGCACTTCTCATATTTTGTCGGCCGCTGCTTCGCGTCGATCTTGTCCATATCCATCGGGTCGGCGGACGTGGGTGGTGCCGATCGCTTCGTGCCAAATGATCTGTTCGGCACGTGGCGTCGTGTCTCGGGTTCACATCGCATCAGTGCATCGAATCTCTCTGCTGCACGCACCATGTCGCGGTAGCTGTTGTAGTTCGCGGCAATCACATGTTGGCGGACTTCCATCTTTAGCCCCTCAGTATACGCTTGGACTTTTTCCCCTTCGGTCAGGTCGGTAATTCGGTAGAAGAGGCTCTCCATCTGCTGCGCGTACTGTGTTACACTTCCGAACTGTTTATGCCGATGAATCTGCTGCCGCGCCATGTAGCTGGAGTTGATTGGTTCGAAACGTTGAATTAAAGCTTCCCGAAACTGCGTCCATGACCCCTCGCCTCGGATCTTAATGCTGTTGTAAATCCACTCGAGCGCCGAGCCTCGTAACAGTGTCGCTGCGAGCCGAATCCGCATTGCATCGTGTGTCGGGGTCGTACAGCCAACGGCCTCGAAGTAAATTTCGAGAGTCGCAATGAATCGACGAACGTCAGTGTCTCTCGCATTCGGATTGAACGTCTCCGGTAGCCTCGAACGTGCCGCCTCAAGATTCACTGTAGCCGCTGCCGCTGCTGCTGGGTTAAGTGTCAGTGTCGCCGCTGCTGCTGCTGACGTCGCTGCTGCATTCGCCGCTGCGTTCGCTCCTGCTATGGCGGCTGCCGACTGGTTCGCGAGAAGCTCCTCTATTCGCTGGAGTGCCGCTCGCGTCTGGTCCAGGCCGGTGTGTAACTCCGTAATTTTCCGTACGGAATTATCACCGTTTTCCTCCATTTAGCGATGTATAAGAAGATTTGCGACGAAAATATATGAATTTTAGGCGCTGGTCATCTTACTGTGAGTCGAGTTGACTGCAGAAATGACGAGGGCTGATTCTGTAGGTCGCGTTATTCTCCCTTAGTCGAAATTCGCGTCCGATCTCGGCCGTTGAGAAGAAATTCGATCCGACGCTCCAAATTCCAAAAGTTTTGGGCGAAATTCTCGAGGCCGTTGAGATTAGAATCGATCCGACAGTCGAAATTCCAACTTTTTCGCCACTGGACCTGAGGAGTGTTCGAAAACCGGTTCGAGGGGGACGTTAGAAAATAGCGCTGAACTGGTTTACGTACCCAAAATCGGACCTTTCCGTCGTCGCCCCCGCGGTTTTAAAAGCTAGGTTTTAGCGTTCGAAAAACTTCGCGTCTAAACAGGCTCTGATTACCAAGTGTGAGGATCTAGGATCGAGATCAGAAAAGAGTATGTAATTGAATGATGACCTGGGTACAACACGAGGCTATATATAGGCTCGACACAAGGCCCCGTAACCAGGTGTTACGCGAAGGTTCCGCGGGTCACGAAGCGTCCCGAACAGATCCTTCCCGAATTCGGTAGAAGGCAATTCGGTGGCAACCGAAAAGCCAGAATTCGGTGCACGCAACCTAGCTCGGCGCTATAACTATAATAAAATATAGGAAAGCACCTAGCCTAGGAAATCAAGCAATTCATGCATGCATATAATTATCCTATGCTAGAAATAGCATCATAAAGTAAAGGCAAGCAAGCATAGCTGGCATAAGCCGTCGTACTCTCACAGGAAGGCCGTGGTGTAACGCGAGTAGTCGTCAACAACTAGCAGAAAGTATCGCTCGCGGCCCTGTCCCTGGACGCGGGCTGGGCCGCACACATCCATGTGGAGAGTCTGCAAGGGAGCAGTCGTCGGGGGAAACGAGGAGGAGTGAGGAGCGGCGTGCTGCCTCCCCTCAACACAGAGAAGGTAGGGAGGGGCAGGCGAGGGTGGGAGGGAAGGCAGTGACCTGGGAAGACCAGAGACAAGGAGACAGGAGTGCATGCCACGGAGGTGTGGCAGGGAGGGGTGACCAAGGCGGTGGTGCTAGAGGAGAGTCTGGTGCGACAGGAGCTGACACGAACAGGGGGCTGCTAGCTGACCTGACGCGGACGCAGACGCAGCTACATGAGGAGGCTTAGTAGTCAGTGTGTACAGGCTCAACCCAGGTCGACGGGTGAACGTGGCCAGGTGACGGCCCGTCCGTGCACACGTGCAGATCGCCACATGCTGTCCTCCAGGGATGAAGGTATCAACCCAAGCGTCCTGAAGGACGGCGTTACTCACCAAGTTCGTAGAGAATGAGGGGAGGTGAAGACCTGACAGTGAGCCAGACGGAACCACTGGACACGAGAGAACAGTGGAGGAACGTGCAAGAACCGGTCCCCCAGAGGGGTCAGCCAGAGAGACTGCAACCGGTGCTGCGAGTGGTGTAACTATGGTGCTGTCGCAAAAGAAGCAGCGGGAAGCACCTAATTCAAGCGTGAAGGTGTGCAAGGCCTCAGCAGGCGCAGTACCAGAGAGAGTAGACTCACCAGCACCTAGAGCAGCAGCCTGTATACTAGGGTCGGGTGGCACACACAGGTAACAGTCACCCTTAGTACCAATAGTCAAACCATACATGGCACTGAGGATAGCGTCATAGTCTAGAGTAAATATATCCACACCCTGCCTAAGCAGCTCTAGCCAGCGGGAAAGCTCAGCGCGTCGCCAAACTCTGCGCACCACGTGTCGCTAAGACAGGAGAAGCAGCGGGACTGTGTGTGAACAACTGTCCCGCAAGTCGACCAGCCTGATCACCTCCGAGATGCCCCACGCTAGGTGTACCACTCACGAAGGTGCTAGGGCGTAAGGGTCTCATGCGGACGCCGCTGCAGCTGCACCAGGCCACCGCCAGAAGCTCCCGACTCAACAGCTGCACAGCAACTGCCGCTACTGCCGCCGCCACCACTCCTACTAGCGTACCACTCACGTAGGTGCTGGGGCGAAAGGGTCTCGCGCGGACACCGCTGCAGCTGCATCTGGCCACCGCTAGAAAATCCCCACCGAACAGCTCCACAGCGACTACTACTACGGCCGCCACCACTCCCATTGCTGTCACCACTGCCACTACCACTCCCACCGCTACTACGAAGAGAATTCATAGCGGGCAAGCAAGGAGGTGCGCGACCAGTAGGGCAGCACGGAGGGAAGGCAGGGCGGTGAGCAGGCACTAGGGTAGGTCGGGGTGGCGCACGGTCAAGGAAGATTGGCGCGCGGCCAGTGCAGAGGCGGCGCACGGAAAGGCAGGACGGCGCGCGGGGCTGCAAGGGGGGCAGCCCGCGGGCTGCAAGGGCGGCGCGCGGGCTGCAGGGCGGCGCGCAGGCTGCCAGGGTTAGCGTGCGGCCAGCAGGGCGGGGCGCAGGCTGCAGAGGGCGGCGCGTGGGCAGGCAGGGGCGGCGCGCGGGCTGCAGAGGGCGGCGCGCAGCAGGTAGGGGCGGCGCGCGTACAGGCAGGGGCGGCGCTCGGCCAGTTGGGCGGCGCGCAGGCTGCAGGGGCGGCGCGCGGGCTGCAGGGGCGGCGCGCGGGCTGCAGGGCAGGTGCAATGCAGGGCAGGGCAGCGCGCTGGCTCCAGGGCGCGCGTAGGCATCGCGCGTGCGGGCAAGGCGCACTTAGGCGATGCGCGTTCGGGCAGGGCGCGCGTAGGCAGCGGGCGTGCGGGCAGGGCGCGCGTAAGCAGCGCGCGCGCGAGCAGAGCAGCGTGCAGCGAGCAGGGCAGCGCGCGGTGAGCAGGCAGCGCGCGGCGAGCAGGGCAGCGCGCGGCGAGCAGGTAGCGCGCGGCGAGCAGGGCAGCGCGCGGCGAGCAGGCAGCACGCGGCGAGCAGGGCAGCGAGTTGCGAGCAGGCAGCGCGTTGCGAGCAGGGCAGGGTAGCGCGCGGGCCCTAGGGCGACGCGACAGGCTGCAGGGGCGGTGCGCGGGCAGCAAGGGTGGCGCGCGGGCTGCAGGGGCGGCGCAATGCGGGGCAGTGCAGGGCGTGCGCGGGGTAGCGCGACGCGGGGCAGGGCAAGGCGTGCGAAGGGCGGCGCGACGCGGGGCAGGGCAGGGCGAGTGCAGGGCGGTGCGATATGGGGCAGGGCAGGGCGTACGCGGGGCATCGCGACGCGGGGTAGGGCAGGTCGTGGGGTAGCGTGGTAACCACAGTCGGTTACTAGCTAATGGTGGGCCTGAAAAAAACGGTCCTACGGACCTACTGCTCTGAAACCATGTCAGAATCTAGTGAGCAGGAATGAATTCATTAGGCGGAAAGTTGGTACAAGTATAACCCTAATTAGGTTGTACCCCATATAGGCTACCCCATTACAGCCTACACAACACACACAACATAATAGTTTGACACTTTATCTTATCGTCCAAGACTCCCACGTGACATGCGGCATTCTAGCTTTGCCTTTCTTCCCTAGTCCCACAAAGTACTTTCCGAAGCTGGCGGATCGTGACGATTGCAATTGGGAATATAAAAATCTGAACAACGATACTCGCTCAAGGGACGAACCTTCTTCCATAAATTTGGTGCATTTAATTGTGTCCGTTCACAAGGAAGGGGATTTAGAGGGAACTGCTACTAGTACCCAAAGTTGGGATAAGGAGCGGCAGCAGGTAAACGGAGACCCGAGTAGATAGCGGATCGCTAGCTGGTGTGAATGCTTCCAAACCCGCCAAGTCTACCAACATAGCGAAGACAGCCTTTGAGCAGTCATCTATGCCGAACGGGATAAACACTGTGGTTCAACTAGACGTGCGTCAAAGGAAGCTTCGTGGAGTTGCCATAAAGATTCTCGTAGATAGCTGAGCTAGCCATTTTGTTTGTCTCATCTTTGCTAGTTAGTTGCCTCCATTTTTTAGCGGATTCTACATGCAACTTCAAGAATGGACGCATGGTATACGGGACGCCTCTGTACATAGGGCCGATCATTCCCAAGTTGCGTGTGGTGCTGGGAACGATCACAGTTAGACGTGATTGCGACTTTGCTACGCTGGATAGCTACGACCTCATCTTCGGTAGAGATAAGTTGCGGACCGCTAACGCTTGGTTTGATTGGCCTCAAGAAATATGCAACGTCTCAATGGTAAGTTCCGGGGGCTGTCACAGTGGTTGTAACGTGCTCCTGGGGTGTGATTGGCTACGACGGCACAACTCGGTCATCGACTGGACGACGGGCTCGTGCAGCATCAGCAAGCACGAGGGGCTGATTACCCTGCGTGTGTGGACTCCGAACGACATCGAGTCTGCATGTGTCAAAGCCACCACCATTACATGCCACTTCAACAGGGGTGCGCAGCTGTACGCCGTTAATCTACGCGAGTTGGCAGCTGACACCGACGGAGATGACATTGACAAATTGTATCTACTGTACCGCCGGAGTTGGTGCAGCTACCACCTGGCCTACTACCGGAAAGGCTTCGTATAGTTGAGCCCGATTGCAGCCAACAATTCGTACACAGTGGCGGCTGACTCAGCCTGAACTCACGAAGCTTCGAAGTCAAATTGACGCACCTTTGGAGAACGGTTTCATCAAAACCAATACATCACCCTTCGCTGCACCGATCAAGTTCACGCCAAAAAAGGGCGGTGGCACTCGTATGTGCATTAACAATCGGGTGCTCAAACGGGTTACAATCAAGTCTCACCATCCCATCCCACGCGCCGACGACCTCCTCGACCAACTTCACCGGGCTCGCTACTTCTCAAAGATTGACCCACAGGGCAGTTACCACCATGGGTCTTCGTAAACGATTGTCACAAGACCACCTTCCGAACCCGCTATGGCATATACGAGTTTACGGTGATGCCTTTCGGACTCACGAACGCGCCATCCACATCCCAACTCACGATAAACAGTGTTTTTCGAGAGGTACTTGAAAAAAATGTATATTGGACGATTTTATGTTTTTTATCAGGACCCAACAACACATTTGCGACATCGAAGCAGTTTTTTAAGCATCTCCATGACAACTGCCTCATCACCAAAGGTTCCAAGCGCGAGTTTTTTAAGCATGAGTTGGAGTTTTTGGGGCACGTAATCACATGCGACGGCATCCAGATCGACCTGAAGAAAATCAAAACTATGCGGGAGTTGAAGACCCCGACTATCGCCACAGAACTTCTAAGTTTCCTAAGAGCGTGTTCCTACGGGCCCCTATCAGGCAAACCTAGTATCAGGCTTGCACGAATCACTGACATTTCGGCTTAAGATGATTGCTTAAAATAAGTTTTTTTGTGGCTTTGCATTGTGCGAGCGAAAATGCGTGGCTGATGTGGCACGGAACAATGGGGTACGGAACTGTTGTTTCTTCTGTCTCGGTTTGAAACGAAATCAGGGAACCAGTCAACTGATTCAATCCACACGAATTTGGTGCAGGAGCCCCGGCCATTTTCAGGTGCATGCAACTTAGCCTAGGAGCGCTATTCAAGTGCATGCCAGGTTATTGTGCAGGTGCATACACGTTTCGCAGGTTAAACAATGTTTCCCGTAATTTCACACGTTTACCAAGATTCGATTCGAATTGGCACAAAAGGTCTGAAATAGATGCAATTTCGGGCAACGAAAATCGGAATCGGAATGTTTGGCTCTCGATGCTGCATTGATTGCATTTTTGCATGATTGCTACTCAAATTTCTAATTCGCACCAACGTTTTTTTAACGAATGTTATGTCAGAACTATATTATAGGCTGCAGTGGGGTAGACAATATGGGGTACAACTCTTTTAAGTTTTCATACTTGTACCTACCTGCTTGCTAGTTCATTCATTCCGCGTTCTTATTCTCACATGGTATCAAAGCAGAATCGTTCCTAGGGCCCACCGAACGTTCCGCTCTGCCCCACCAGCCTGTGGGAGCTGCCTCTGCAGCCCGCGCGCCACCCCAAACCCTGCTCGTCGCGACGCCCCTGCGGGACCCGCGCGGCTTCCCCCCCTTGCTCGTCGCGGCGCCCCCTGGGCGCCGTCCCTGCTCGTCGCGGCGCCCCCGGGGCGTCTCCCCTGCTCGTCGCGGCGCCCCCTGGGTGCCGTCCCTGCTCGTCGCGACGCCCCCGGGGCGTCGCCCCTGCTCGTCGCGGCGCCCCTGGGCGCCATCTCTGCTCGTCGCGACGCCCCCGGGGCGTCGCCCCTGCTCGTCGCGGCGCCCCCTGGGCGCCGTTCCTGCTCGACGCGGCGCCCCCGGGGCGTCGCCCCTGCTCGTCGCGGCGCCCCCTGGGCGCCTTCCCTGCTCGTCGCAGCGCCCCCGGGGCGTCGCCTCTGCTCGCCCCCCCTGCAGCAGCTGCCTCGGAGCCCCGCCCTGCAGCAGCTGCCGCGGAGCCACCTGCCGCCGTCGCGGCCCCGTCCTACTGCAGCTGCCGCGGAGCCGCCTGCAGCAGTCGCGGCCCCGCCCTTCAACAGCTGCCGCGGAGCCCCCTGCCGCCGTCACGGCCTCGCCCTGCTGCAACTGCCGCGGAGCCGCCTGTGGCAGTCCCGGCCCCCCCCTGCAGCAACTGCCGCGGAGCCCCCTGCCGCTGTCGCGGCCTCGCCCTGCAGCTGTCCCGGCCCCGCCGTCGCTGCCGTCGTGCGCCTACTCTGCTCGCCCGGCGAGCGACTGCCCTTCCTGCCACTGGTGAGCACTTGCCCTACCCGCGCTTCCCGCGCGCCTGCCTTACTAG
This sequence comes from Closterium sp. Naga37s-1, assembly GCA_947471745.1. Lineage (NCBI taxonomy): Eukaryota > Viridiplantae > Streptophyta > Zygnematophyceae > Desmidiales > Closteriaceae > Closterium > Closterium sp. Naga37s-1. The sequence goes on from CANJKZ010000198.1 coordinate 3,506,078, forward strand.
CGCGCTACCGCGCTGGCCTGCCTGCCTGCCTGCCGTGCCTGCCTGCCAGTCGAGCCGCGCCGCCCTCCTGAGCCGAGCCGCCCAGCCGAGCCATGTCATGCTGCCGGGCTCTGCAGCCCTGCTCTACTGAGCCACACTGCCCTGCCCGTGCTGCTACTGCTGTTTCTGCTGCTACTGCTGCTGCTACTGCTGCTGCTACTGCTACTACTGCTACTGCTGCTCCTGGCGGTGGCCAGATGCAGCTCAAACGACGTCCGCGTGAGTCCCTCACGCCCCAGCAGCTTCGTGAGTGGTACGCTAGTTGGGGTTGTAGGGGTGGTCGCGCTGCTACTGCGGCTACTGCTGTTACTACTGCTACTGCTGCTACTGCGGCTACTACTGCTACTGCTGCTCTTGGCGGTGGCCAGATGCAGCTACAGCAACGTCCGCGTGAGTCCCTCATGCCCCAGCAGCTTCGTGAGTGGTACGCTCAGAGTAGAGGGTCACGGAGTACTGCTCGCTGCCCGTACGTCATTCGCACTGATGCTCGGGCTGGTCAGCCTTGTGGGACGGTTGGTCACACACAGTCCCGCTGCTTCGCCAGACTGAGCAACGCCTGGCGTACAGAGTTTGGCGACGACGCTTAGCTCCCCTCCTGGCTGGAGCTGCTTAGGCAGAGGGTAGATATCTTTTCTCTTGACTACGATGCTATCCTCATTGCCATGTATGCATTGCCTACTAGTGCTGAGGGTGCCTGTTACCTATGTGTGCCGCCTCACCTAGGTATAGAGTCTGCTGCTCTTGGTGCTTGTGAGGCTGCTGCTCTAGAAGCTAGTGAGTCCACTGCTCCAGGTGCTGGTGCGTCTGCTCTCTCTGGTACTGCGCCTGCTGCGGCCTTGCACACTTTCACCCTTGACTTGGGTGCTTCCCGCTCCTTCGTTCGCGACTGCACCACACTCTCGCCGCTCAGTCGGCCAGTGGCAGTCTCTCTTGCTGACCCCTCTCGGGGTCCGGTCCTTGCACACTCCTCCACGGTTCTGCCGTGTCCGGCGGTCCCGTCTGGCTCTCTGTCTGGCCTCCACCTCCCCTCGTTCTCTACGAACTTGGTGAGTGGAGCTGACCTTCAGGATGCGTGGGTTGACCAGTTCACTCCTGGAGGTCAGCGGGTGACCCACTGTTCGTGTACTCGGACGAGCCAGCACCTGGCCACATTCACCCGTCAGCCTGGGTCGAGTCTGTACACTCTGACTACCATGTCTCCTCCGGTTGCTGAGTCTGGTCAGGTAGCTGCGTTGGGTCAGGTGTTTGCTGCAGCGTCCCGGTCAAGTCCTGAGTCTGCCCCCTGCTCCTGTCGCCTCCTGTCTCACCGTGAGGCATGGCCTCCCGTGTCCTTGTCACTGGTCTTCCCCGGTCTCTCCCTCCCCTTCCCCCGGGGCCTGCCCCTACCTGCGTTCCTTGCGTTGAGGGGCGGCAGCGCGCCGCTCCTCACTCCTCCGAGTTCCCTCCGATGGAGGCTCCCCTGCAGACGCTTCACATGGACGTATGGGGCCCAGCTCGCGTCCATGGCCAGGGTCACGAGCGCGACTTTCTGCTGGTCGTTGACAACTACTCGCGTTACACCACAGTCTTCCCCTTGCGCCGCAAGGGTGAGGTCACTGAGGTGCTGATCGACTGGATCCGCGCTGCCCGTCGTCAGCTCAGCGAGAGTTTCGGCTCGGACCTTCCTGTTCTGCATCTGCACTCCGACAGATCCTCCGACCTTCTGCAAGCCTTCTGTCGTGCGGAGGGCATCCGCCAGACGTTCACGCTTCCGGCCTCTCCACAGCAAAATGGGATTGCTGAGCGCCGCATTGGCATGGTCATGAACGTCGCTCGTACGTCCATGATCCATGCGGCTGCTCCCCATTTTCTGTGGCCGTTCGCGGTTCAGTACGCGGCGCATCAGCTCAACCTCCAGCCCCGGGTCTCCATGCCGGAGACCACACCTACTTTGCGCTGGCGGGGAAGGTGGGCGATGCGTCTGTGTTCCGTGTCTGGGGATCTCGAGCATTCGTCCGCGACTTGTCTGCGGACAAGCTGTCCTCCCGTGCTGTTCCATGCGTCTTCCTTGGCTTCCCCCCTGACGCGCCTGGTTGGCAGTTTTACCACCCCACCTCGCGCCGTGTTCTGTCCTCTCAGGACGTCATGTTTGACGAGTCGGTTCCTTACTACCGTCTTTTCCCCTACCGCACTGCCCCCCTCCCCCCCCCGCCGCTCTTCCTCACGCCAGGTCCTCCCCCGGTAGACCCCCTACCCCCTCAGGGTTCTGCCCCCTTAGGTGTGTCCCAGGTAGACGCAGTCGAGCCTGTCCAGGTAGCTGTTGACTCTGGTGCTGCTAGGGGTACTGAGCCTGCGGGTGCTGGGTCTGGGGGTGCTGAGCCTGAGCGTGCGAAGCCTGGGGGTGCTCAGTCTTGGGGTGCTGAGCCTGGGGGTGCTGAGTCTGGGGGTGCTGAGCCTGGGGGTGCTGAGTCTGGGGGTGCTGCGCCTGGGGGTGCTGGGTCTGGGGGTGCTGAGCCTGGGGTTGCTGAGTCTGGGGGTGTGGAGCGTGAGGGTTTTGGGCCTGCTCGTGTGGAGTATGGCGGTGCTGAGCCTGGAGGTCCTTCGGGTGCTTCGTCCCGGCGGGAGCCACTCTCTCCACAGCAGCTGCGCGAGTGGTTTGCTCGGCGCTGGAGCCGTGCTGCTGGAGCTGGTGGTTCTGCGGGAGCTGGAGGCCCTGCTGCTGCTGGAGGTCCTGCTGCTGCTGGAGCTGCAGGGGGTTCTGGGGCCACGGGTCCCGGAGGTGCTCGTACTGGAGGTACTGGAGCTGCTGGGCCTGGTGGTGCTGCTGGAGCTGGAGCTACTGGAGGTGCTGGAGCTGGCGGTGCTACTGGGGCGGGTGCTGCTGGAGGCACTGGAGCTGGAGCTGCTGGCGCTGCTGGAGCTTCTGATGGCCCTGCTGGAGCTGGAGCTGCTGGAGGTGCTGGAGCTGGAGGTGCTGCTGGAGCTGGAGGTGCTGCTGGAGCCGGTGCTCCTGTGGGTGCTGGAGTTGGCGCTTCTGGTGCCGCTGGAGGTGCTGCTGGAGCTGGTGGTACTGCTGGAGTTGGAGCTGCCACTAGGGGTGCTGGTTGTGTCCCTACTGGTTCTGGAGGCGATGCGCGGCCGCGGCCGTACTACGTTCCGCTCCTTCAGCAGGTTCTTGGTCTTCCGCCTTCTACTGGTCCTGCTCCTTCCTTAAGGTGTCCACCGCCTGTCCAGTCGCAGTCACAGTTACAGCCCGCCTCCCCACTGCCTGCTCCTTCTCCTTACACTGGTCCGACCGGAGGTCCTGCTGAGCGTCGTGAGCCTGCGTCTCATCCTGCGTCGCCTATTCGTGCTGCTAGCACTAGTCGTCGTGGTTCGCGTCAGCGTCCTCCTCATGTCCCTGGCACGCACCGGATGGCTCCGCGCCCTTCCACTGCTCCACAGCGTGTCCCTCTGCCGTCTCCTCCTACGTCCTCTCTTCCTGCCCCTTCTGACCCGGAGTCTGACTCCCTTCGTGCTGCTAGTCCTACTGTCACGCATCTCCTGGCCACTGTTGTCACTGACCCTTCCTTTGAGTCCACTGTTGCGTCTGCCTTGGTTGCTGAGCTTGTCGACTTTGCTGCTCACTTTCGTCTCGACTACGCCGCTAGTCTTGTTGCTGAGTCTGAGTCTGTCTGTCCGCCGTCCGTCGGGGGTGAGTGTGCTCTTGGCACGGACGTCCTTGAGGACAGGCAGGAGGACTTTGAGTGCTTTGCAGCCGCTGTACCTCATCTCGTGTCCATGCTGATTGCACTTGAGGGAGACCCGGATGCACCAGACATTCGACCCCGCGCTCTTACGTAGAGGCGATAGAGGGTCCCTACTCCTCTCAGTGGCAGTCAGCCATGGACGCAGAGATGGCATTCTGGAAGTCCACAGGCACTTACGTCGACGAGGTTCCCCCTCCTGGGGCGAACATCATCAACGGCATGTGAATTTTCTGGGTGAAGCGGCCGCCGGGTTCTCCGCCTATCTTCAAGGCGCGTTACATTGCTCGAGGCTTCAGTCAGCGAGAGGGAGTAGACTTCTTCCAGACCTTCTTCCCGACCCCAAAGATGACCACTCTTCGGGTTCTGCTGCACGTCGCTGCTCAGTGTGACTACGAGCTTCACCCTCTTGACTTCAGCACTGCTTTCCTACAGGGCAGCCTGCACGAGGAGATCTGGCTGCGCCACCCACCTGGCTTCACTGGGTCGTTTCCTCCTGGTACTCAGTGGAGCCTCCGGCGGCCAGTGTACGTTCTCCGCTAGGCGCCCCGTGAGTGGCACGACACACTGAGGACTACGCTTGCGGCTCTTGGGTTTGCTCCTTCTACTGCTGACCCGTCGCTGTTTCTGCGCACCGACACTTCGCTGCCGCCGTTCTACATCCTTGTGTACGTTGACGACTTGGTCTTTGCCACTGCTGACATTGAGGGACTCGCCCACGTGAAGTCGGATCTGCAGAAGAGACACACATGCACAGACCTGGGTGAACTGCGCAGCTACCTTGGCTTGCAGATCACCTGGGACAGAGCACGGCGCACCATTGCCTTGACTCAGTCACACGTGGTGCAGCAGGTCCTTCAGCGCTTCAACTTCACGTACTCCTCGCCTCAGGCCACTCCTCTGTCTACTCGCCACTCGCTCTCAGCTCTGCCTTCGGATGAGTCCGTAGAGCCGAGTGGCCAGTACCCAAAGCTTGTTGGCTGCCTCATGTACCTGATGACCTGCACTCGACCTGACCTGGCATACCCTCTTAGCATCTTAGCACGCTATGTTGCTCCTGGGAGACACCGACCAGAGCACATGGCCGCAGCTAAGAGGGTGTTGCACTACCTATGCAGTACGTCAGGCATGGGGATCGTGCTTGGAGGACGGGTTCGAGTTGTCCTCACTGGTCACGCAGACGCTTCTTGGGTTGACTTGGTTACACCTTCAGCCTTGGTTTCGGCTCTGTTTCGTGGCGGTCTACCCGCTCGTCTTCTGTTCTCGGCTCCAGTTGTGAGGCAAAGATCTACGCTGGGGCCATGGATGCACAGGAGCTACGCTGGCTCACCTAACTGCTGACTGACTTAGGAGAGGCGCCTCGTTCTCCTCCTGTTCTGTACGTCGACAACAAGGCCAGCATGGCCTTGTGTCAGGAGCACAGAATGGAGCACAGAACGAAGCACATTGCTCTGCGCTACTTCCTTGCTCGAGAGTTGCAGCAGCGTGGTCAGCTTCATCTTGCTTACGTGGCCTCTCGGGCCAACACTGCTGATATCTTTACCAAGGCACTTCAGCCTTGTGATCATCAGCGTTTCTGTACTATGCTAGGTCTTGTGCCTACCGGGCCTCACTTGCTTACCTATTGACTTTGTTTGTACTGTGATCTATATATACCTGCACCTGTATGCTTACCCTTGCTAGGTTGAGATCACTGTCTTGCTTGTTCACCTTGATTTATAATCCTGCATGTGAACTGGCCTTGTGGCCTTGAACTGGTGCTCAGAATGTGTGGTGACGTTATGATTCACCCTGAGCTTGACCTTGCCTTGTTCTCTTGATTGTCCCCCACTTTGCCTATGGGGGTGTGTCAGAACAATATTGTAGGCTGCAGTGGGGTAGACAATATGGGGTACAACTGTTTTAGGTTTTCATACTTGTACCCACCTGCTTGCTAGTTCATTCATTCCTCGTTCTTATTCTCACATGTTAATGCTAAATCTATTGTACTTTTGGCGCAGGTGGCGGACGCTTCGCGGGTCAAATCAGCAAACCCTTATGGGACGTACATTAGTTGGAAGGGGTAATCCGAAACACGAGAAATCTGCCCGAGTGTTAGAAGAGTTACCCCTACCGCTCTTAATGATATACCGTACGGTACATGTATATTAAATGGCACGTATTTAACGCCATGGTATTGCACCTATTTCAATATACATGTACGGCACAACATTAATTTCGGTAGGGCCAAACTTTAAAATTTACCCTTCTGCACACCCATCTGCAGTGCCCGTCATCTGCGTCAACAGTACAACAGATCTAGCATTACATTCGTTCAAAAAGAGTTGGTATGAAGCAGAAATTTGGGTAGCAATCCTGCAAAAATGCAATCATTGTACTGAGTGACGTCGGAAAATGCAGCATCGACAGCCAAACGTTCCGATTCTGATATGCGTTGCCCAAAATTGCATAAATTTCAGACCTTTTGTGCCAATTCGAATCGAATCTTGGTAAGTGAGTGAAATTACGGGAAAAAAATATTAACCTGAGAAACGTGTATGCACCTGCGCAATTGCGGAGATAACTAGTGCAAAAGGAGCTAGACCACGGGCTAGGCACGGGGCAAGAGTGATCGTAGCGTTCGTTCGTTCCTTAGTCGTTTCCAAGTGCTAACACTGCTTGCTAGTTCACTGAGAAAATTGGAAAGAGTTTCACTAGGAAAAACATGACAACAAAAGTTCAGAATGATTGCATCAACATTGCCGACATAACATCAGACATAGCAAGGCTGCTGGTCGACTGCCAGCGCAGTACGGTCGACTGCCAGCGCAGCACGGTCGACCGCGTGCCAGCACGACTTGGTCGACCGCGCTCCAGCAGAGCAGAGTCGCGGCTTGCCAACGTTGCAAGTCCGCGGTGTGCCAACGCTGCAGTAAGTCGGCTGCACAGTGTTGCACCCGCTTGACAATGGTGCACCAGCTTCGCAGGTGCGTGGAGCTGGTTGGCGCCCAACTCCCCGTCACATGCCCAGCGCAGACACTCCACCCGTGACGGCGCCCACCAGCCACGTCGACCTCGGGATACCACCCCGAGGTCGTCCTCGCTGACAACACCCCCCCAGCAACATTCGCGCACGTCGCCCGGGTATCCTAGTTAGGGTATTTTGCGGTCCTCCCACGGTTTCGCGGCCCCCACTGTCCTCCTGTTGTTTTGCGGCTCCCCCGGTCCTCCCGCGATTTCGCGGCTCCCACGGTCCTCCCGCGATTTCGCGGCTCCCACGGTCCTCCCGCGATTTCGCGGCTCCCACGGTCCTCCCGCGATTTTGCGGCTCCCACGGTCCTCCCGCGGTCGGCTCCGCCCAGGCGAGGACGGGGCCAAACATAACTCCCATTGACACTCCCCTGCTGCGTTCACGCTTGCCCCCCCCCCCCCCCCCCCCCTGCGGCCCACACGGCAGTACTGCTCAGAGAATAGCCCGTCGGCGTGCACAGAACGCACAGCACGCCTGTCACCGCACCAACCATGCAAAAGGGCATGGCACCTACTGCTTCACGTCGTTGTCACCGTCGCCCATATCGGCCAGGCGCACTTGGCCGATTGCAACGGAGCAGCGGTTGAAGGCCGGGTAGTGCAGCGCCTTCGTCAGGAAGTCGGTCGGCTGCTCAGCGGTCAGGATGTACTTCAGCGAAAACTTCCCGTGCTTCACCATGTGCTGCAGCCAGGCCTGTCACCGCTCCATGTGCTTGAGGTTGCCCGTCAACCCCATGCCCTCGCCAACCGTGATGTCCGACTTGTTGTCCACCATGAGGATAGTCGGCTTTCCGGTGTCCAGCCGCTGGAACTCCGCGAGGAGGAAGCGAAGGCGACGTCCCTCCTTGCCGGCTTCGACGGCCGCCACGTACTCCGACTCGGTCGACGACAGCGTCGCGCACTTGATGCGCTGGCTCGACCAGGAGACCGCGGCCCCTCCATAGACGAACACGTAGCCGCCCGTGCTCATCCGGCTCTGCTTGTCGCCGGCGTCGTCGGCGTCCACGTAGCCGACCAACTCCAGTGACTCCGGACCACCGCCGAACTCCAGGGCGGTGTCTCGCGTGTTGGCGAGGTAGGCGAGGCAGCGGTCGACCTCGCGCCAGTGCTGGTCGCTCCTCACCGTGAGGCCGCTCCCCAGCTTGCTGCACGCGAATGCGATGTCCGGCCTCGTCGTCGTCGCCGCGAACTGCAGCGAGCCAGCCTTCTGCCTGTACTCAACCTCCTCGTGCTCCTGCGCTTCCTCGTCGTCGAATGTCTGCTCCGCGTAGGCGGCGACGGAGACCGGCGTCTTCGGAGTGCGCCCGGTCTGCTCCTCGTCGATGAAGCGCCTGTGCAGCTTGTCGGCGTTGCCCTGCTGGTGCAGCCACAATTTTCGCGCCGGCCTATCGCGCACAATCTCCAGGCCGAGATACTTCTGCACCGGCGAAATTTCGCGCAGCTCGAAAGCGGCCTCTGTTGTGTGATGCAATCATATGCATTCACGTCTGTCTGCCTCCCATCATGTGTTCGTGCGCTTCATGCGTGGTGTGAGCGTGCGCAAGAATTTGAGTTTTGTGCGGTTTGGTTTTTCTGAGTGTGTGTGAATGTTATTTGGCTTGAGCAGATATCTGAAGTGACTCCTCTGCTCAAGAGCTTTCCGACGAACCAAGTATCACTTCAATCGGAGCACGAACAAGAAAGTTACGAACGTTGGAGTTCGTATGCTTTTCATATTTGATTGTGGCAACTGTGGGAAGTTGTGGGGTTGACTCAATATGGGGTACAGACTTTTGGGGGTTGGGAAATTCGTCTTTTCTACTGTAGTTGCTGCCAAATGGTTGGGAGAAACCAAACCAGGTTGGCAAGTGTGGCCAAGTTGGGTTGAGGTGGATTGTGGAGGTTGGGATAGTGACAAAGGTCAAAGTTGGGTTGCCTATGGGGAAGGGAATTGTCTAGCCTGCAGTGGGGTACTCAATAGTGAGTACAGCCCAATTTAGGGTTTGCTATATGTACTCAATTGCTTGCTAGTGAAACCACTCCTTCCACTCCATTCCACAATTCTCACATGGTATAGAGCTGGTTCCCTCCTGGGACTGTTCCTTCCTAGGGCCCACCACTTCGCTAAACTTTTTTCTGCCCTGCCCTTAGCGCCTTTCGCGCTCTGCCCATCGCGGCCCTTCGTGGCCCCTTCGTGGCCCCTTCGTGGCCCCTTCGTGGCCCCTTCGCGGCCCCGTCACGGCCTCGCCCCGGCCCTGCCCCGTCGCCCTGTCGCGGCCCCCCGTCGCGGCCCTTCTGTCGCGGCCCCCCCGTCGCGGCCCCCCGTCGCCGCCCTTCTAGGCCCCTCGCGGCCCCTTCGCGGCCCCGTCGCCGCCCCTAGCGGCCCCGTCGCCGCCCCTCGAGGCCCCTCGCGGCCCCTTTGTGGCCCCGTCGCCGCCCCTAGCGGCCCCGTCGCCGCCCTTTCGAGTCCCCTTGCGGCCCCCCTTTGCGGCCTCGTCGCGGCCCCCTGTCGCGGCCCTGCCCCGTCGCCCGCCGCGCCCCTGTCGAGGCCCTGCCCCGGCCCCGCCCCGGCCATGCTCCGTCGCCTGTCGCGGCGCACCGGGGACCCGTGCACCGCCCCGGCGACGGGAGGGGCGACCTGTTGGGGGGGGGCGAGCGTCGCCCCTTCTGCCGCCTGTTTTGGCGCCCTGGGAGGCCACGCGTCGCCCCCCCCCCCCCCCCCCCCCCTGTAACCTCCCTACCCGTCGCCCGGCCCTGCCCTGTGTTAGGGTTTGGGGGTGGCGAGTAGGGGGTGGCGGGTGTGTGGTCTCCCCTGCTCCTCCTCCTCCTCCTCTGTCTCCCACTGCTGCAGCTACCGCTGGGGGGGGTGGGTGTGTGTGGGAGTCGACGGAGTGGTGCTAGGGGGTGGGGAATGAGTGAACCTAGGGTGCAGCAGGGGGTGTGTGAAAGGGGGGTGGGATAGTTTGGGGAGGTTGAAAGGGGGTGGCCGCCGTGAAGCCCGCAGCTCCAGTCGCCCGTGAGACCGTTGCGCCAGTCGCCCGTGAGCCCATTGCGCCAGTCGCCCGTGAGCCAGTTGCTCCAGTCGCCCGTGAGTCCGTTGCTCCTGCCGCTCAGAGTTAGCCGCGGAGCCAGTTACTCCAGTAGCCCGTGTGCCAGTTGCTCCAGTTGCCAGTGTGCCAGTTGCTCCAGTTGCCCGTGTGCCAGTTGCTCCAGTTGCGCCGTGTGCCAGCAGCTTCAGCTGCCACCCACTACCTCCTCTCCTCTCATAGTCCCTCCTCCTCCACACTTGCCCTCGGTGATAGCCTCTAGCTTTGCTTACATTTGTGAACTTTAAACTGTTGCTTCTTGTACTTGTGCTCAGATTGTGTGGTGACATTGTGATCCACCCTGAGCTTGTGTTTTGCTTGCTTGTTGTGCTGATTACACCCCACTTTGGCTATGGGGGTGCGTCAGAATGTTATGTTTGTCTAGCCTGCAGTGGGGTAGTCAATAGTGAGTACAGCCCAATTTAGGGTTTGCTATATGTACTCAACTGCTTGCTAGTGAAACCACTCCTTCCACTCCATTCCACAATTCTCACATCAATATGGGGTACAGACTTTTGGGGGTTGGGAAATTCGTCTTTTCTACTGTAGTTGCTGCCAAATGGTTGGGAGAAACCAAACCAGGTTGGCAAGTGTGGCCAAGTTGGGTTGAGGTGGATTGTGGAGGTTGGGATAGTGACAAAGGTCAAAGTTGGGTTGCCTATGGGGAAGGGAATTGTGTGGCATGGGGTTTCCTTGGTTGGGGACTCTCTTGGGACCTTCCCTCTCATCCTCCTCATCCCTTCCACCTGGTTTAGTGCCACTCTAACTCTCTTGTGTAGTATTTGTGAAATTGTGAGACAATTGTGATTGAGTGAAGATTCTATGGCAGCATACCCCCCTGTGCGCCGAAATTTATAAGTCGAGATTTACTTCACCTCTTGATACGATTCAAATTGGGATTTGTAGCCACGGACTAGGGCTACAACATAGAGTTTGGTGAAGTTTTGACCGTGAACTTTTCGTCGACGGCGTTTCTTGTGAATTCGACGTTTCTGTCCAGAAACAAGGCCCAACGATTTTGAGATATTTCGGCTCCTAATCTTCATAGACTCCGTCCTTAGTCTATAACAACTGGTATCAGAGCTGATTAAGGACCTTGTGGGGAGTCTACTGAAGTGTGAAGACCCTTCTAGACCCACCATGGCCTGTGGGCGTGCCTAAGTGGAGTTCTGGAGGTTGGATGTGACTTCCGTTAAGGGGAAACTTTGCCGAAATTTCGTTGGCGCCGACACTTGTGAAAATATTGTGGGACTTCAGTGTGGACAGCAAGGGGGGAGCTGAAATTTGTGATTGGGAGCAGAGGAGATGAGTCAAGGGAGTGGAGAAGCAGCTGAGAAGAGGAGTGAGCCGCCACCATTCAAGATTGAGGCATTGGATGGCTCCAACTACGAGAAATGGAGCGGGCGGATGCGGAGCGCCTTCAAGCGCTATAAGCTGCTGAAACTCGCAATGGGAGAAGAGAAGATGCCGGAGGAAGGAGATGCCCGTGATCGATGGATTGAGAAAAGCGCGGTGCTGTACGACTTGATTCTACAGTCGGTCAACAACGACATGTTCCAGCACATCATCGATGGATTGAGAAAAGCGCGGTGCTGTACGACTTGATTCTACAGTCGGTCAACAACGACATGTTCCAGCACATCAAGGATTTGGTGGAGCTCGATGACTCGGGACCAAAGGCATGGAAGCTGCTACGCGACGTGGTTCAGCCCAACACGCTGCCGATGGTGATCGTATTGGAGAAGGAGCTGGCTGCCCTCTCCATGCGGCCAAGAGACGATGTGAAGCCGGTGCTTGACAAGGTCAAGGACACCTATGCGAGGATGGCAGCGGCGGGCAGCAAGGTGTCGGAGATGCAGCAGTGCACCAAGATCATCTTGGTGCTCGACAACTCGTGGGACAACCTTATCCCCACCCTCAACGTTCAGCAGGACAAGTGGACGCCTGAGTGGCTACGGCAGCAGATCCTGCAGGAGGACTTCCGCAGGCGCCACACGGGAGGTGGTGCTGCCAACAAAACTGCCGAGGGGTATGGAGCTGCAGGAGGCAGTAGAGGAAGAGGGGGAGGGAGAGGTCGAGGCCGTGGGAGAGGCTTTGGCAGAGGGAGAGGCCGAGGTGACTACAACGAGGGGCATGGGAGCTCTGGTGGCAGGGGGAGCACCCGAATGGAGGGTGCGTGCTGGTACTGCAAGAAGGCTGGACACCCATGGTTCAAGTGTTTCAGCCGGCCTGAAGGATGGGCGCCTCCAGGCATGAAGCCGCCAAGTGGTGAACGCGCACGAGGTGGCGCTGTGCAAGGTTCAGGTGCACAAGGTGATGGTGCACAAGGTAAAGCTGACCCTGGGATGTTCCTCATGGTTGAGGATGTGCAAGGGAGTGGGGGTGATGTGGGTTCAGTTGGGAAGGTTGTGATGCACCCCCTCACCCACTGGGTGATAGATTCAGGTTGCACAAGTCACATGACCCCACGGGCAGATTTGCTTGACGAGGTAAAACCCCCTGGGAAGATCAAGTTTGTGGCTGCCGCTTCAGGTGCCTTGCTCCCTGTGATTGGTGTTGGGAATGCCAATGTTATGGGAGCTAATGGGGGGCTTGTGGGGCTGGGGAATGTGCTGTTGGTTGAAGTTTTATCCGCTAACCTCCTCTCTATGCGCCGGCTGCAGAAAAGCAAGGCCAAAGTTACCTTCGGCCCAACCAGCTGCCGTGCAAAGCTTGGGAAGTTGCTGCTGTGGAACTTGGAGGAGAAGAGCAGCTGCATCAAGGACCTGTGGCAGCTGCCCATCGTCCCTTGGAATGGGAAACCACCAGCAACGGCAAAGGCAGCGGCAGCGGCAAAAGCAACTGCGGGAGGAGAGGAGACTGCACCAAATGATGGGGCCCTGGATGCAGTCAAGAAGGTGCAGCAGCCACAGCAGCCACATGGTGATGTGCTTGCTGGCGTGGATGCGACAGCTGCATGGGCAAAGGCTTCATCCGGGAGTGGTGAGGCCGATCGGGAGACGTGGCACGAGAGGTTGTGCCACATCAACATTCCGATGCTGCAAAAGTTGGTGAAGGATGGGAGCTTGAAGGGGTTGGAAGTGAAGGGGGCAGCAAAGGAGATTGGGAGCTGCCCTACATGCCTTGAGACCAAGTTCACGAAGTTTCCCTTCAGCAGCAGCACAGGACCAGCGAAGGCTCCACTTGCACTTGTGCACATGGACGTGGTGGGCCCCACGAGGGCCCCTTCTCTCTCAGGCAGCAGCTACTTCTTGACGATTGTGGACGACCACACGCGTGCGGTGTGGGTCTACCCTCTGAAGACTAAGGGGGAGGTGGCAGCGGCTGTACTAAAGGAGTGGATGCCGAGAGCTCAAAGGGAGAGCGGACACAAGGTGAAGGTGATCCGCACAGACAATGGGGGAGAGTTCATTGGTGCTGATTTTGAGGCGGTGCTGAAGAAGAAGGGGATCCAGCATCAGCTCACGGTGCCCTAGAACCCTCAGCAGAACGGCGGGGCCGAGCGGTTCAACCGGACCCTGCAGGAAGGTGCTCGTACTCTTCTTGGGCATGCAGGGCTACCAGATCCGTTTTGGGTGACTGCACTGCGGCAGGTCGCCCTTGTGAAGAACAGGGTGCTGGCAACAGTGGGGGACAAGCAGTGGGTCCCCTACACCAAGTGGTATGGGAGTGCACCAGCTGTGAACATGCTGAGAGCCTTTGGGTGCATGGTGGTGTTTCATGTGCCTAAGGAGAAGAGGGGAAAGTTGGAGGCTTCTGGGAGATGGGGTGTGCACTTGGGGCTTGCTAAGGATCACAAGGGCTGGCTGATTTGGGACTTGACCAGCCAGCAGCTGACTGTGTCAAGGGATGTGAAGTTCCTTGAGTCCTTGTACTACAACGAGTGGAAGCAGCAGCAGCAGAAGCTTCCTACGACACCGCTAATTGTCGAGGCCGATGAGGTGCAGCGGCCTTCGAGGCAAGTGGAGGTTTCTGTCTCTGAGAATGAGATCTCTGGGGTAACTGAGGATGGGGGAGAACCTGAGGTGGAGGAGCAGCAGCAGCAGCAATAGCAGCCGCAGCAGCAGCAGCAACAGCAGCCGCAGCAGTAGCAGCAAGGTGCTCCACAATGTGCCGCACGTCCGGCTGACCGTCCCCGGAGGGAATTGCGCCCTCCTAACCGGCTGACCTATCCAAGCTTTGGCAATCCAAAGGTGGTACGGGCTGGGAGTGTGGCTGAGCAGTGTGATGAGGATGAGATAGCACACTGCTACTGGGCAACCGTCCCTGAGCCCAAGACGTTAGCCGAGGCATTGAGCGGGCCCAACGCTGAGAAGTGGAAGCAGAGTGTGAAGGAGGAGTATGACTCTCTGCTGGAGAATGAGACGTGGGAGCTGTGTGAGCTGCCTCCTGGGAAGAAGGTCATTTCTTCCAAGCTGATCTTCAGGCATAAGTACGGACCTGATGGGGCGCTGACCCGCTACAAGTCAAGGCTTGTGGCTAAGGGGTTTCAGCAGACAAAGGGAAAGGACTTCAACGAGCTCTATGCTCCTGTGGGGAAAGGCACAACACTGCGGGTGTCATTGGCAATGGCAGCAAACCGTGGATGGCGGGTGAAGCAGATGGACATCACCACCGCCTTCCTCAATGGGATCATTCTGGAGGAGCTGTACATGTTACAGCCTGAGGGTTTGGATGATGGGAGCGGCAGGGTGTGCAATCTGAAGAAGGCCATCTATGGCCTGAAGCAGGCTCCTCGTGCATGGTACCACAAGTTAGAGGAGACTCTGTTGGCTGGGGGTTTCAAGAAGAGTGAGGGTGATCACAGCTTGTTCCTGCTGCAAGAGAAGGAGCAGTTTCTCATGCTCCTGGTGTATGTGGACGACATCCTGCTCTTCTCTGAGTCGTCTGCAATGATTGAGTGTGTGGAAGAGATGCTGGAGATGCAGTTTAAGTGCTCCAAGATGGGAGATGTGAAGTACTATTTGGGGATGCATGTGGGGAGGGACCTTGACAAGGGAGTGTTGAGGTTGCACCAGAGAAAGTATTGTGAGGGGCTGGCTGAGAAGTATGGGCTGCAAGATGGAGGAAAGCCAGCCACCCCACTGCCTTTGGGGTTCACTGTAGAGCCCTGTGCTGATGAGGAGGTGGTGGGTGAGACTGATAGGAAACTTTTTCATTCCATGGTTGGGGCACTCAACTATGCGGCTAACCACACACGGCCTGACATTGCCTTTGCAACATCCAGGCTTGCCAGTGTGGTTTCACGCCCCAGTCATGAGCAGCTGGAAGCGGCCAAGAGGTTGGTCCGCTATGTGAGCGCTACGGCATCAGTGGGCTTGGAGTACAGTGCTGTGCGACAGAGGCTGCAGAGGGGTGCAGCTGATTTGGGCAAGGGGGAGATGCTCCTGACCTGCTACACCGATGCCAGCTTCAACTCTGTGAAGGCGGATGGCACCAGCATTGGAGGCTATGTGTGCCTGTTTGGAGGTGGTGCAGTGAGCTGGCGCAGCAAGAAGCAGAACGAGGTGGGGCAGTCCTCGTGTGAGACAGAGTACATGGCCCTGCATCATGGGGCAAAGGAGGTGGTGTGGCTGAGGCGTTTGTTGGAGGAGATCGGAGTGTGCTAGAGGGAGCCGACTGTGATTTTCTGTGACAATGAGTCGGCGGTGAAACTAGCGAAGAATGCTTGTCTTCATGGGCTGACCAAACACATCAGGCCTAAGTGGCACTGGGTGAGGAGGCTCCTAGACAAGGAGGTGCGGCTGGAGATTGTGAAGACCCATCAGCAGGCGGCTGACATTCTCACCAAGCGCTTGGCTGAATCTGAGCATTGGAAGGGCATGAAGCTTGTTGGGATGAGTGTGCATTGAGGGTGCATGCTTGAGCTATGGCATGTGGGATGATGGTTGGCAGCCAGAGGGGGAGTTTGTTGTGTGATGCAATCATATGCATTCACGTCTGTCTGCCTCCCATCATGTGTTCAGGCGCTGCATGCGTGGTGTGAGCGTGTGCAAGAATTTGTGTTTTGTGCGGTTTGGTTTTTCTGAGTGTATGTGAATGTTATTTGGCTTGAGCAGATATCTGAAGTGACTCCTCTGCTCAAGAGCTTTCCGACGAACCAAGTATCACTTCAATCGGATCACGAACAAGAAAGTTACGAACGTTGGAGTTCGTATGCTTTTCATTTTTGATTGTGGCAACTGTGGGAAGTTGTGGGGTTGACTCAATATGGGGTACAGACTTTTAGGGGTTGGGAAATTCGTCTTTTCTACTGTAGTTGATGCCAAATGGTTGGGAGAAACCAAACCAGGTTGGCAAGTGTGGCCAAGTTGGGTTGAGGTGGATTGTGGAGGTTGGGATAGTGACAAAGGTCAAAGTTGGGTTGCCTATGGGGAAGGGAATTGTGTGGCATGGGGTTTCCTTGGTTGGGGACTCTCTTGGGACCTTCCCTCTCATCCTCCTCATCCCTTCCACCTGGTTTAGTGCCACTCTAACTCTCTTGTGTAGTATTTGTGAAATTGTGAGACAATTGTGATTGAGTGAAGATTCTATGGCAGCATACCCCCCTGTGCGCCGAAATTAATAAGTCGAGATTTACTTCACCTCTTGATACGATTCAAATTGGAATTTGTAGCCACGGACTAGGGCTACAACATATCTGAGTTTGGTGAAGTTTTGATTGTGAACTTTCCGTCGACGGTGTTTCTTGTGAATTCGACGTTTCTGTCCAGAAACAAGGCCCAACGATTTTGAGATATTTTGGCTCCTAATCTTCATAGACTCCGTCCTTAGTCTATAACAGCCTCCAGCAGCTCCTTCAGCTCCTTCAGCATCGCGGTGCTAGTGCTCGCGGCGAGAAGGTCGTCGACGTAGACCAGCACCCAGCAGGTCACCTTGTCGTCGCCGGCCTTGAAGTACAGAGCCTTATCGACTTGGCTCTTCTTCCACCCGGCGCCAACCAACACGTCGTTGAGAGCCGTGTACCACAGCAGCGGCGACTACTTTAGCCCATAGAGGCTCTTCAGCAGCTTGCACACCCGGCCGGTCCCGTCGTTGAAGTAGTCCGACTGGTACATGTACAGCACGCGATCGAGCTTGCTCTGCAAAAAGTCGTTCTTCATGTCCAGCTGCATCAGGTTGAGGTCGAGGACGGCGACGATGCTGAGGAAAATCCTCAGCGTGACGTAGCTGCTCACCGGCGCGTATGTCTCGTCGTAGTCAGCGCCATACACCTGTGTGAAGCCTTTCACGACCAGCCTCGCCTTTTCGCGCTCGACAGTGTCGTCAATGCGGTACTTCGTTGTCAGCACCCACCGGTTCTGCATTATGTTCACCCCCGGCGGGCGTTCGACCAGCTCCCAAGTGCCCATGTTGATGAGGCTACGAATCTCCTCCTCCATGGCGGCCTTCACCGCCGGGCCCTTCCAGCTCGCCAACGCCTCCTTCACCGTCATGGTCGAAATGTCCCAACGGTGCTCGGGATCGGCGTGCATGTCGGGGTCGAGCTCCGAAAACTCCTCATTGTCCTCGACGTCATCGTACGCCAGGTCGTCGTCGTCCACATCGTACACCGTGGTGAAGGCAGCGGGAACAAAGAAGTCGGGTGGCCCCCGAATTCGGCCCGACTTCCGAGGTCCGGGCTGCACCTCCACCACGTCGCTCGATGTGCCTTCATCGAACTGCTCCCCTGTCGTCCGCTCCTCTGAAGCGAGCTCCGCGTTCGATGGCTCCTCTGTCGACGGCTTCTCCGAAACACGCTTCCCGTTCGACGGCTCCCCTATCGAGGGCTTCTCTGAAACGCGCCTCCCGTTCGAAAGCTCCCCTGCCAATTGCTCCGCGGTCGGCTTCGCTGCTGCCTGTTCCCCTGTCTGCTGCCTGCTAGCCACGGGCTCCTCCGCGGTCTCCTCCTCGGTCTCCTCCGCGGTCGGCTTAGCGATCTCCTCTGCGGTTTCCTCCGCGGGCTCCTTCGCGGGTTCCTCCGCGGTGTCCTTCGCGGTTTCCTTCGCGGTCTCCTCCGCGGTCCTCTTCTCCGCGACTGGCTGGGCGTCATGTCGGCCACCGGTGATGCTCTTAGCCGGCGCCACAGGCGACGCCCCACAGCTCCCCTCATCGCCGGAGGCCGACACCGGAGTCAGGCCACGCAGTTCAACGGGAAGGGAATGGGAAGAAGGGGCAGGAGATGGTGAGGCAGGGGCGACCGCGACATCCTCATCAGCTCGCTCACCGACCTCGGCGAGCAGAGGAAGCGTCGCCGTCGAGGTGTCCGTTGGCGGGTTGGCCCGCGTCCGCCCCGATGCAGGCCCGAGGTCCGACTTCCACACCTCCAGCAACAGAGTTTCGTAGAACACCACGTCCGACGTGGTGACCACCCGGTTGTCGACGATGTCGAGGAGCTTCCAGCCTTTGCTCTCCTCTGACGCGCCGAGGTGAAGGCCCCACCGGGCCTTCGGCTTCAGCTTCCCACCGCGCTGCTGCTCAGGGACGAGGAATTGCGCCATGCAGCCCCACACCCGCGCCATCGACAACTTGGGCTTCTGCCCGGTGAGGAGCTGGTACGGCGTTGTCCCCGCGGGCAGCGAAGACCGCTCCAGGCAATTGCGAACCCAGACGGCCTGCCGCAGAGCGAGATGCCACCAGTGGTGCTGCACGCCCATGTGCAGCAGCATCGTCCGCACCGACTCCACCACCGTCCTCATCTCCCGCTCCGTGATGCCATTCTGTTGCGGGGTGTAAGGGCAGGTCAAGTCGTGGACGATTCCCTTGCTGTCCACGAAGGCGGTGAAGTCCTTCCCGAGGAACTCCCCTCCGCGGTCAGAACGCAGTTGCAGCACCGAATGCTTCGCCTGCCGCTCCACCAGCACCAGCCACTTCTGGAACTCCAGCAGCACGTCCGACTTCTTGGCAACCGGCCTCACCCACACATAGCGGGTCTTGCGGTCCTTCGGCAGCAAGAAATACAGGTTGCCGTCCTTGGCAGCCACGCGAAATGGCCCGCACAAATCGATGTGCACGACGGCCAGCACATCGTTGACTTCGGAGCCGTGGTCAGGGAAGGTATGCCGCGCCAGCTTCCCGCCGACGCACGAAACACACGGTGAGTCGGCGCCAGACACCGACTTGAGGTCCAGCCCAGTGGCGACCTCGTGCTTTGCCGAGCTCCGTATGGTGTCCATGCCAACATGCGCCAGCCTCGCGTGCAGACTGTCCGTGGTTGCCTTCGTCGCCGAGACGATCGCCCGCAAAGCTACCTCCTCTTTCACGGGTGTCGTCGACTTTACCGCGCATGGGCACAGGTCAGTGCAGAGGACCCGGCCGGTGTACGTCGCGCGATCGAGCACGTCCCCCGCCGCGGAGACGAGCAACATCCGGTCGCCGTCGTCCCTCAGCGTCACCCCGCTCTCCTTCAGCTGGCCGGCCGAAAGCAGATCGCCTGCACGCTCGGGACGTAGAGAACGTCGGAGATGAGCACCCGCTTCCCGGACTCCCCTTGCAGCGCAACTGTGCCACGGCCGCGAACGTCCTGCAGCGCCTCATTGAAGCCACGCACGTGCTTCACGTCGTCACTCGGCCCCAAGTCGACGAAGGGCTCCTTCGTCCCCATCAAGTGGTGCGAGCAGCCGCTGTCGAGCAGGACCACCGCGGGGTTCGCTTGCATAGCTGCCGCCACCGCTTGGAAATCCTCGCCAGCCTCCGGCGCCAGCGAGATGGTCGGCTCCACGATACCGACCAGCGAGCACGACGCCTCCTTGTCGCCTCGCCCTTTGCCACCCGCGGAAGAGTCGGCGTCCTTCGCCGAGGTCGACTTCCTCGACTGCTTCTCTTTTCGTGAATGGTTTCCTCGACGCGGACGACAGCTGCCAGACCTCCCGCGGCCTCCCTTGGTTTCGTCGTTGTCCGAGTCACTGTGGTCGGGACACTCAAAGGAGAGGTGATCGGGATTGCCGCACAGCCAGCATTCCTGACGTCGACCTCCTCCTCCACGACCGCCCTCCTTGGCCGACTTTTGCTTGTCAGCATCCTTCGCCGGCTTCCCGCCACCGCGGTGACTGCCACCAGACTGCCCGCGCTGTCCCGGTTGACCACCTTGCTTCGCGGGGGCAACGTAATTCACTTGCGCGAGGAGCTCCTGGGACCGCTCAGCCTCCTGCATCGCCTCGTCCTGCAGGATGTACGAGGTCAATGTGTCCTCGTTGAGCGTCGCCCGCGTGCTCGGCGCCATCGACAGCCGCTTCAGCAGGTTATAGCTGCTCGGAAGTCCCTGCATGACGTGTGTGACGTACGACGACGTTGAGTACTCCGCGCCAGCCATCCGAATGGTGGCAAGAATTCGCCGAGCTCGGTTGCAGTAGTCAGTCGCGGTCTCCTCGTCGCCCATACGCAGGTGCGTCAACTGCCCCTCAAGCTGGGCGATGAACAAGTCGTCGGTGACCTGGTAAGCTGACTCGATGAAATGCCACGCCCGGTGGCCGGCGTCGAGGTACTCCCTGCATGACTTCAGTGCGATCTGGACGCCCGGCGAGCAGCACCTCGAAATGACCGTAAGGGTCAGCAACTGTACGGCGCGAAATTCCGCTCGCAGGTCGGGGTAGTGCTCCTCCGGCGTCGCCACGGTCCCGCGGGCGAAGCCCATCAGCCCGGCCATCTCCAGCTGGGGCTCGATGGCTTTCTTCCACGTGAGGATGTCGGGACGACCGACCAGCAGAGGGGTGACCGAGATCCTGTCCGGCGTAAAATTGAAGTAGCCATAGCTCGGCGCAATTCCTCCCCGATCATGTGTGTCGCTGACATCGGCGCCATTCGTCTGCCTCCGACGTAGTTTCGCGGGGCCCCTGCAGCTGCCGATGACTGCATCCCTCGCGCCTGAACGCCGCCGACTTCATTGGCGTGAATCACACCTCGCTGCCTCGACGTGCCTCCCGCGATGCTACCGACTTGGTCACCCGCGGCGTTGACTCCCGCGTCGACGCCGCCTGCGTTGTTCACCGGTCGAGGAGATGCAGACCGAGAAGGGGGGTGCTCCGCCGCCCACAAGGCGCGGATGCCAGCCTCGACAACCGTCAGCGGGAGAGTTCCGTACTCGTTTGCCGCATGACGTCTCCTCGTGTCCTCGAGCCGTGCTTCCAAGGTGTCCACGACACCCGCCTCTACTACGGGGTCCACCATGGCGTCCAACACAGCCGCCGGTCTACGAACAAACTAGGTGAGTGAGAAGTCAGCTAAACCGAAGGTTTCTTCGCGGTGTCGTCCACGCTCACCGCACCATGCGGAGATAACTAGTGCAACAGGAGCTAGACCACGGGCTAGGCACGGGGCAAGAGTGATCGTAGCGTTCGTTCGTTCCTTAGTCGTTTCCAAGTGCTAACACTGCTTGCTAGTTCACCGGGAAAATTGGCAAGAGTTTCACTAGGAAAAACATGACAACAAAAGTTCATAATGATTGCATCAACATTGCCAACACAGACTACATCAGACCTAGCAAGGCTGCTGGTCGACTGCCTGCGCAGCACGGTCGACCGCGTGCCAGCACGACTTGGTCGACCGCGCTCCAGCAGAGCAGATTCGCGGCTTGCCAACGTTGCAAGTCTGCGGTGTGCCAACGCTGCAGTAAGTTGGCTGCACAGCGTTGCACCCACTTGACAATGGTGCACCAGCTTCGCAGGTGCGTGCAGCTGGTTGGCGCCCAACTTCCCGTCACATGCCCAGCGCAGACACTCCACCCGTGACGGCGCCCACCAGCCACGTCGACCTCGGGATACCACCCCGAGGTCGTCCTCGCTGACAACACCCCCCTAACAACTTTCGCGCACGTCGCCTGGGTATCCTGGTTGACCGGGTATTTCGCGGTCCTCCCGCGGTTTCGCGGCCCCCACGGTCCTCCCGTGGTTTCGCGGCTCCCACGGTCCTCCCCGATTTCGCGGCTCCCACGGTCCTCCCGCGGTCGGCTCCGCCCAAGCGAGGACGGGGCCAAACACAACTCTCGTTGACAGCAATAACCTGGCATGCACTTGAATAGCGCTCCTAGGCTAAGTTGCATGCTCCTGAAAATGGCCGCAGCAGCCCCACACCCGACAATACACAGCTACATACTCGCAATTTCAGGGTGATGGATTGGCGTGGATTTCTGTTGTGCCACGTCTGAAACTTCACGCGTAGGAACTCAAGTCGCGCAATATTAGATTCTTTGTTCATGAAATCAGTGAGTTATAACGAAAATCTCGAGTCTTGCTGAAGCTGATATCAGATTGGCCTGACTAGAGGCCGTAGGAACACGATCTAAGGTCCGTAAATTACGCCCGGCGGTTTAACCCAAGTATGGCGCTACCTGCTACACAAGGTCATATATTTTGTGTGTTGGGGGAAGGCTCAAGTGCATTTTTAGGATTTGAAGAAACTTCAAGTGTCCCCTCCGGTTCTGCGCATCGCCGACCCATCCTGGCCGTTAGAAGTCGTCACCGACACTTAAGATTTTGCTGTCAGCGCAGTGCTGCTCCAAGATTTCACAATGGTTTACAAACACTGCTACACGACTGACCCATACTTTACTACGGGAAGTCACCGGCAAACGACGACGCAGAAAGGAAACGATTACCTGAACGCCGCAACTAATCAAATTTGGGTATCCGCTTACTATACTGGGTGAATCACTTATTCAATCGGTCCATACTGAAATATCCCTGACTTTTGGAAGAGCATGCTCGAATTTGTGGTATCCTTTTTTCCTTACTAAGGTTTACTCTTTCGTGTACAATCCCGACTTTCGGAAGTGCACGTTCGGTCGGTTTGCTTTCTACCGAAGCAACCTCGCGCCACCTTCGGTTTCCCTTTTACCAACCTGCACCCAACCTCATATTCCTAATGTTTCCGCATAGCTAGGTTGGCCTGCTGTATTATGCCATGGCCTTCATTGTGTCCTTAGTGCATACTGTTATGTGCTTCTTTATTTGTTTTATGCCCAACTCTGTTTGACAACTCATAACACAGCCAAATTCGTCCTCATTAAATCTTCTACATTATCAACCCCGCTATGCTTTAGCGGACTTAGGCCAAGGGGCCCGTGAGAAGGGTCGCTCCCAAACCGCTCTCACTCGAGTCGCATCTTTCTTCACTGCCCGAACCGCTGTTTGTGCAAATTGTACTGATCTTGGGAGTCGGGAATGTGGTGAGCGTGCTAGCAGTACACACAGCTGACTGCCCACGTCCAGGCTTGTCCTATCGTTTCGGCCAATCTGCCATTTCAGGGGGTCTAAGTCTGTCCCTTCTGGGTAATTCTTGTTACGTGGCATATATTACGACCGACAGTTCTTGTCAAGCCCTCAGAATATATGTATTTCGTCGGAAACTTCGGGTCTCACCAAAACTTTTGGTGTATGACTCAAGCTCGCTGCAGCTCCTATAAAAAGCGCTAGTACGCTCCTCGTAGTAGTTTGCTTCGTTGTCACTCAAGCTCGCTGCAGCTCCTATAAAAAGCGCTAGTACGCTCCTCGTAGTAGTTTGCTTCGTTGTCACTCAAGCTCGCTGCAGCTCCTATAAAAAGCGCTAGTACGCTCCTCGTAGTAGTTTGCTTCGTTGTCACTCAAGCTCGCTGCAGCTCCTATAAAAAGCGCTAGTACGCTCCTCGTAGTAGTTTGCTTCGTTGTCACTCAAGCTCGCTGCAGCTCCTATAAAAAGCGCTAGTACGCTCCTCGTAGTAGTTTGCTTCGTTGTCACTCAAGCTCGCTGCAGCTCCTATAAAAAGCGCTAGTACGCTCCTCGTAGTAGTTTGCTTCGTTGTCACTCAAGCTCGCTGCAGCTCCTATAAAAAGCGCTAGTACGCTCCTCGTAGTAGTTCGCTAAGCTGCTCGCTCAAGTAAAGCTGCTAAGCTCACTACTCTCCGCTAAGGGCGAAATCAGCAACCTTGCATCTTCTCTTATACTCGTACATTTGAGCCACGACTTGCTAGCAATCCGCGACACCCTTGACGCGAGAGGCGATCGAAACTACAATCGTGGATCTACCGTGTCGGTGTTGGCGCACGTTGATACGAAACTAGTGCTTATCTGGCAGGCAATTAGCGCACGGCGCAGAGTGGAATCTTCCTTGCAACGGCGCGGCTTGAGCTTTGTGTTGAGCACCAGTGGACAGCACGGTTCCATCATCAGTTTCTACCTCCTGCTACACGAACAACAGATTTGCGAACCCCCTTCCCCCGACGTGCATTTTCGCCTCCCCCCATCAACCCAAATTCCCGCCACTTTGCCAACCTCACATCCGCGCTTGTGCTTCTCCCCAACCACTTTTTGTGACCTTCCTCGCTACACCAACTTCTTCCTTGAAACAAAGACTACACTTTCCACCTCATTTCTTATGCTTCCTTTACCTCCAACATCATTTTGCATGCCACCAGCCCAATACCTTACAGAATGACAGGCCGCAAAAGGGGCCGTGGTGCCCAAGACTCTGAACCCACTTCTCCTCGTCCACCTGCCCGTTCGCGACAAACTCCAGCCTTCGCGATTCTTTCGACCTCCTCATCAGACCTTGCACCACCCCCTACTCCTAAGCCTCAATCATCTTCTGCTCCCTCCCAGCAACCTCAGCCAACAACAGCGCCAAAAAATGTCTCGGACAAACAAAAGGAGATTCTCCAGCAGGTCCATAAAGCCACCCTTCCTGATTCTCCGTCTCCATCACGGCCTCAAACCTCTCACCCTCAGCTCTCGACTTCCCGTGCCCATCCTTCATCTACCTCAACACCTCCACCGACGACTACAGCAGATGCTCCTAATCCCACAGCCCCTGCCGACAACACGCACCCACTATCACACTATGAAACTGTTGCTTCACCTTCTCGAGATCCCCCTCCTCCTTCCCCTACCCCTCACTCTACGCAGCCATGCCCGCAGCAGCTACACAAATATTGTCTACGCAGCGGAGCGGTACGACGCGTTGACTAACGGCCAAAATGGAACACGATGCCACACGCCGAATAAAAATTTCACCGTAAAGCGATGGAAATCGACAAAGTCGATGCGAAGAAGCGGCCGTTGAAATTGGAAACGTGCGAATTTTGTGGCGCAGCAGGACAATGAGGAATGAAGAAGAGAGGAGGGGTTCACTAGCAAACATGTCCTCAGGTCGCCTCGACAGGCGACGGGAGGAGAGACCGGGGGGGGGGGGGGAGGGGGCGAGCGTCGCCCCTTCTGCCGCCTGCTTTGGCGCCCTGGGAGGCCGCGCGTCGGCCCCCCCCCCCCGTCACCTCCCTACCCGCCATCCCGCCCTGCCCTGTGTTAGGGTTTGGGGGTGGCGGGTGTGTGGTCTCCCCTGCTCCTCCTCCTCCTCTGTCTCCCACTGCTGCAGCTGCCACTGAGGGGGGTGGGTGTGTGGGAGTCGACGGTGTGTGGGAGTCGACGGAGTGGTGCTAGGGGGTGGGGTGTGAGTGAACCTAGGGGTGCAGTAGGGGGTGTGTGAAATGGGGGTGGGATAGTTTGGGGAGGTTGAAGGGGGTGGCCGCCGTGAAGCCCGCAGCTCCAGTCGCCCGTGAGACCGTTGCGCCAGTCGCCCGTGAGCCCGTTGCGCCAGTCGCCCGTGAGCCCGTTGCTCCAGTCGCCCGTGAGTCCGTTGCTCCTGCCGCTCAGAGTTAGCCGCGGAGCCAGTTACTCCAGTAGCCCGTGTGCCAGTTGCTCCAGTTGCCCGTGTGCCAGTTGCTCCAGTTGCGTCGTGTGCCAGCAGCTTCAGTTGCCGCCCACTACCTCCTCTCCTCTCATAGTCCCTCCTCCTCCACACTTGCCCTCTGCGATAGCCTCTAGCTTTGCTTACATTTGTGAACTTTAAACTGTTGCTTCTTCTACTTGTGCTCAGAATGTGTGGTGACATTGTGATCCACCCTGAGCTTGTTCTGCTTTGCTTGTTGTGCTGATTACACCCCACTTTGACTATGGGGGTGTGTCAGAATATTATGTTTCTCTAGTCTGCAGTGGGGTACTCTATAGTGAGTACAACCCTTTTAGGGTTGGCTATATGTATCCCAATGTTTGCTAGTGAACCCCTCCTCTCTTCTTCATTCCTCATTCTTCACATCGAGTACCTCCAAAAGTAAGAATTCGTTAAAGTTACAGTATTACATAAAGATATCATAACTAAGGAATATTACTTCTTGTGGTTTTCAAGCCTTTGAAAGTAGTATTGGTACTAGAAAATTTGGGGAACCAACTGTGGAGCGTTCAAAAGGATCGAGCGTTATGAGGATTTAATATTCTCTCCCAGCAGCATGGTGTGAAAGCTCCCCGTTCCCCACAGGTGAAGCCTACACAGCTTCAATGGCTAAAGGGAAGGTTCCATGCCCAAGAGAAGCTGTACTGGCCTTGAAGAAAGCCTTCTACCCAACCTCAGGTGAAGTTTAAGATAGAATATGCAGCTTCGGGAAATGAAAATAGGGACAATGACTCTTTTGATGTACCCAACGAGCCTATCTTTGGCTACTCAAAGCTGCAGCAACCACTACTCCCCAAGGTGCTCTGCAAAGGTGATCGTGGATGGTGGAGCGTCTTACTCTGTGTGCGACTACGGGACGTTGGAGAGTCATCGGAGGAGACCCAGTTCGCGACAACGATGGTGGACGTCAGCAAACATTCAATCCATGGCGAGTCAACTCTACAGTTGTAGATAGGGGCGATGAGGTGGAAGTGCATCTACGACAAAAAATATGGATTTACTAAAAAAGCATGAAGGAGCACGTGGAGCATATGCGGAAGGTCTTCAAGATCCTCCAGGAGAACAAGTTCTACGTGAAGCTGTCGAAAAGAGATTTCTCTCTGAAGGAGGTGTAGTTTCTCGGATACATGGTGAGTGCCGAGGGCGTACACATAGACCCGCAGAAGATGGAAGCTATAAAAAAATGCCCCTCAGCGCCCCTATCTTCAACTAGAAATGCACGCTCCCACCTCAGCGCTCCTATTTGCAAGTGTAGAGTCGACTCGCCTTGGATTGAAAGTTTGCTACCGTCCACTATCGTTGCTGTGAGCTTGGTCTCCTCCGAGAACTCCTCAAATTTTTCCAACGTCCCGCGGTTGCACACAGAGTGGGACGCTCCACTATCCACCATTATTTGGAGGCATCGCCCTTCACAAAGCACCTCGAGGAGTAGTGGCTACTGCCGCTCCGAGTAGCAAAAGATGGTCTCATTAATAGGGTCATGTGGTACATCAAAATTATTATTCCTATTCTCTATACCCGAAACTGCACTCTCTACTTCCAGCTTCACCTCCGAGGTAGAAGGATTTTTCCGAGTCCGATTAAGCTTCTCCTGTGAGCCTTCACACTATACTGCCGGGAGAGAATGTTAACTTCTTGGAACGCTCGACCCTTTTCAATGCTCTGGTGTTGGTTCCCCAAATTTTCTGGTACAGGTACTATTTCTAAAGGCTTCTCTTAGCCTCTATCTCTCCCTTCAAATTTTCCAAAAGCTGGGAAACCACGAGAAGTAATATTTTTAGTTGAAGTATCCCTATATAATAATTTAGGCTCCGAGCAGTCTCTGTGGAAAGGGCCCCTGCTACATGGTTGCGCCGGGAGATACATTGCCACCAGGAGCAGCTCAATGTCACCCCACCTCACCAACCTCCCTGGCAGGTGCATGTAAACATCCGTGAAAACCATCCCAGGTATGAACTCAGGCTGCAACGCCCCCCGCCGTTTCCGCCGGTCCGACTGCTACTTTTGCCGCTGGTCTGAAAGTATTGTATGCCTCTATCCTTGTGTCCGCGATTATTGCGATGTCTGCTTTATTCCACAGCCAGTCTCTGCATTTAACCCGCTTCCCCTCGCTGCCGAGTCCGTTGATGTTGAACTCGCATAACCTGATGGAGTGCTTCTTATCCATTTAACAACCACGAGGAAGCCCCTTAGCATCCACGGGCTATAGAGGTACAAGATGACATTGAATGCCGATAAACACACACAGATGAAACGCCTAACACCACCCTGCTACAAGCATTGCTCATGAGGTCGCACGTTCTACGATGGGCCGCTAGTCAGGCCAGCGCCTTATTCCTTCCTGTCAGCATCTCTCTCCGCGGGTCTAGCCCTGTGCAGGTCCCTTGGCGAACTCCTTGCGGAGGATAGCGAGGTTGATCGCACCCTTGCTCGCGCGAGTGGCCGCGCCCGGCTTGGCCAGGTTGGTCTTGTGGCGGAGGGAGGCAGCACGAGATGACGCTGTCAGAATCAACAAGGGTGATTGAACTAGGAAAGAGTTGGGTACAAGTAGGAAACCCTAAACTTACTGTACCCCATAGTAACTACCCCACTACAGCCTAAACAAACTATAGCAGATATGACATTTGACACACCCCCATAGGCAAAGTGGGGGAGAGCAAGGGGTCACAAGACCAGTCAAGAAAGGCAAAGCAAGCTCAGGGTGGATCACAACGTCACCACACTCTCTGAGCACAAGCAAAGGGCCACAAGGCCAGTTCACATGCAGAGGCATATATTGTCAGACTTATATGACTTAGCCTATGTAGGCTATAGTGGGGTAGCACATATGGGGTACAACACATTTCTAGGGTTTGTACTTGTACCCAACCTTTCCCTTAGTCAATCATTCCTCATTTCTTCACATGGTATAGAGCAGGTTCCCTAGTGGGAACGCTTCCTAGGGCCCACCACTAAAAATCGAAAACTTTTTTTTCTGCCCGGAGCGCGAGTCGCCCCTGCCCGAGGCGCGCCCCGTGGGCCGCCCTCTCGTTGCGTCCCCTGCCCTTAGCGGCCCGTCGCGCCCTCCTAGAGGCCCCTCTCACGGCCCCTCGCACCACCCCTAGCGGCCCCGTCGCCACCCTTCGCGGCCCGTCGCCGCCCCTCGCGGCCCCGTCGCCACCCCTAGCGGCCCCGTCGCCGCCCCTCGCGGCCCCGTTTCCGCCCCTCGCGGCCCCGTCGCCGCCTGTTACGGCCCCGTCGCCGCCCTTCGCGGCCCCGTCGCCGCCCCTAGCGGCTCCGTCGCCGCTCCTCGCGGCCCCGTCGCCGCCCCTAGCGGCCCCGTCGCCGCCCCTAGCGGCCCCGTCGCCGCCCTTCTCGGCCCCTCACAGCCCCTTCGCGGCCCCGTCGCCGCCCCTAGCGGCCCCGTCGCCGCCCTTCGAGGCCCCTTGCGGCCCCTTCTCGGCCCCGTCGCCGCCCTTCGTGGCCCCGTCGCCACCCTTCCCGGCCCCTTCTCGGCTCCTCCGCCACCAGCAGCAGCATCCGCCAGCAGCAGCCGCCGCCGCCGCTAGCAGCAGCCGACTACCGCAGACGCCGCTGCCAGCAGCGGCGGCCGCCACCAGCAGCAGCCGTCGCCGCTGACAGCTGCGACTGCCGCCGCCACTGACAGCAGGAGCTGCCGCCGCGGTCGCGGCTCTGTCCCTGCCGACGCGCCTCGGCCCTGCCCCACCGCTTGCCGGCCCCTACCTACCAGCCCTGGTAAGAGCACTGCCGAGCCATGCCTGCTACTGCTGCCCCTAGCTGTTATAGTCACAATAGGCTTGAATGTGCCTAAAACGAAAGATAGAGAGCACAGACGGATTTCTGCACAGCAGCTTCAAACGTTGATAGCGTTCTGCTCACAGCTGCAAATGACTTGATTCAAATTGGATCTGGAGTGTCTTCACGTCGTCTACAATTATCAATCTAGAGTGCACGATTTGATAAAGAATTGACGACACAGCGTCGGTTTGAACGAACGGTACTATGGCAGCCACTATAGTCTTAGAACACAAGATAGGAAGAGTTACGAGTTGGGAATGACTCCCAGCTCCTACAAACCCCAAGAGCCGAGGTACAGTGATGTGGAACAGTGCCACACTGTCCCCAACCACGAAGGGTCTCGAAACTACCCTTCACTAGGGCCTACACCAAGTGAAATGTTACACTACACAAAGTAATGTAACTATCTTCAATATCTTGAGGTGTACCCTTTTGGCGAGCTTCGAAATCACTTGAGGCTTGACACCAAGGCTCGGGCTCTTCATCACAAACTCATCCTTGAGTTCTTGATGGGTCTGCTGCACACACCTGCGACACGCCGAACGTTCGACACAGGACAAAATAGAAACCGCGCACGACAAAATAGAAACCGCGCGCGAGACACAAACGACCGCGTAACACGCGTCTAGCGATAACTCGCTATTGACTTGACACACACACTCGACATCATGACTCAACATTCACACACAATTATAAGCATGAAATATATATTATCCCATGCCCTCATACCATTCCATACACACACACATTCACGCACACGGACAACAAGCCGAGTGCAAACCGTAGGGTTGCACCAACAAACTCCCCCTCGGATTGTTGGCCTTAGGATATGTTGCTCTCTCAGTTCAGAGCCATCCCAGCCAGCTTGCAACACTTCCAATGCTGCTGCTCCACCAGCCTCTTGGTCATCATGTCAGCCGGCTGCCCCGTGGTCTTCACGTAGCGCAACTCAACTTCACCCGCGGTTACCATGCTCCTCGTCCAATGCCACTTCACCCTCATGTGCTTCGTGAGTCCATGCAACACAGGGTTCTTAGCAAGAGCAATGGCACCCTGGCTGTCACAGTACAGTGGGGTAGGTCCTTGCTGCTCCTCCCCCAATTCAGCCAACAAACGCCGCTGCCACACAATCTCCCGTACGGCACGGAAGAGTGCCATGTACTCGGACTCCACCGAGCTCAAAGCTTGGTCAACCTGCTTCTTGCTCTCCCAAGGATCTGCTGCACCATATGTGACTGAGTCCGAGTGATGGTACGAACGGCTCTATCCCTGGTGATTTGTAGGCCAAGGTAGCGGCGCAGTTTACCAAGGTCAGTGCACGGTGTCTCTTCTGCAGTTTGGACTTCACCTTAGTCAGAGCAATTCTGTCTGCCGTGGCAAAGACCGGGTTGTCGATGTAAACAAGAACAAAGAACGGTGTGGCCCCATGACAAACGAACAGCAACGGGTCGGCAGTAGACGGCTCAAACCCAAGGTCAGAAAGCGTGGAGCGAAGAGTGTCGTGCCACTTACAGGGTGCCTGGCAGAGATCGTAGACTGGTCATCTCAAGCTCCACTAGGTCCTAGGCGGGAAGGTACCAGTGAAGCCAGGAGGACGGCGCAGCCATATCTCCTCATGTAGGCGAAACTGAAGGAAGGCAGTCGAAAAGTCGAGGGTGTGCAGCTCGTAGTCCCTCTGCGCTGCAACGTGGAGTAAGAGCGTGTTCCTACGGCCTTGTATCAGGCAACTGCGTATCAGATTCACATCGAACCGCACTAAAAAACATCCATCCACAGTTGAACACACTGAAACGTATGTCACCGCGCGAAGCTGATACGAGGTGTCTCTGATACAAGGTGTAGGAACACGCTCTAAGACCCAAAGAGTGGTCATCTTCAGGGTAGGTGCGAAGTATGAAAGAAGTCAACTCCTTCGCGCTGAATGAAACCTCTAGCCACGTAGCACGCCTTGAAGACAGGAGGAGATCCCGGTGGCCGCTTCACCTTAACTACGTTCGCCCCCGGAGGGGGAACCTCATCGACGTAGGTGCCTGTGGATCTGTGGGAGGCCATCTCCGCATCCATGCTAGCTCTCCACTGAGAGGCCCAAGGCCTTTGATTCCGCCTCAGCGTAATTGCGAGGAGTTGGTATGTCAAGGCCGCCGGGGTCTCGCTCAGGGGAAAGCATCATGGCACAGAGATGAGGCAAAGCGGCTGCCAGGAACTCGAGCTCAAACCGCCTGTCTTCTAGAACGTCACAGCCAAGGGCAGACTCACCCCCGACAAACGGAGGATGGGTAGGAGGAGCAGCCACCACTCGGGTGGCATAGTCAGGGCAGCGAGTAGCGACGAAGTTAGTGACAGCGGCTGTGAGAGCCGAGACAGACGACAGGGAGGCACGAGGGTCCGTAACAAGGGAGGGAAGAATACGAAAGAGAACAGGACAGTACGTGCAGTAATAGTTAGAGATAGGAGTGGAGGAGGAAGCGGTGAGGGATGACTCAGGTGGAAAAGGAAGAACAGACTAAGAAGTACGAGGCGGGCTAGAACGGAATAGAATGGTGCGAAGGTCAGTGACAGGGGACAAGGGACGAGCACGAGGAGGGCAGCGAGTAGCCCAAGTGTGATGACAGGGAGCAGGAGGTGACTCAATCTGAGGACGAGGGAAAATAGCCAGGGCGGAGCCAGTAGGAGGAAACGTAAGACCGTAGACAAGAGGAGAAGGGGAGGAAGCAGGAGGAGAAGAAGGAAGACATAGGGCTCGAAGGCTAGTGACAAGTGTCACCGACTCCCTCAGGGGCGGAGGCAGTTGCAACGGCTGCTGCGATTGCTGCTGCTGCTCTCGTTGTTGCTGCTCCAGCTCCAATCACTCGCGCTCCAACCTCTGCTGCTCCCCACGCTCAAGATGAAGTAGAGCCTCGTGCCAGGTTGGGTAGCGGTGGGGAGGCGGAGTGGTGTCGGCAGAAGTAGTAGCTCCGACTCTGCCCTCCACAGCGCATGTGCCGGTCGCACCACCCCCAGAACGAGTACCCCTAGCCTCAACGCGACCAGCTCCAGTGTCTCTAGCTCTAGTAGGAGGCGCACCCTCACCCCAAGACGTGGCACCTCCAAGGACAACACCTCTAACTCCAGCACCCCGAGAACCGGTACCTCCGGCAATTGCTTCCTCAACTCTGACTTCAACACTGCCAGAGCGCACCTCCAACACCCCTAGAGTCCACGGTTGCCTGTGGTCGAAGCGCTGACGGCTGCTGCGGTGACTGTGAGGACAATTGTGGAGAAGGGGATGGGATTTGGGGGGCTATCGAGGGGGGAGGGGTGATGTGCGATACACCAGACGAGGCAGGACCAGGGGGGGGAGGGTATACCAGAGGAGCATGGGTAGGAGGAGGGGTGGGAACGAGAAAGAGAGGAGGGGGGCAACCAGGAGACCGCGACAGGGGTAACGAGTGTAGTAGGGCACAGACTCGTCAAAATGGACGTCGCGGGAGTCAAGGAACCGGTGAAGGGGAGGGTGGTAGAAAGTGAAGTCAGACGAGTCACCGGGGAAACCAAGGAAGACACTGGGGAGGGCGCGAGGCGAGAGCTTGTCCGCGGAGGTGTTGCGAACAGGCGCCAAGCAGCCCCAGACAGGAAAGCGCGATGCAACATCAAGGGACCCGGTCCAAAGACTGGTCGGTGAAGTCCCTGACCGAGAGACACGTGGCCAGAGTTTCAGCTGGTGAGCGGTGTACCGAACCGTGTAGGGCCACGAAAAATGGGGTGCACAGGCATGAATCATGGAGGTACATGCGATCTCCATGACCAAACCTATGAAGTGCTCAGCAATCCCATTCTGCTGTGGGGACTCCGGAAGCATCCAAGATTGGCGGATGCCCTGCTCGCGACAGAATCCGGCGAAAATGCCAGAGCGAAACTCACCCCCGCGGCTGGGGTGAAGAAAAATGACGCGACGGCCATGAGTGCCCTCAGTGGTGAGTAACCATCAGATCAGCATAGAAGTCACGTCAGACTTCTTCACCAAAGGGAACATGGTAGTGTAGCGAGAGTAGTCGTCAATGACCAACAAAAAGAAGCTCTCTTGCTCGGGTTCAGGGCGGGAAGCGGGGCCCCCGACATCCAAGTGGAGAGTCTCAAAGGGAGCAGTGGCCGGACAAAGGGAGGAGGATTGAGGGGCAGCATGCAAACGACCCTCGACGCAAGGACCACATAGCGGCGCAGGGAAAGGTGGGAGCGATGGCAAGACGCGAGGAAGACCAAAGACAAGCCTCTGACTGGACAAACTGCGGAGACGAGGAAGAGAGGGGTAACCAAGACGGTGGTGCCACAGGACGGTGGGGTGGACAAGCGACCAACACGAACATGACGCAGCAACCTCAGATGCAGCTACCAGGCAGGACGCATGTACCTGGGAGCTCTCGGCAGGGCCTGGGCAGCGCAAGCTGGGCGCGGGCTGGGCACGACAAGGTTCGACAGCGCAGGGCGGAATATCGTGGACTGAGGGCAACCGGGCAGTGTAGCACAATGGGCTAGGCGCGACGGGGCTAAGTGCAACAGGGCAGGGTGCGACGTGGCAGGGCGCGACGGGGCTAAGGTCACGATGGGGCAAGGCGCAACACGGTAGGGCACGACGAGGTAGGGCGCGACGGGGCAAATCGCGATGGGACAGGGCGCGACAGGACAGGGCGCGACGGGGCAAGGCACAACGGGGCTAGGCGCAACGGGAGATGGTGTAGGTGGGGTTAGGATCCTAGGCTAAGTCCTAGAAACGTAGCGTGGCGTAACGAGGCGTGACGTGGCGTGACGTGACGTGGCGTGACGGGGACCCTAGGGTCGTTCCTAGCTGATACCATCTCAAAGGAGGCAAGGATGACGACATTGCATTGGGTTGGGGTGCATAACCAAACCCGAATGTCTTTACCCCACATAGCAAACCTCACACAACTTTGACACGTGTGTACATCCTGAAAATTGTGGCTGCACAGATACTCAATGAGGAGGACGGGTAGTTCTCGATTTTATCCGGGCACACCCAGTTATCTTCTGTGGGTGTACGATCTTTCTAGGGAATCAGGAACTCAATCCTGCGGGCCCCACGTGGGTCATGAACTCGGTGGCTCAATATTTTCTCAGGGGTGATGACAGGTCTGCCAGTGGTCATATCATGCTAGATGGCTGGTGTGTGTTAATCGGCTTGTGGATGGGACGGAGGGGTGGAGGAGGCTGACATGGAATGATGGGCTGACGCACTAGTCTGCAGGTAGGAGTTGGTGGGCGGTGACGGGCGTAATCATGTGGTCGATGCAAAATGGCCCACAATATCGGTGGCGGAGTTTTGGGTTAGGGGCAGGCGGAGGTTCTGGGTATCGAGCATACGAGGTCGTTGGGCTGATAAGTGACGGGGCGGTGGTGGCGATTGGTGTTGTGTTTAGCATTTACGTTTGATAGTTTAATGGCTTCTGCTGCTCGGGTCCGCGCTGCTTGTAAAATTTCGGCAAACTGCTGCGCACGTGGGACTAGGTTGTCGGGGCTTGGCGTCATGGGCACTGTTGTGTTTTGGCCGCAGTTGAGGTAGAATGGGGAATGCTACGTTGTTGCTGACGTGGAGTTGTTATACGCAAACTCAATGAGGGGCAACTGCTTCTCCCGGGTTGCTGGGTCGTCGCACGTGGCTCGGATCAACTGCTCCATGGTCTGATTGGTCCGCTCAGTTTGACCGTCGGTTTCGGGGTGGTACGATGGACTGAATTGCAGTCGCGTGCCGAACTGCTGCCACAGGTTCCGCCAAAAGATGATGGCGAATTTGTGTCGCAGTCGCCGATGATCGCCGCGGGTATCCCGTAAAGTCGAACAACGATGGTGATGAAGAGTCGGGCTATTTCTTCAGCTGAGATTGACTTCTTGCACGATGCGAAATGGGTTATTTTCGTGAGCCGATCAACGACGACGACCATGATTGCATTATTCCCACTTGCCCCAGCTGGTAACCCTATGACGAAGTCGATTGTCACCTACAGCCAAGCACGCTTTGGGGGTGGTATCGGCTGCGACTGTCCTGCCAGTCTTTGTTGTGACGACTCCATGAGGTGGCAGGTGGGATATAATGCCACGTGTCGTTGCACGTCGGCTAGCATCTCGGGCCAGTAGTAATACTACTGAAAATGCTGTCGTGTTTTTTCTATCCCAAAATGTCCTGAGGTAACTCCGTCCTGTGCCTCCCGTAATAGTATTTCCCGCAGCAAGTTGTAGCGCGGTACCCAGATGCGATCGGTGCCGGCTTTTACGTAATACACCCCTCGTGCTGCTGCAAACTGCAGTGAGTTTCCTCCTGTGAAGAACATATATGTCTGGTGAGGAGCGGGCCGGTTTGGGCGACTAGTATCGCATAAACTTGGGCAGCTGGGCGGGTCAGTCCGACAATGATGTTGGAAGCACACGTTTTGTAGGTGACCGTGTAGTGAAAATTGGACTCGAGGAAGTCAAGCCAGCGGATCTATCGTGGGTTGAGGCGGGGTTGTGCGCGAAGGTACTGTAGTGATCTATGGTCTGTCCGTACTGTCACGTCTGTGCTAGTCAAGTAACAGCGCCACACCTTGAACGCGTGCATGATCGCGAGCATTTTGCGGTCGTGTATAAGGTATTTTTTCTTGGGCGGGTGTAGCTTTCGTGACTTCTATGCGATGGGCTGTAGGCCGCCGAAATCCTGTAGGAGTACGGCTCTAATGGCGATGACTCTGGCATCGGTAACCACTTCGAATGGGCGCTGTGAGTTGGTGTAGCACCGGAGGTGAATAGAGAATATTTTTCAAGGCAAAGATTGCAGCGTGCTCTTTCTCCCCCTACGTAAAAGCGACCCCCTTCAGTAGCAAGTATGTCAGAGGGGCAGTTAACCATGCCATGCCAGGGATCGGCACAGCAAATGGCGATAAACTCGGTCGGATGATTTTCTTTTTTCTTTTTTCAAGCAGGTAATCTAGTTGCTTCCTCAGTCCGTCTAGCTTGGGATGTGCTAGTTGGAACTGTCGCTGTACGGTTTGTTGTGCCCCCAGTTCTAATTTTATATGGTGGTTGTGTGCTTGCTGAGGTGGCAATCCCTCAAATAAGTCATCGGGAAAAATGCAGGGTCACTGTTTCAGTAACTCCTATTGTTCGCAGTACGGTTGCCCGCAGTGTTTGAAAATTTCTCGGCTTTTTGGCTTCTCCCTGCGTACATGCCAGCTCCCGAGGCGACGACCCGTTTCATCGTAATGGCATTGATGTGGACCGTTGAAAACTCAGGCGACTTCCAACAAGGTAGTGCGCCCTAGTTACCACCACTTTGCACCGTTCAGGTACCTATCGTCCAATCAATTCGCGGGTTGTAGCGTCGCAGCCAATCAAGTCTCAATAAAATGTCATGCCCATCCAACGTCGATGCGAGCATTTCTTATGTTAACCCAAAGTCCCCCTCGTAGCGAACCTTCACTCTCTCCACCTTCTCCCCTATTACCAGTGGTGTTCCGTCAACTAAGCGTGCACCAATCTCCAGTAAGCAGCAACTACGTGTCAGTTGAACATGGCCCGGCCTTAGGCACGCAAAACAATGCCCCTTACACGGCATGACAGCTGCATTCGTTACAGCTGCGTGGTCAGCCCAAGAGTAGAATGTCCATAGTGATAGGACTACGGCCTCGAACATCGTAGAATGTCGATCTTCTCAGCGGGCGCCAGGATTTCATTCAAGCTAGAAATCCCTCCGAGTATAATTTCCTGGAAAATTTTCGGCTTCAAGCCGCCGACGTAGAGATTCACTCGCCTTGCTTTGTGCATGCAGCCGACTTGTTTGCACAGCGCGAGTAAACCGCTGATGTAGTTTGGACCGACCCAAGCTGTTGCCAAGTGCGCAGCTTCTGGCATGCTGAAATCGAAGCCGTGATCGGCTCGAAGTGTGCCCAAAGCCCTGCACACCACGCGTCCCACGTGTTGTATTGAGCGGTTTTGCAGAACGAACTCTAGGTTACGGCTGGCCCCGAGGGCCTTCCCCTTGCGACAGTGGTTCCTAGGTGCTCAGCAACGTTGCGATAACTCGGCCACCAGTCCATGGCAGGCCCGCGCAGCAAGGAGAGAGCGTACGGAATCTTCGCTGCATATGACGTAACATAGTTTGCTTAAAAAAACACGTGCATAGTGAAGATCCACGATTAAACCGTGAGACCCCCAAGCTGGCTAGGATCGAAATAGGGCAAGCGTTGCGGCTTGAGTGGCATTGGCTCACCAATATGGTGGCTAGTGACAGGAGCCGCAATGTTGACGTGACGACGACCTTCACAAGGTGTGTTTGTGCCCCACATCTCCCTGGCTCGTTCCATTCCTGGCATGGATTGGGCGGCGCCATCACTGATTGCACCAGAGCGCTATCCCAGACTGTCATGGTGCGACGGTGTTCTTGATGAGATGACGATTGGCTCTTCAGATGGTGAAGGTACATTTGCTGGTGCTGGTGCTGATGCAATCGCCGATGATTGCTGTAGCGGAGAGTCGCGTTCCGCCGTCAATGTCGCGATTTCGAGCGCCGACTCCTCCAGCTGGCGCATGATTTCATCGAGATGCTCCTACGTCAGACCTTCAAGCATAATGCGGACGTGTTTGTCCATGGAGGGGGTGTTGGGCTAACTCAGAAAGAGCCTCAATTGTGGCTATGTGTGCTTACGAGAGAGCACACGAGCAGTGGTGCTTGGTCGCTGAGGGACGTCTACCCCCTCCAAAAATTGAGATAATGTAGGAAGCAAAGGTGTGGGCACGGTCCGAAAAGGGTCATGGCTCTGAATACCAAGTATTACGAGTGCAACTGAGTGAGCGAACGAAGATTGCACTATCGAAGCAAAACAATACATTGAGCGAAGGTATGAGCGAAAGTTATATAGCGAACTAGAGTGGTACGGTAACGCGCAAGAAGTGGGGTGCGTGATGGCCATGGCGCCGAGGACCAGAGCGCGGGTTACCAACTGAACTGTGAGGTTGGGTCGCGATGTGAACAGTGGCGGGAAAAGTGGTTGAGGCGAGTGTTGCGGGTGGTGACGTTTTACTTTAAGGTGCTGTTGGCGGGTACAATCTTGTACGCAGTAAGCTGGGGCTCGAAGTAAGGAATAAAGAAAATTCCTTATTCCCCTCAACATTTACCCATAACGGAAGTCATGGAAACACGCAATGAAATGAGTAAGCGAGGATTCCACTAAGAAAACGCGTACAAAAGTGAGCGAAGGCATGAGCGAACATTAATAACAAAACAAGCAAACGGTAACGCGGTGCGTGCGAGCTAGCTAGTGCCATGCTGACAGCGAGGTTCGGGCTAGCCCCTAAGCATAGGCCGACTTGGGACAATCGAGCCAAGCCATCAGATATCAGCCTTTTAACACAGATATGACTGATATTCAGCCTTTTTTTTATGTATCAAGGTTGAACTTTCAGTTTTTTTTTGTTTTAACCTTGAGATTTCATCATTTTTTATCAAAGGGGACGAATTATTCAACCTTTAACAAACACGTATACTGATGTTAAAAAATATTTATATTTATTACATATATCTACATGTAGTGTAGTTTTCCTGTAGGTAGTGCACCTATTTTGTTGTTGCTTTGCTATGCGTACTTTGCATTCTATAATTAAATCAACCATTCTCAATCTTCTTTGGTGATCTTAGGGAGTGAAGTGAGGAATGCAAAGGAGAGGGTACAAGGAGAGTGAAATTGTGTACCCCTACCATGCAACTCACTACAGGCTAACTAACTACACAAACATAACATGGACACACCTCCATAGCCTAAGTGAGGGGCACCAAAACGACCAAGACAAACAAGTGGTCACAAGACCAGTCAAGAAAAGCAATACACTCAACCTCAGGGTGGATCACAAAGTCACCACACAGTCTGAGCACAAGCCACAAGGCCAGTTCAAGAGTTCACAAATATATATGAGTGCAACTACAAGCAACAAGAAACAAGTCTACCGCAAATGAGGGCCTATCTCAACAAAGCCTAACTACAGATAGAACCTATGTGCTCACCAGTGGAAGGGCCTTGGTGAAGATGTCTGCAGTGTTGGCCACTGAGGTCACGAAGTCCAAGTGTGCCTGGCCACGTCGCTGGAACACTCGCTGGTGAAAGTACTATGAAGAAAGCTAGAAGAAAGTTTAGGAGAACAAAGAGTGGTTGCACTAGCAAGCAGTTGAGTACATATAGGAGACCCTAAATTGGGCTGTACTCGCTATAGAGTACCCCACTGCAGGCTAGACAAATACAACATTCTGACACACCCCCATAGCCAAGGTGGGGTGTAATCAGCACAAGCAGGAGTTTATTCTTCACAAATATAAGCAAAGCTAGAGGCTATCACAGAGGGCAAGTGAGGAGGAGAGACTGTGGGGGAGAGAAGATGGGAGGCGACTGCTGAAGCTACAGACACACAGGAGCTGCTGGCTCAGTGGCTACCGAAGCAAAGGCCCGGACTACAGGAGTAACTGGCTCCGCGGAGATTGCAGCCTCCAGACCGGAGCAACTGACCCACAGGCGACTGGCGACTACCGGAGATTGTAGCCTCCGGACTGCTGGTGCTGCTGGCGACAAGACTGCTGCCTCCACTCAACCTCCCCCAGCTGCCCCACGCCCCTCTCACACACCCCCTGCTCAAACCCTAGCTCCACTCCTACAGCACCCCCCTTAAACCCGAAACCCCAGACTCCCACACATCCACCCCCCTCAGCGACAGCTGCAGCAGTGGGAGACGAAGGAGGAGGAGGAGAAGGGAATGGCGCACACAACCGACACCCCCACAACCGCCACCCCCACACTCCTCACCCCCAAACCCTAAAACGGGTGGGAGAGGGGCAGGAGCGCGGGGGACGACGAGGGGGGACGGCGCGCTACCCCCAGGGCGCCAAAACGGACGGGCAGGGCGGGGGGAAGGGGGTGGCGCGCGCGGCTCCCCAGGGCGCCGCGACGGACGGGCGGGAGGGGCGCGCGCGCGGCTCCCCAGGGCGCCGCGACGATCGAGCGGGGCGCGCGCGGGCTCCCCAGGGCGCCGCGACGAACAGGCGGGGCGCACGCGGGTTCCCCAGGGCATCGCGACGCACGGGCGGGGCGCGCGCGGGCTCCCCAGGGCGTCGCGACGCACGGGCGGGGCGCGCGCGGGCTCCCCAGGGCGTCGCGACGCACGGGCGGGGCGCGCGCGGGCTCCCCAGGGCGTCGCGACGCACGAGCGGGGCGCGCGCGGGCTCCCCAGGGCGCCGCGACGTACGGGCGGGGCGCGGGCGGGCGCCCCCACGGCAGGAAACCGCCGCGCGCCTCGGGGCGCACGGGCGCGCGGCGAGATGAAAAGTAGTAGGTCGCGCGCCACGGGGCGCGCGACACAGAGTAGGGCAGCGGAAGCAGGTGGGCCCACAGGCCAAGAGCAGAACTGCTCTGATACCATGTGAAGAAAGCTAGTAGAAAGTTTAGGAGAAGAAAGAGAGGTTGCACTAGCAAGCAGTTGAGTACATATAGGAGACCCTAAATTGGGCTGTACTCGCTATAGAGTACCCCACTGCAGGCTAGACAAATACAACATTCTGACAAGTACCTCACGTCGATGTGCTTCACTCTGCTCTCCAGCTGAGGCTCTTGAAACATGAAAATCATGGCCTTTTTGTCAGTGAACAAGGTCGCTGCAGAGTAAGGCAGTTCACCAAGATTGGTGAGCAAGAAGGACAACTAGCGCAGCTCTTGCATAGCCCTGAGTAGATCGCTGGGTCTGCACGTCGTCGGCGTAGGAAGAGTCGCCGTGTCCGGTCAGCATAATTGGCTGTGTCCCTCCAAGTACCAGCCCCATGCCTGATGTAGTCGCCAGGTACTTCGCCACCCTCACATCAGCCGTTTAGTAAACAGGTTGGTGTCTTCGAGTTGCAACATGTCTCCAAAGCGAGAAATGACACTGAGCGTAAAAGCGAGGCCCGGCCGAGTACAAGTCGTTAGGTACATGAGGCAGCCCACAAGTACTGCGTAGGGACCATTGGACTCAAAGGGCTTGTCGAGAAAAGGGCCGGTGAGTCTCTGATCAACGGCAAGAGGAGTGGGCTGTGTGGTGTAGTGCAAAAGTCCCAACCGCAGAAGGACCTGCTGCATCATGTGTGACTGAGAGAGAGTGATGGTGCGAGCGGCTATGTCCCTGGTGATCCATAAGCCAAGGTAGTAGCGCAGCTCACCCAGGTCAGTACATGTGTGTCTCTTCTGTAGTTCAGAATTCACCTCAGCGAGTGCAATCGTATCAGCCGTAGCGAAGACCAAGTCGTTGATGTAGACAAGGACGAAGAGCGGAGTGGGACCTATACGAACAAACAACGACGAGTCGGCGGAATAAGGACGGAACCCGAGGCCAGCAAGAGTAGTGGGTAGCATGTCATGCCAGACACGGGCACTTGGCAGAGACCGTAGACTGGTCACCTCAGGCTCCACTGAGTCCCTGGCGGGAAAGTGCCAGTGAATTCAGGAGGACGGCGCTGCCAGAACTCTTCGTGCAGGCGGCCCTTGAGAAAGGCAGCGAAGAAGTCGAGGGATTGCATCTCGTAATCTCGCTGAGCCACTACGTGAAGTAACACCCGAAGAGTAGTCATCTTCGGGGTCAGGGCGAAAGTTTGGAAGAAGTCAACTCTCTCATGCTGACTATAGCCTCTAGCCAAGTAGCATGCCTTGAAGACAGACGGTGATCCAAGCGGCCACTTCACCTTGACGATCCACATGCCATTGACTACGTTCGCCCCGGATGCGGCAATTGTATCGACGTATGTCCCTGTGGATCTTCAAGTTGCCATTTCAAAGTCTATGGCTGCTATCCACTAAGAGGCCCACTTCCTTGACACTGCCTTATGGTGCGTGCGATGAGTCGGTACATCAAGGGCATCGTGGTCTCCCTCAGGGGCTGGCAGCATGGCACCGAGGTGAGGAGGAGCAGCTGGCAAGAACTCTAGCTCAAACGGCCTGTCCTCTAGGACGTCACAGCCAAGGGAGGACTCACCCCTGGCGGACAGAGGGCAGGTAACCATCACGCGGGTGGTAGTGGCAGAAAAGTCACCGACAGTGGCAACCAGAGCCAAGACAAACAACGGAGAGGGACGAGGGTCCGTCACAAGGGAAAAGAGAACATGTGAGACAACAGGACGAGGAGTGCGGTAGTATTCAGTGATAGGGTGAGAGGAGGCTGTAAGAGACGACTCTGGAGGAGAGGGGAGAACGATAACGAGTAGAACAAAGGATGATGGTGTGGAGGTCGTCAAGAGGAGACGAGGGACGAGCATGCGAGGGGGGACAATGGGTCCAGGAGTTCGGGACACCAGGAGTGGGGTGTGAACAAGGAGGGGAGATCTCAGCCAGGGACGAGTCTGGAGGAGGAAGACTGTGAGCAGTAGGAGGCGGTGAGTGGTGTGGAGAGGAGGAAGGGAGGCCAAGGGCCCAAAGGCCACTCACAGGTGACTGCTGGGACTGCTGTAGCTCCTGCTGCTGCTCCGATTGCTGTAACTTGTGCTGTCACCGTTGCCGTTGCTTCTGCTGCTGATGCTGCTGCAGCTCTTGCTGCTACTACTCCCGCTGCTGCTGCACCAGCTAAAACCGCTCCTGCTCCAACCCCGACCTCTCCTCACGCTCAAGTCGAACAAGCTCCTGAAAACATGTCGGGTAGCGGTTGGGAGGCGGAGTAGGTGCTGTAGTGTCTCTAGCTACAGTCCCCTCAAAATGAGCACCTCCAGTGCCAGTAACACCAACTCCAGCACTTCCAACACTAGCACCTCCCAGTAATACCAACTACAGCACCCCCAGAATCAGCACCTCCAGTGCCAGCACCCTTAGCTCCAGTACCCTAAGAACTAGCATCCCCAGTGCCAGTACCCTCAGCTCTAGCATGCTCAGGAACAGCACCTCTAGCTCTCGTGCCTCCATCACCAACACCCCCAGATTCCACTGCAGCCTGTCGCGGTAGTGCCAACGGCTGTTGCAGTGACTGCGAGGACAACTGTGGGGAAGGGAGTGGTACCTGACGTGCTACCGAGGGGATAGGGGTAGCGTGGGACACACCAGACGGGGTAGGACCAAGGGGGGGGGGGTGGTCATAACGGAGCTGCCAAAGCAGGATGAGGAGAGGGGGCGACAAAAAGGGAAGGAGGTGGGAACCGGGAGACCTCGACAGGGGTACCGAGGGAAGTAGGACACGTACTCGACAAAGGTGACACCACGAGACTCAAGGAACTGGAGGAGGGGTGGGTAATAAAACGCAAAGTCCGGGGCGGCCAATGGGAAACCAAGGAAGACACAGGAAAGGGCGCGAGCAGAGAGCTTGTCGAAGAGGTGTCGCGAACATGCGCCAGGCAGCCCCAAACACGAAACTGCGACGCAACACCAGGGGACCCGATCCAAAGACTGGTCGGCGAATCCCGGCCGTGAGACACGAGGCCGGAGGTTCAACTGGTGGGGCGCACGGGCATGAATTATGGAGGTGCAGGCAATCTCCATGACCAAGCCTATGCGGCGCTCAGCAACCCAATTCTGTTGTGGGGACTCCGGAGGCGTCCAGGACTGGGTGATGCCCTGCTCGCAACAGAATCCAGCAAGTACGTTGGAGTGAAACTCACCCCCATGGTCGAAGTGAAGACAAACGACATAACTACCACCAGTGGCCTCAGTGCCTAGTAGCCACCTGATTAGCGTAAAAGTCACGTCAGACTTCTTCGCCAAGGGACTCCCACTCGGGCCCATGACGAGGGGCGGGGCCCTAGACGTCCAAGTGGAGAGTCTAGAAGGGTGCGGTGGCCCGACGAAGAGAGGAGTGAGGAGTGGCGCGCAGCCGACCCTCAACGCAAGGAGTGCGCGACAGCGCAGTCGAAGGAGGGAGCGACGCAAAGACGCGTGGGAGACCTGAAACAAGATGCTGGCTAGCCATGCTGCGGAGGAATGGGAGGGATCGGTGACCAAGGTGGTGGTGCCATAGGTATGTCGGGCGGGCAAGTGACCGACAGGAGCACGATGCAGCAACCTGATTGGACGTAGTGACCTGGCCAAACGCAACTATTTGGGGGTACACGTATGCTAGACGTAGAGATCTGGGTGCCCTGGTGAACGTGGCAAGATGCGCCCCGACGGAAGCGACCGTATAGTCCGCAGTCCTCCTGTGCCCAAGAAAGGTGACATTGATCCCAAGATCTTGAAGGTATCCAACACCCACCAAGTCCCGAGAGAACAAGAGGTTGTGCAGACTAGAGAGGACAACTGGGCACTAAAAGGTGTTAGAGCTGCGTGCACTGACTGGTCCTGAAGTAGGATCAGCCAGTGCAACCGGAACCAGAGCAGAAAGCGAAGTGAGAGTTGTATTGTCACAGAAGAAATACTAAGACGCGCCAGAGTCAAGCATGAAAGAGAGCGACTCCTCAACCAAAGGTGCACCTAGGCTAGTGGCTACACATGCACCTAAACTAGAAGCACAAGTACCTACACTAGCAACAGGCAAAGAAACTAGACTACGAACACACGAGCAAATAGATCACTATAGTCCACATCAGCATACATTACAGAAACATAGTCCAAAGCCTCAACTAACAGAGAAGTCCCACAAAGCAAGCCCTTGAGAGCGAGCAAGCGGGGCCCAGTCCAGAGCAGAGCCAAGGCCGTATGT
The DNA here is from genome assembly GCA_947471745.1 of Closterium sp. Naga37s-1. Classification (NCBI taxonomy): domain Eukaryota; kingdom Viridiplantae; phylum Streptophyta; class Zygnematophyceae; order Desmidiales; family Closteriaceae; genus Closterium; species Closterium sp. Naga37s-1. The sequence continues at coordinate 3,551,032 of CANJKZ010000198.1, forward strand.
TGCGTGGACGTGGTTGGTGAGCTGCGCAAAAAACTGATCCGGAGCGTGGAAACGGCCACAGCGGTGACCCGCACGACCTCCCACTGTCGCCTACACCAGACGCACTAGAGTCACTAGGGCCGTCGCCACCACCGCCACCACCACCAGCGCCACCACCCTTCCCTCTTTTCTTTCCCCCGCTACCCCTTGACCGCCCACCCGCGGAGGACACAGCTGCAGTGTCGTCAGTAGCAGGTGACGCACTAGAGGCAAGAGAAGCAGCGAAGGTGGGAAGCTGTGGGATAGTGCAACCCTGAAAGAGTGGGGGAACTATGATGCTAGAGGCAACAGATCGGATGTTGCTCTCAATGTCCAGAAGATCTGTCTCAAGGAGATCGATAGTGAATGCATTAGGGTGCTTATGCGTGTCACGGATGAGTGCAAGGGCGGCCAGGGAGGCTAGTGGCAGTGAAGTGAATAGTGATCACCAGATGGGGGGTAGAGGGAGGGGGGGGGGAGCAGTGCAAGCTCAGCCTCAGTATAAGCACTACGGTAGCCAACGTCTAAGGAGAGCAGGTGGGTGATAAGGTCAACTGTACGGTCAAACGCTCCTAGGTCGGGAAAGAGAAACAACAGTAAGAGGCGACCAAGAGAGGCGGAGGTGGGAGTGGAATAATGTGTCTTTAATGCAGTGAGCAGGTCCTTAGCAAATCGAACTTGAGAAAAGTGAAGCTCCTCGGTCTTGGAGAGAAGGCTGGCGAGGGCAATGTATGCCGCAGCGTCACGTGACTGCCACAATGAACAAGCTATTTGGGCTTTATCAAAGCGTGCCTGGGCCGCCTCATCAAGCTCAGCACCTAGGGCAGCAGGGGGGGAAGGCTCAGGCAGGTCACCAGAGGCGTGCGCCCAGAGAGTATCATTGTCCTGGCGCTGGCTCTTGTAAAACCGTTCAGAACGAATGAGCCAGGAGGGGAACTCTAGGGCTCTACCCTCCACATCAAAACGCAGGACACGGGTAGCCACCATAGTGAGAGAGCTACTGGCTTAGAACGGCACAGCTAGAAGTAGCCGGAGCTAGAAACGAGTGAGGGCGTACGGCACTCGAAGAGATTTGGTGAGGAAAGACCTGAGGCAGAGTGGCTAGGCTAGAGAGTGCCGAAACGAGGAACGAGCGAGGCCAGAGAGGCGAGGCTAGAAACATTACTTAGAGTTAGAAGCCGAACCTAAGTCACGCTAGCAGAGTGTACTGCTGCTGCCAGCCGCTGCGGGTGGGACGCAAGTGGGAGTAGGCCTGGGAAAGCCTGTACGTGGGGTGAGGTACGGTTGGGTGCGGTCTAGCATGGGAGGGAGCGGTCAGGGACGGTTCAATGCGGTGGAGTGCGGCCGGGAGCGGTGGGATGCGATAAAGTGTGCACAAGGAAGTGCAGGCTGTATGTAGGAGAGATACAGGCAAGTACAACTGCAGCTGTTGGCGCGTTGTGGTTGCTGCATTTGCGTGCGTGGCTCTTAGGACGCGTCACATGTCCAACACCGGGGTCAGATCGGCTCCAAACACCGAATTTGTGTGCATCGCGTACGAAAAAAAGGGATCAATCTGCCGGAGCAGTATTGGCTGCCTCCCCGAGCCAAGTGTGACAAGACCGGATTTGCAAGTTGGGTGCTCCATGCGAACTGTACACCAAAGCTGCCAGCGCATGAGCCGTACTTCGCTAGCATGTCGCACAACACTCGCTAGGCTTGTGACGACGCGCACAGACGATGATGTTCCACTGACGTATCTGGGCGCTCCGCTGTCTTGCAATGTATGCGCCGCGTGACAAATGGATGTCTGGGAAACAATTAATTGTAATTGGACCACCCCGAAAACTCTAGTTTCCATGCAGGCCTGCCCATTCGCGACAAACTTGTATCTCTTTTAAGTAAAAACAAGCCACCCTACAAAGCGCGGGTACCCACGAAGGGGCTGAACCGTCCCACATTTCTGGGTGGGGTTATTGCCTACGCATGTAGAGTTACACAAGTGTATATACGCTCGTGCCAATTTGTACCAAAGTAGCCAATGTGTGTATCGAGGTGTAGGTTGGTTTCTGATGGGTTCGTTTTCAGGTGGGATTTCGCGTCGCACTCACAGAGCGCAGGTGTAGCCCACCGACTGTTTGTGATGTCGCCAGGTTACCACATCGAACGTAGCCGACGGTATGCGACGGCGATCGATCGTGGCTGGAACTGGTGGCGCGACATCGATTCCCGCGCTGTCAATCGCATGATCGATGTGCCTGTGTGCGCCATCCGATCTGGGGTTTTATGGGGGTGCACGATTTTCGCGACATGCTTAACGACAATGGGATACATGTCTTTCACGAAATGGCAAATACACTGTAGATGCTTCACACCGATATTTCACGGGATCGGTGTTGGATATGTGACGCGTCCTTAGTGCGCGGGTAGTTGCGGGTGTGTGGGCAGGTGCTGCTGGTGCGCTCGCAACTCCTAGTGTGCAGGCAGATATGCGTACACTCGCGGCTGCTGCTGCTTCTGTCAAACATTTATCATATAGCTTGTCTAGGCTGTAGTGGGGTAGACACTAAGGGGTACAGTTTGCTAGAGTTTCATACTTGTACCAAACTCATTTCCTTAGTCAACCATTCTTCTTTCTTCACATGGTATAGAGCGGGTTCCCTAGTGGGACCGTTTCTTCCTAGGGCCCACCATCGATTTTTTTTTTCCTCACCTGCCCGAAGCGCGCTTCGCGATCTGCCCTACCCTACCCATTCGCGGCCCCTTAGCGGCCTGCCCTGCCCCTGACACCCGTCGCGGCCCCTACACGGCCCCTTACCGGCCCCTTAGCGACCCCTTCGTGGCCCCTTAGTGGCCCCGCCCCTTAGTCGCTGCCCCGCCCTACCTTAGTCGCGGCCCCGCCCTACCTTTGGCGCGGCCCCACCCTACATTGGCGCGGCCCCACCCTACCTTCGGCGCGGCCCCGCCCCTACGTCGCGGCCCCGCCCTACCCTTGGCGCGGCCCCGCCCTACCTTCGGCGCGGCCCCGCCCCTACGTCGCGGCCCCGCCCTGCCCTTGGCGTGGCCCCGCCCCACCTTAGGCGCGGCCCCGCCCCTACGTCGCGGCCCCGCCCTGTTTTCAGCGCGGCCCCGCCTTGCCTTCGGCGCGGCCCCGCCCTGTCTACGGCGCGGCCCCGACCTGTTTTCTTCGCAGCCCCGCCTTGTCTTCGGCGCGGCCCCGCCCTGTCTTAAACGCGGCCCCCGCCCTGTCTTCGGAGCGGCCCCGCCCCTTCATTGCGGCCCCGCCCCTACTTCGCAGCCGCCGCTGTCGCTGCTGACCCGGCCCTGCCCTGCAGTCGAGCCGCGGCCCTGCCCTGCCGCCCTATTGCGGCCCTGACCCTGCCGAAGCATCACGGCCCTGCCCCACCCGTAACGGCCGTCTACCCACCCGCCCCTGGTAAGCGCACTGCCGAGCTGCACCGCCCTGCCGCGCCGCACCGCCTAGCCGAGTCGCACTATTGATGCTGCTGCTAGCCTCCTGCTGCTGCTGTCATGGCTAGTCCCAATGTTCTTACCTTCGATGCTGAGGGTCGAGCGGTCGACTTTGAGGTGTGGGTAGATGATCTGCATCTTTTCCTCCAGTGCGATAGCAAGGATGGTCTCTCACTGTTTGATCTCACGTCTGGCGCCTCTGCTGCCCCTGTTGCTGATGCTGACAGTACTGTTCGCTCGCAGTGGACCACGCGCGATGCTGCTGCCCCCCTTGCTGTGCGTAGTCACCTGCCGTCCTCTGAGCGCGCGCACTTTAGTCAGTACAAGAGTGCTAAGACTCTGTACGATGCTGTAGTTGCACGCTACTCCTCCCCTGCCACTGCTGCCCATAGTCGCCTCATGCTACCGTACCTGTTCCCTGACCTCGCTGCCTTTGCCACAGAAGCTGACCTCATTACGCACCTCCGCACTAGTGACACCCGCTACCGCGCAGCGCTTCCTGCTGAGTTCTGCGCCAAGAATCCCCCCCCCATGTACATCACCCTTTACTACCTAGTCACCCGGCTCCCTGACTCCCTTCGCTCGGTCAGGGACCACTTCCTCTCTGTTTGCCCCACCACACTCACCGTTGACCTCCTCGAGGAGCGCCTCCTTGCAGCTCAAAAGAGTATAGTCGCTGTAGGAGCCTCTCGTGGTGACCGTCGTGCCCCTTTCTTTGAGGGGTGCTCCCCCGTCCCCCTTTTGCCCTCTGTTGCATCTGCTGCTACTGTCGACCTCGCTGGCACCGAGTCGGTCGGCACTGCGTCTGCTCCTAGTGGGAGGCGCCGCAGCGGCAAGGGCAAGGGGGGCAAGGGCGCTGGGGGACTTGGAGGGGGCGGCGGTGGTGGCGGTGGGGGCGGGGGAGGGGGTGGGTGTGTGGGTGGTGGCGGGGGTGGGGACGTAGGTAGCGGCGGTGGAGGTGGAGGTGGCGGCGGTGGCGGCGGAGGTGGAGCTAGTCGGAGTGGAGTTGTGCAGAGGGGAGACTCTGGTGGAGGTCAGCGCCAGCAGTAGCACCAGCGCTCTCGTGAGACCCCATCGCCCCAGCAGCTTCGTGAGTCGTACGCTTCGCGCCAGCGTTCTGGGGGTGCTAGTCCTTGTGCCTATCTCCTGCGTACAGGTGACCGTGCTAGGGAGCCGTGCAGTGGGCCGCATGCCATTCAGCGCTGCTTCGGCCGCCTGACAGATGCCTGGCGTCTCCAGTTCCCTGATGCCACTGAGATCCCTCGCTGGGGTGATTGGCTCAAGTCGGGTGTAGCTATCTTTGATCTTGATTATGATGCTATTCTTGCTGCCATGTATGCTGTGTCTACTAGTGCTGAGGGTGACTGTTACCTGTGTGTTCCGCCTGACCCGGGCATTGAGGTTGCTGCTCTAGGTGCCAGTGATTCTGCTGCTCCAGGTGTTGGTGAGTCTGCTCTCTCAGGTACCACGTTGGCTCAGGTTGTGCACACATTCACCCTTGACTCGGGTGCTTCCCGCTCCTTCTTCCGAGAGCGCACCACACTCACGCCGCTTCGTCGGCCGGTTGCGGTCTCCCTGGCAGACCCCTCTGGGGGTCCTGTCCTTGCCCACTACTCCACTGTCCTACCGTGTCCGGCATCCCCTTCTGGCTCCCTGTCAGGTCTTTACCTCCTCTCGTTCTCTACGAACTTGGTGAGTGGTGCTGACCTACAGGATGGAGGGGTTCACCAGTTCACTCCTGCGAGTCAGTGAGTGACCCACTGCACGTGAGCTCGGACGGGCCGACACTTGGCCACGTTTACCCGTCAGCCGGGGTCGAGCCTATACACACTTACTACCGAGTCTCCTCCGGTTCATGCGTCTGGTCAGGTAGCCGCGTCGAGTCAGGTGTTTACTGCAGCGTCCAGGTCTGGTCCTGAGTCTGCCCCCTGCTCGTGTCGTCTTCTGTCTCACCAGACTCTCCTCTGGCACCACCTCCTTGGTCACCCCTCCCTGCCTCGTCTCCGAGGCATGGCTTCTCGTGTCCTTGTCTCTGGTCTCCCCAGGTCCCTCCCTCCCCTCCCCACGGGACATGCCCCTACCTGCGTTCTCTGCATCGAGGGGCGGCAGCGCGCCGCTCCTCACTCCTCCGACAGAGGCTTCGCTGCAGACTCTCCACATGGACGTGTGGGGCCCAGCCCGCGTCCGTAGACATGGTCACGAGTGTTACTTCCTGCTGGTGGTTGACGACTACTCGCGTTACACCACAGTCTTCCCCTTGCGCCGCAAGGGTGAGGTCACTGAGGTGTTGATCGACTGGATCCGCGCTGCCCGTCTCCAGCTCAGAGAGAGTTTCGGCTCGGACTTTCCTGTTCTGCGTCTGCACTCCGACAGAGGTGGAGAGTTTTCCTCCGACCTTCTGCGGGCTTTCTGTCGTGCCGAGGGCATTTGCCGGACGTTTATGCTTCCGGCCTCCCCACAGCAAAATGGGATTGCTGAGCGCCGCATTGGCATGGTCATGGACGTCGCTCGTACGTCCATGATCCATGCCGCTGCTCCCCATTTTCTGTGGCCGTTCGCGGTTCAGTACTCGGCGCATCAGATCAACCTTCAGCCCCGGGTCTCCTTGCCGGAGACCTCCCCTACTCTGCGGTGGACGGGGAAGGTTGGCGATGCGTCTGCGTTCCGTGTCTGGGGATCTCGAGCTTTCATTCGCAACTTGTCTGCGGACAAGCTGTCCTCCCGTGCTGTTCCTTGCGTCTTCCTTGGCTTCCCCCCTGACGCGCTTGATTGGCAGTTTTACCACCCCACCTCACGCCGTGTTCTGTCCTCCCGGGACGTCACGTTTGACGAGTCGGTCCCGTACTACCGTCTCTTCCCCCACCGCACTGCCCCCCTCCCCCCCCCACCGCTCTTCCTCACGCCAGGTCCTCCCCCGGTAGACCCCCTCCCTCGTCTGGGTCATGCTCCCTCAGGTGTGTCCCAGGTAGACGCAGTCGAGCCTGTCGAGGTAGCTGTTGACTCTGGTGCTGCTAGGGGTGCTGAGCCTGCGGGTGACGGGTCTGGGGGTGCTGAGCCTTAGCGTGTGGAGCCTGGGGGTGCTGTGTCTGGGGGTGCTGAGCCTGGGGTTGCTGAGTCTGGGGGTGCGGAGCCTGAGGGTGCTGAGCCTGCGCGTGTGGTGTCTGGGGGCACTTTGCCTGGCGGTCCTTTGGGCGTTTTGTCCCGTCGGGAGCCGCTGTCTCCTCAGCAGCTATGTGAGTGGTTTGCTCGGCGCTGGAGCTGTGCTGCTGGAGCTGGTGGTGCTACGGGCGCTGGAGGTCCTACTGCTGCTGACGCTGCTGGGGGTTCTGGTGCCGCTGGTCCCGGAGGTGCTCGTACAGGAGGTACTGGAGCTGCTAAGCCTGGTGGTGCTGCTGGTGCTGGAGCTGCTGGAGGTGCTACTGGAGCTGCTGGTGGTGCTGCTGGAGCTGCTGGAGGTTCTACTGGAGCTGCGGGTGGTGCTGCTGGTGCTGCTTGAGGTGCTACTGGAGCTGCGGGTGGTGCTACTTGTGCTGCTGGTGGTGCTGCTGGAGTTGGAGCTGGCACTGGGGGTGCTGGTGCTGTTCCTGCTCGTTCTGGGGTGCTGAGCGGCCGCGGCCGTACTTCGTTCCGCTCCTTGAGCACGTTCTTGGTCTCCCGCCTTCTCCTGGTCCTGCCCCTGCCTTAGAGTGTCCACCGCTTGCCCACTCGCCGTCACAGCTACGGCCCGCCTCCCCACTACCTGCTCCTACTCCTTACACTGGTCCGACTGGAGGTCATACTGAGCGTCGTGAGCATACGTCTCGTCCTGCGTTGCCAATCCGTGCTACTCGCACTAGTGGTCGTAGTTCGCGTCAGCGTCCTCCTCCTGTCCCTGGCACACACCGGATGATTCTGCGTCCTTCCACTGCTCCGCAGCGTGTCCCTCTGCCGTCTCCTACTGAGTCCTCTCTTCCTCTCCTTGCTGACCCAGAGTCTTGACTCTCTTCGTGCTTCTAGTCATACTATCACGCGTCTCCTTTCTACAGTTGTCCCTGACCCTTCCTTTGAGTCTGCTGTTGCGTCTGCTCTAGTTGGTGAGCTTGTCGACTTTGCTGCTCGCTGTCGTCTAAACTATGCCGCTAGTCTTGTTGTTGAGTCTGAGTCTGCCTGTCCTCCGTCCGTCGGTGGTGAGTGTGCCCTTGGCACGGACGTCCTTGAGGACAGGCAGGAGGAGTTCCAGTGTTTGGCTGCTGCTTCACCTCATCTCTTGTCCATGCTGCTTGCCCCTGAGGGAGACCCGGATGCACTAGACATCCCGACTCCGCGCTCTTACGCGGAGGCGGTTGAGGGTCCTTACTCCTCTCATTGGCAGGCAGCCATGGACGCAGAGATGGCTTCCTGGAAGTCCACAGGCACCTACGTCGACGAGGTTCCCCCACCTGGGGCGAACATCGTCAGTGGCATGTGGATTTTCAGGGTGAAGCGGCCGCCGGGTTCTCCGCCTGTCTTCAAGGTGCGTTACGTGGCTCGAGGCTTCAGTCAGCGGCAGGGAGTTGACTACTTTCAGACCTTCTCTCCCACCCCGAAGATGACCACTCTTCGGGTTCTGCTGCACATAGCCGCTCAGCGCGACTACGAGCTTCACTCTCTTGACTTTAGCACAGCTTTCCTACAGGGCAGCCTGCACGAGGAGACCTGGCTGCGCCGCCCACCTGACTTCACTGGGTTGTTTCCTCCTGGTACCCAGTGGAGCCTCCGGCGGCCAGTCTATGGTCTCCGCCGGGCACCCCGTGAGTGGCACGACACACTGAGGACTACACTTGCGACTCTTGGGTTTGCTCGTTCTTCTTCCGACCCGTCGCTGTCTCTACGCACCGACACCTCTTTGCCGCCGTTCTACATCCTCGTGTACGTCGACGACTTGGTCTTTGCTACTGCTGATACTGCTGGACTCGCCCACGTGAAGTCCGAGCTGCAGAAGAGACACACGTGCACAGACCTGGGTGAACTGCGCAGCTATCTTGGCTTGCAGATCACCCGGGACAGAGCACGGCGCACCATTACCCTGACTCAGTCACACATGGTGCAGCAGATCCTTTAGCTCTTCGACTTCACGTACTCCTCGCCTCAGGCCACTCCTCTGTCTACTCGCCAGTCGCTCTCAGCTCTGCCTTCGGATGAGTCCGTAGAGCCGAGTGGCCCGTACCCAGAGCTTGTTGGCTGCCTCATGTACCTGATGACCTGCACTCGACCTGACCTGGCATACCCTCTTAGCATCTTGGCACAATATGTTGCTCGTGGGAGACACCAACCAGAGCACATGGCTGCGGCGAAGAGGGTGTTGCGTTACCTGTGTAGTACGTCGGGCATGGGGCTCGTGCTTGGAGGGCGGAGTCCAGTGGTCCTCTCTGGTCACGCAGACGCGTCTTGGGTTGACGACCTGGCTACGCAGCGGTCGTCACAGGGTTACACCTTCAGCCTTGGTTTCGGCTCTGTTTCGTGGCGGTCTACCCGCTCGTCTTCTGTTCTCAGCTCCTGCTGTGAGGCTGAGATCTACGCAGGGGCCATGGCTGCACAGGAGTTACGCTGGCTTACCTACCTGCTGACTGACCTTGGAGAGCCGCCTCGTTCTCCTCCAGTTCTGTACGTAGACAATAAGGCCATGCTGGCCTTGTGTTGTGAGCACAGACTGGAGCACAGAACGAAGCACATTGCTCTTCGCTACTTCCTTGCTCGTGAGCTGCAGCAGCGTGGTCAGCTGCGTCTTGCGTACGTGGCCTCTCGGGCCAACACTGCTGATATCTTCACCAAGGCACTTCAGCCTTGTGATCATCAGCGCTTCTGTACTATGTTAGGTCTTGTGCCTTTTTGGCCTCACTTGCTCACTTCTTGACTTTGCTTGTATTGTGATCTATATATTCCTGCACTTGCATGTTTACCTTTATATATATAATCCTGCATGTGAACTGGCCTTGTGGCCTTTGAACTTGTGCTCAGAATGTGTGGTGACGTTGTGGTCCACCCTGAGCTTGCTGTGCTTTGCTTGACTTGTCTTGTGACCTCTTGTTCTCCCCCACTTTGCCTATGGGGGTGTGTCAAACATTTATCATATAGCTTGTCTAAGCTGTAGTGGGGTAGACACTAAGGGGTACAGTTTGCTAGAGTTTCATACTTGTACCAAACTCATTTCCTTAGTCAACCATTCTTCTTTCTTCACAGCTTCACGCGGCCCCTAGTGCGCGAGCAGGTGCGCGTGCTGCTATTGTGCGTGTCTGCCCGTGTGCAACTGCATGCGTGCTGCAGTGTGCGGCAGCTGCTGCAGGCCGTGCGGCGGCAGCTGTTGTGAGCAGGATGCAAAACGAGGCGGGGCGACGAGGCGCATGGCACCTGCAATTCGTGCGCATGCAGTGTGTGACTGGTACGGTTCAGGTGCACGTGCGCCTTCAGTGCGTGTGCGTGTTGCTGCAGTTCGTGCGTGTGCGGCAGTGCGGGCTGGGCTGAGCGAAACGGGGCGGGCAGCTGCGGCTGTGCGTATGCGCGTACAGCTGCGGCTAGCGTGCGAACGGGCAGGACGGGGCATGCGAGAGGGGAGGGGCAGGGCAGGGCGCGGCCTGCTAACTAGCAGGAATCAACCTGCTAAGGGGCGGGGCATTTTGTGGCATGCTAAGGGACGGGACGGGGCGGGCTATGGTAGGCTAGAAAACTACATGACTCATGGTACCGTCTTAGAGAGTGAAGTGCGGAATGGTCGATTAGGTCTAAGGGAGTGTAATTTTGCTCCGACCAAACAAAATGGTCGACCATATGGGCAGTTCTGACGATTGCGAAGTTTGTTGGGTTACACAAACAATTTGTAGTCACCCTGACTTACCGTATTCTCCCGGACAAAACACCCCCCCATGATAGTACACCCCCAGGTAGCTTGTGCGGGGTGGATGCTATGGGCGACCTCGTTTCTACTATACCCCCCTTTTTGGGTGATTTTCTATAACACCCCCCTTTTCTTATGGATTCGTTATTATGGCCGTTAACGAGTAGCTACAATATGGGAAAATATCGCGAGAATTTCTCCCTTGATGAAATTTCGCAGTACTTTCACTTACATCCAGTCGAGATTTCCCCCCTCCCACTATTTCGCTGCCGCCACGTGCTGGTGAATCTTCCGCTGCAAGTGGCCAGAGAGGTGCCAGATGGCATTTTCGTGGGGGTGATGAAGTTCGCGGTTAAAACTCACATCCGCGCCTCAGGCAGTCATGTTAAAACGACCATCAAAACACCCACGTTGTCTAATTAGAAAAACACTAACACTACAATATGCCATATGTAAAGACCCGGGTATTATGTAATGTTTTCCTATGAGCAGACCCCCCCCTTTTTTCCCTGTATTTTTAGCTATACCCTAGGGTGTTTTGTCCGGGAGAATACGGTAGACAGAAATCGGATGGTATTCAACCGTGTAAACTTGCCCACCGAGCTAGTTGGGACCTCTACTTAGCAGGAAATCAATGTTTGACATTTGGTTTTCGCCCCCGAATGCGTTTTCATACAATCGTTATCTTGCTGAACAATCTAATCTACCCGGGCCTACTATTTTCCATACCTAGTTTGATGCTGGAACTGGGATCAAACCTTTTCCAACCGATTTCGAGGGTGGTTTAGGGTGGTTGTTCCGCGTCCTGGCCAACATAATGGTTGTTGTGCTCGAAATATTTGGCGGGGCTCGCCAAATCGTTACACGTTTCGCATTCGCCAGATCCAGCCATTTGGTCGGATTTTGGGCTTGGTCGAAGTAAAGTTACACACCCTAAGGGGAGGGGCACAAGGAGAGTGTCGAGTGAGACTATGTACCCCCTAGAATGCAACTCACTACAGGCTAACTAACTATACAAACATAACTTTGACAGATGACATTCTTTCTCGTTACTCATTGGCCTAGGCTACTAAGCCAAGGCCCTTATTATGCTGGAAAGCCATATTGCGGCGTAGCGGAAATGATTTGTAGAATAGAATAGCAAGGAAAACTTGCAACTGAATGGATTGATTATGGCCTCAAACAGCAGGGTATTTTTCTATAGAGCCACCTTGCCCAGAGTCCACCCATCCACACCAATGATACCAACTCCAATAAAGGAGTGACAATAATTATATCCCCATTACTCTAGAATCCAATAATTCAGCCACCACAAATTTGTACAACATTTGTAAGGCCAAAAGTCTTATAAAGGAGATTACAGTAAAAACTGACAACACATAACTTTTCTTATGATAACATATTAGACTCTGGTATTGAGATAGGTCCGATTTAGGACCGTTTCTTTGGGGCCACTGTTAGCGCTCGCCGTGCCGCGCCCTGTCGAGCAGCCCATAGCACCCCCCCTCTATCCTGGTTCATCTCCCCGTCGAGCGCCCTGGTCGCCTCGTCGCTTGCCTCGATCGTCGCCCCATTATTCTCCCCCTTCCCTCTTCCCCCCCTCCCCGCCCCGCTCGTCGTGACCCCTCGTTGGACCCCCCAGCAAGCGAGCCAGCGGACCCATTGAAGGGCCCGCCAGCAAGCGAGTCAGCGGAACCGCGGACCCGCTAGCAGGCGAGCCGGCGGATCTGCGAGCCGGCGGACCCGCGAGCCGACGGACCTGCCGTCGGACCTGCCAGCAACAGCCGCCAACCGCCAGCGCCAGCGTCGGCAGCAGTGCCGCCAGCACTGACACCAGCGCCATCTGCCAGCGCCAGCACAGCCGTCAGCGCCAAACACCAGCCATGCCGTCCGTCCTCTATCCCTTCCCCCCCCTCCCTCGTCGCCTTCCCTTCCGTGGCTGCGGCTATGAGGGGGGAGGTGGCAGGGACGGAGGGTGGGGGGGTTGGCCGCTGTAAGAAGGACCAAAAGTGTTGCCTCCTCCTCCTCTCACTCACTCCCCCCGTCTGCTGTTGTGGGGAGGAGGTTGAGGGGGTGTTGGTGGCTGCAACATCAGTCGCCTCCTCCTCCTCTCATCCCCAGCCTTGTGCCTCCCATGCCGTACGTGCCCCTGTCAGAATGTGTAGTTTGTCTAGCCTGCAGTGGGGTACTCTATAGCGAGTACAACCCAATTAGGGTTTCCTATATATATCTCAACTGCTGCTAGTGCAAATCCTCTTTCCTGTTCTATCTTTCTACTTACTGTTCTTGACATGGTATCAGATTGGTCACGCTCCTAGCCTGTGGGCCCACCGTTAGCTTCCGCTGTTGTCCTGTCTGTCGCGTGCCCCATGGTGCGCGACGTTTTTCTTCCCGCCACGCGCTCCTGGCGCATGGCGGTTTTCTGCCCGACGAGCGCTCGGGGCGCGTGGCGGTTTTCTGCCCGCCGTGCGCCCCGAGGCGCGCGGCGGTTACCTGCCCCCTCCCGTTGCCTCGTCGCGGCGCCCTGGGGGCCCGCGCGCCGTCCTCTCCCGTCGCCTCGTCGCGGCACTTTGGGGGCCCTCGCGCCGCCCCCTCCCGTCGCCTCGTCGCGGCGCCTTGGGGGCCCGCGCGTCCCCCCCTCCCGTCGCCTCGTCGCGGCGCCCTGGGGGCCCGTGCGTCGCCCCCTCCTGTCGCCCGTCAAGGCGCCCTGGGGGCCCGCGCGCAGCCCCTCCCGTCGCCCGTCGAGGCGCCCGCGGGGGCCCGCACGCGGCCCCCCTTCCGTCACCCGCCGTGGCGCCCTCGGGGGGCCCGCGCGCTACCCTTCCTGCAGCTCGCGAACCGCCCCTGCAGCCCGCGAACCGCCCCTGCAGCCCGCGAACCGCCCCTGCCGCCTCCTGCCCTCGTGCAACTGTGGGGTGGCGGGTATGGGGGTGGCGGATGTGTGTGTCGTCACTTGCTCCTCCTCCTCCCTCGTCTCCCACTACTGCAGCTACCGCTGAGAGGGGTGGATGTGTGGGAGCCGCGGGCGTGGCGCTAGGGGGGTGTCGTGGGTGTGGAGCTAGGGTTCAGCAGGGGGTGTGTGAACGGGAGTTTTGGGACAATGGGGGAGGTTGAAGGGGGTGTGGCCGCCGTGAAGCCAGCAGCTCCAGTCGCCCGTGAGACCGTTGCGCCAGTCGCCCATGAGCTCGTCGCTCCAGTCGCCCGTGAGCCCGTTGCTCCAGTCGCCCGTGAGCCAGTTGCTCATGCCGCTCGTCTAGCCGCGGAGCCAATTGCTCCAGTTGCCCGTGTGCCAGTTGCTCCAGTTGCCAGTGTGCCAGTTGCTCTAGTTGCCAGTGTGCCAGTTGCTCTAGTTGCCCGTGTGCCAGTTGCTCCAGTTGCGCCGTGTGCCAGTTGCTTTAGCTCTAGCTGCAGCCCACCACCTCCTCTCCTCTCATAGTCCCTCCTCCTACTCACTTGCCCTCTGTGAAAGCCTCTAGTTTTGCTTATATTTGTGAACTGTGAACTGCTGCTTGTTGTGCTGATCATACCCCACTTTGACTATGGGGGTGTGTCAGAATGTGTATTTTGTCTAGCCTGCAGTGGGGTACTCTATAGCGAGTACAACCCAATTAGGGTTTCCTATATGTATCTCAATGCTGCTAGTACAAATCCTCTTTCCTGTTCTATCTTTCTGCTTACTGTTCTTGACAGCCCCTTCTTGCTGCCCCTTATCTCCAACGCAGCCCACTCCCGTGTCTGGCGGTTTCTCTGCCACCACCCGTTGCTGTCGCCCCGTGCTTCCTGTGTCACCCGTGTTATGCCCATATTCTGCCAGTGTCCTCCCGTTCGTACCATGCTGCCCGTTTCCGTATGCCCGTTCCTGTCGTTCCCGTTGCTGCCCGTGTTCTCCCATTACTGACCGTGCCGTGCTGCCCTTGCTTACGCCCTACCCGTGTCTCCCATGCCTTGCCTGTGGTATGCCTAGTGTTGTTGCTGCCCGGTCCGTCGTGTCTCGTTTGCCCCCTTGCTTTCGCTTCATTTCGTTATCGTCTCCTCTCCCCTTCGGCATGCACACCAAGCACCTGCTACATGGCGTTCAACCGCAGCCGGGCACTTGTTTCCACAGCGGTGGTCCAGTTGCTGCTCGGTGCCTACTGCTCGTCGGCTTGAGACGGGGCCCCTTGCTGGTGTCCCCTCGCCTAGTCAGGGGGTTTTCCAGGTCTACCACTTGTGATGGGAAGCTTTGCACATGGTTGTTCACTTCAAGTAGATAGGGGGTGTGTTAAATTAAATTCACATTAATTCACATCAATCTTCTCCTCCAAGTCCCACAGCAGCAACTTCCCAAGCCTTGCACAGCAGATAGTTGGGCCGAACGTAACTTTGGCCTTGCTTTTCTGCAGCCGGCGCACAGAGAGGAGGTTAGCGGACAAACCTTCAACCAACAGCACATTCCCCAGCCCCACAAGCCCCCCATTGGCTCCCATGACCTTGACATTCCCAACACCAATCCTAGGGAGCAAAGCACCTGAAGCGGCAGCCACAAACTTGATCTTCCTCGGGGGTTTTACCTTGTCAAGCAAATCTGCCCGTGGGGTCATGTGACTTGTGCAACCTGAATCTATCACCCAGAGAGTGAGGGGGTGCATCACAGCCTTACCAACTGAACCCACATCACCCCCACTCCCTTGCACATCCTCAACCATGAGGAACATCTCATGGTCGGCTTTGCCTTGTGCACCATCACCTTGTGCACCTGAACCTTGCACAGCGCCACCGCGTGCACGTTCACCACTTGGCGGCTTCATGCCTGGAGGGGCCCATCCCTCAGGCCGGCTGAAACACTTGAACCACGGGTGTCCAGCCTTCTTGCAGTACCAGCACGCACCCTCCATTCGGGTGCTCCCCCTGCCTCCAGAGCTCCCATGCCCCTCATTGTAGTGACCTCGGCCTCTCCCTCTGCCAAAGCCTCTCCCATGGCCTCGGCCTCTCCCTCCTCCTCTTCCTCTGCTGCCTCCTGCAGCTCCATACCCCTCAGCACTTTTGTTGGCAGCACCACCTCCCGTGTGGCACCTGCGGAAGTCCTCCTGCAGAATCTACTGCCGTAGCCACTCAGGCGTCCATTTGTCCTGCTGAACGTTGAGGGTGGGGATGAGGTGGTCCCACGAGTTGTCGAGCACCGAGATGATCTTGGTGCACTTCTGCATCTGCGACACCTCGCTGCCTGCCGCTGCCATCCTCGCATAGGTGTCTTTGATCTTGTCAAGGACCGCATGGAGAGGGCAGCCAGCTCCTTCTCCAATACGATCACCATCGGCAGCGTGTTGAGCAGAACCACGTTGAGTAGCAGTTTCCACGCCTTTGGTCCCGAGTCATCGAGCTCCACCAAATCCTTGATGTGCTGGAACATGTCGTTGTTGACCGACTGTAGAATCAAGTCGTACAGCACCGCGCTTTTCTCAATCCATCGATCGCGGGCATCTCCTTGCTCCGGCATCTTCTCTTCTCTCATCGCGAGTTTCAGCAGCTTATAGCGCTTGAAGGCGCTCCGCATCCGCCCGCTCCATTCCTCGTAGTTGGAGCCGTCCAACGCCTCAATCTTGGATGGTGGCGGCTCACTCCTCTTCTCAGCTACTTCTCCACTCTCTTGACTCATCTTCTCTGCTCCCAATCAAAGGTTCCAGCTCCCGCTTTGCTGTCCACACCGAAGTCCCACACAATTTCCACAAGTGTCGGCACCAACGAAATTTTGGCAGAGTTTCCCTTTAGCGGAAGTCACATCTAACCTCCAGAACTCCACTTAGGCACGCCCACAGGCCATGGTGGGACTAAGAGGGTCTTCACACTTCAGTAGAATCTCCACAAAGTCCTTAATCAGCTCTGATACCACTTGTTAGAGACTAGGGACGGAGTCTATGAAGATTATGGGTCCAGATATCACAAAATCGTTGGTCTCAATTTCTGGACAGAATCGTCGCGCTCACAAGAAACGCCGTTGACGAAAAATCGCACTGTCAAAACTTCACCAAACTCAGATATGTTGTAGCTCTACTCCGTGGCTATAATTCCCAAGTTGAATCGTATGAAAAGATGAAGTATTTCTTGAGTTATCAATTTCGGCGCACTAGGGGGTATGCTGTCATAGAATCGTAACTCAATCACAATTGTCTCACAATTACCACACAAGGAAGTAAGAGTAGCAATTAACCATGTGGGAGGGAAGAGGAGGACGAGAGGGAAGGTCCCCAAGGAGTTCCCAACCAAGGAAACCCCATAAGCACACCAAATCTCTTCCCTATAGGAACCCCACTTTTACTTTAGTCACTTTCCAACCCATGCCATCCACCTTGCCCAACTTGGCCACACTTGCCAACCTGGTTTGGCTCCTCCCAACCACTTGGCAGCATCTACAGTGATGTTGACGAATTTCCCAACCCCCAAAAGTCTATACCCCTTATGGAGTCATCCCCCCCGACTTCCCATAGTCACCACAACCAAATATCAAAAGCATACGAACTTCCAACATTTGTAACTTACTTGTTCGTGCTCCAATTGAAGCGATACTTGGTTCGTCGGAAAGCTCTGGAGCAGAGGAGTCACTTCAGATATCTGCTCAAGCCAAATAACATTCACACACACTCAGAAAAACCAAACCACATCAAACACAAATTCTTGCACACGCTCACACCACGCATGCAACGCACGAACATGTGATGGGAGGCAGAGAGACGTGAATGCAAGTGATAGCATCACATCACATCCGGAAGCCCTCCGGTCAGACCAGTATAAGGAGAAGGAGCAGGCAGTGGGGAGGCGGGCTGTAACTGTGACTGTGACTGGACAGGTGGTGGACACTCTAAGGAAGGAGCAGGACTAGTAGAAGGCGGGAGACCAAGAACCTGCTGAAGGAGCGGAACGAAGTACGGCCGCGGCCGCGCAGCGCCTCCAGAACAAACAGGGACAGCACCAGCACCCCCAGCGTCACCTCCAACTCCTGTAGAACCACCAGCTCCAGCAGCACCTCCAGCAGCTCCAGTAGCGCCAAATCCAGCACCCCTAGGAGAACCGGCTCCAGCAGCACCTCCAGCTCCAGCACCTGCAGCAGCTCCAGCTCTAGCAGGACCACCAAAAGCCCCAGCAGCTCCAGTAGCACCAGCTCTAGTACCCCCAGCAGCACCGCCAGCTCTAGCACCTCAAGCAGTTCCAGCTCAAGTAGCACCACCAGGCCCAGCAGCTCCAGTACCTCCAGTACGAGCACCTCTGGGACTAGTGGCTCAAGAATCCCCAGCAGCTCCAGCAGCAGCAGGACCTCCAGTGCCCATAGCACCACCAGCTCCAGCAGCACGGCTCCAGCGCCGAGCAAACCACTCTCGCAGCTTCTGTGGAATGAGTGGCTCCCGCCGCGACAAAACACCCGAAGGACCTCCAGACTCTGCACCTCCAGACTCCACACGCGCAGGCTCAGCACCCTCAAGCTCAGCACCCCCAGACTCGCAACCCCAGGCTTAGCACTCCCAGGCTCAGCACCCTCAGACTCAGCATCCCCAGGCTCCGCACGCTCAGGCTCAGCACCCCCAGACCCGGCACCCGCAGGCTCAGCATCCCTAGCAGCACCAGAGTCAACAGCTACCTCGACAGGCTCGACTGCATCTACCTGGGACACACCTGAGGGGGCAGGACCCTGAGGGGGGAGGGGGTCTACCTGAGGAGGACCTGGTGCGAGGAAGAGCGGCGGGGGGGGGGTAGGGGGGCAGTGCGGTAGGGGAAGAGACGGTAGTAAGGAACCGACTCGTCAAACGTGACGTCCTGAGAGGACAGAGCACGGCGCGAGGTGGGGTGGTAAAACTGCCAACCAGGCACGTCAGGGGGGAAGCCAAGGAAGACGCAGGGAACAGCACGGGAGGACAGCTTGTCCTCATACAAGTCACGGATGAAAGCTCGAGATCCCCAGACACGGAACACAGACGCATCGCCAACCTTCCCCGTCCACCGCAGAGTAGGTGTGGTCTCCGGCATGGAGACCCGGAGCTGGAGGTTGAGCTGATGCGCAGCGTACTAAACTGCGAATGGCCACAGAAAATGGGGAGCAGCCGCATGGATCATGGACGTACGAGCAACGTCCATGACCATGCCAATGCGGCGCTCAGCAATCCCATTTTGCTGCGGAGAGGCGGGAAGCGTGAACGTCTAGCGGATGCCCTCCGCACGACAGAAGGCTCGCAGAAGGTCGGAGGAAAACTCTCCACCCCTGTCAGAGTGCAGACGCAGAACAGGAAGGTCCGAGCCGAAACTCTCGCTAAGCTGACGACGAGCAGCGCGGATCCAGTCGATCAGCACCTCAGTGACCTCACCCTTGCGGCGCAAGGGGAAGACTGTGGTGTAACGCGAGTAGTCGTCAATGACCAGCAAAAATTAGCGCTCGTGACCCTGTCCACAGACGCGGGCTGGGCCCCACACATCCATATGAAGAGTCTGCACGGGAGCCTCCGTTGGAGGGAACTCGGAGGAGTGAGGAGCGGCGCGCTGCCGTCCCTTGACGCAAGGAACGCAGGTAGGGGCAGGCCCCAGGGGAAGGGGAGGGAGAGACCGGGGAAGACCAGTGACAAGGACACAGGAGGCCATGCCTCGGGGACGAGGCAGGGAGGGGTGACCAAGGCGGTGGTGCCGGAGGAGAGTCTGATCAGACAGGAGGCGACACGAGCAGGGGGCAGAATCAGGAACCAGACCAGGACGCCGCAGCAAACACCTGACCCGACGCAGCTACCTGACTAGAATCAGCAACCGGAGGAGACACGGTAGTCAGGGTGTTCAGGCTCAACCCAGGCTGACGGGTGAACGTGGCCAGGTGCCGGCCCGTCCGAGAACACGAACAGTGGGTCACCCGCTGACCTCCAGGAGTGAACTGGCCAACCCACGCATCCTGAAGGTCAGCTCCACTCACCAAGTTCGTGGAGAACAAGGGGAGGTGGAGGCCAGACAGAGAGCCAGACGGGACCGCCGGACACGGCAGAACCGTGGAGGAGTGTGCAAGGATTGGACCCCCAGAGGGGTCAGCCAGAGAGACTGTCACCGGCCGACTGAGCGGCGTGAGTGTGGTGCAGTCGCGAAAGAAGGAGCGGGAAGCTTCTGAGTCAAGCGTGAAGGTTTGCAAGGCCGCAGCAGGCGCAGTACCAGAGAGAGCACACTCACCCGCACCTGGAGATGTATACTCACTAGCGCCTAGAGCAGCAGCCTCACTGGCACCTGGAGCAGGAGACGCACCAGCACCTAGAGCAGCAGCCTCACCAGCACCTAGAGCACTAGACTCTATACCTGGGTCAGGCGGCACACACAGGTAACAGGCACCCTCAGCACTAGTAGGCAATGCATACATGGCAGTGAGGATAGCATCATAGACAAGAGCAAAGATATCTACTCTCTGCCTAAGCAGCTCCAGCCATGAGAGGAGCTCAGCGTTGTCGCCAAACTCTGTACGCCAGGCGTCGCTCAGACAGGAGAAGCAGCGAGACTCTGTGTGACCAACCATCCCGCAAGGCTGACCAGCCAGAGTACCTGTGCGAATGTGGTACGGGCAACGAGCAGTACTCCGTGACCCTCTACTCTGAGCGTACCACTCACGAAGCTGCTGGGGCGAAAGGATCTCGCGCGGACGCCGCTGCAGCTGCACCTAGCCACTACAAGAGGCTCTCGAACTACCCACTCCAGGGCGACTCCCACCACGGCCATCCCTACAACCCCAACTAGCGTACCAGTCACGAAGCTGCTGGGGCATGAGGGACTCACGCGGACGTCGACGGAGCTGCATCTGGCCACCGCCAGTAGCAGAAGGAGTGGCAGTGCAGCAGTAGTAGAAGTGACATCTGGAACAGCAGTAGCGGCAGGGCAGAGCAGCGCGGCTCAGTAGGGCAGGGCGGCGCGGCTTGGTTGGCAGGCAGGCGCGGCACGCGTGGCAGCACGCTGATAAGACAGGCGTGCGGGCAGTGCAGGTAGGGCAGGTGCTCACCAGAGGCGGGTAGGGCAGATGCCACCGGCGGCGGTGGGCAGGCGCTCAACGGGCACGGGGAGGGCAGGTCCGGCGCTCGGCGGGTGGCTGCAGGCGCTCGACGTGCGGCAACAGCGGGGCCACGACGGCGGCTACGACGGGGCCGCGACGGCGGCTGCGGGGACGACGGCGGCTACGGCTGGGCAGGGCCGCGACAACGGAAATGGCGGGGCAGGGCCACGATAGCGGCGATGGCAGGGCCGCGACAGCTGCTGTAGACGCGACGGCAGCAGGGCAGGGCAGGGGCGGCCGCCCCAAGGGCGGGTGCGGGTTGGGGCAGGGCGCAGGCGGACCGCAGATGAGGCAGGGCGCGGCGGCCAGGGGGCTCCGCGACGAGCAGGGGTGACGCCGCGCGGGTCCCGCAGGGGCGTCATGACGAGCAGGAGCGGCACCGCGCGGGTCCTGCAGGGGCGTCACGACGAGTAGGGGCGACGCTCGGGTCCCACAGGGGCTTCGCGACGAGTAGGAGCGGCGCCGTGCGGGTCCCACAGGGGCGTCGCGATGAATAGGGGCGATGCGCGGATCCCGCAGGGGCATCGCGACGAGCAGGGGCGACGCCCTGGTCCCGCAGGGGCGTTGCGGGGTCCAGGGGCGGCGTTGCGGGGTCCAGGGGTGGCGTCGCGGGGTCCAGGGGCGGCGCCTCGTGGTCCAGGGGCGGCGTTGCGGGTGCATGGCAGGCCTGCGCGCGGCTTGCAGGGCAGGGCGACGGGCAGGCGCTCGAGGGCGCGGGTAGGGCAGGCGCTCGAGGGCGCGGGCAGGGCAGGCGCTCGAGGGCGCGGGCAGGGCAGGCGCTCGAGGGTGCGGGCAGGGCAGGCGCTCGAGGACGCGGGCAGGGCAGGCGCTCGAGGGCGCGGGCAGGCAGGCACGGCAGTGCGCTTTGGGCAGGGCAGAAAAAAAAGTTCGTGGTGGGCCCTAAAAAAACGTTCCCACTAGGCAACCTGCTCTGAAACCATGTGAAAGTTAGAACGAGGAAGATGGACTAGAAAGAGAACAGTACAAGTTTCTATAGGCAAAACTTAACAGGGCTGTACCCCATAAGGAGTGCCCCACTACAGCCTAGAGTATAGTTCTGACATTTGAGTAATCAACTATCACATGAAGCAACACAATCCGTATGATCAAAAAACCTAAGAACCCTAAACCCTTAACCCTAACATGTCGTTTGACACAACCCCATAGGCTAGTGAGGGACAACAAGAAAGGACAAGAGACCCAAACGGTCAAAAGACCAGTCAAGAGAAGAAGCAAATCAAAGCTTAGGGCGGATCTCAAGATCACCACATTGTCAGAGCACAAGCAAGCGGCCACAATGCTTCACATAGTACAATGATCACAACCTAGCTGATGTTCACATACAGGAAGAGATATATTCAGCTGAGTACAACAAGACTAGAACAAGAATAGAGCAAGTGAAGCAAAGTAGGCACAAGGCCAAGAGCAGTGCAGAAACGCTGATGATCACCAGACTCAAGGGCCTTGGTGAAGATACCAGCAGTGTTGGCCTGAGAGGCCACGTAAGAAAATTGAAGCTGACCATGCTGCGGGGGTGACCTCGCTGCTGACAACACGACGACCACTCGCTGCTCCCTGTGCTTGGAGACCCCTCCTGGTTTTCCGCCTCGACCGTCTTCGCCGCCTCCCCAGCCTGTAGCTATGGACTCTGGTCCTGCTGGGGGTGGTGACACTGGGGGTGAGGACTCTGGAGGTGCTGGTCCTGAGGCTGCTGCCTCTGAGGGTGCTGAGTCCGGGGCTGCTGGTTTTGGGGGTGTCGGTTCTGGGGGTGCTGCAAGTCTTAGTGGTGGTGGAGTCGTGGGTACTCCTGCTGGGAGTTCTGGCATTGGACAGCAGCAGCAGTCTCGTCGACAGGAGACCCTCTCGCCGCAGCAGCTTCACGACTGGGTTTTCCGGCGGGGCTGGGTTGCTGGAGCTTGGAGTACTATAGCTGGAGGTGCAGGAGGTACTGGAGCTGCTGGAGCTGGAGGTACCAGAGCTGCTGGTGCTGGAGGTGCTAGAGTTGGAGGTACTGAAGCTGCTGGAGCTAGGGGTGCTGGAGGTACTGGAGATGCTGGTGCTGGAGGTGCTAGAGCAGGAGGTGCTGGTGTTGTTCAGGATCCGTCACTTTGAGAGCTTACGACGAACTCATTTCTCAACTAAACGCAAATCCGCTCGACAGGATGTTGCGCCTTAGGCTTAGCTACCTTCTCCAACTTGAATCACTTAAAATGATGGTCTAGAGAGTGAGAACCAACTAAAAACGTCCAGCAGCCGCATGACTAGAATGGTGGAGGAAGTACAAGCATTAAGGAATAGGAAGTTGGAGTTGGGGACTCCAAGAGAGCCATGAGAGGGAAGGGGCTCTCCAAAAGCTAGGGAAGGATGGTAGGAACCTTCCTAGCAGCAAGGATGCAACCCTCATCATAAGGTCATTGAGGTGTCACATGCAAAATCCAATCTAGTTGGATTTCGCCTAGGTGTTGCAACATTTGCAACCCATGCTAGAAACTTCTAGCCACACCAATCCAAAAGTCAAAGTTGCCTGCCTAACCATCCAGCCAAAGATCCCTTTATAGTCATGTCCCATTATCATCCAATGTAGTTAATATCTCAAAACGAGATAGAATTCCCAAAACTTGGAAATCTTGTAACTTGTTCGATCTTCGTCGGAATAAGGCGATCTTGGTATCGTTGAAAAGCTCTGGATTTCTCCTACATGATCAAGCATTTAAACTTGGAGAAAAAATCAGAGATGATAATATCCAACAGCCATGCACAATGACATATGCTTATGCAAAACGCACGCATGGATAGCATGAGCACTCGGCAGGACGTTAGGATGACATGCACTAAGAATGATATGCATCCAACAGCTGGAGGTACTAGAGCTGCTACTGCTGTGGGTGCAAGAGCTGGAGGTGCAGGTACTGGAGCTTCTGCTACTGCGAGTGCTAGAGCTGGAGGTTCTAGAGGTACTGGAGCTGCTAGTGCTGGAGGTGTTGGATCTATAGGTACTGGAGCTGCTGGAGGTGTTGGAGGTGCTGGAGCTCAAGGAGCTGGGGGTGCTGGAGCTAATGACGGTATGGGTACTGAGCCGTGACGACTGTTTTTCTACTCGTAGTTGCAGTCGTCCCTGCCACCGCCTTGCTCGGCACTTCGTCAGGTTCTTAGTCTTCCGTCTTCCACTGGCCTTACTACGCCTCTCCTGTGTCCTCCGCCTGACTAGCCATATCCACCGTTACTGCCTGGCTCCCCACTGCCTGCTCCGTCCCCTTACCCTGCGCAGACAGGCTCCTTGGCAGAGCGTCGTGAGCCTAAGTCTCGTCATGCCTCCCCTGTTCGTAGAGTCAGTCGTGCTCGTCGTTCTCATCCTCCACCTGTCCCTGGCATGCACACAATTGCACTTCGCCCTTCCTCTGTTCCACATCGTGTTGCCCTACCATCTCCTCAGGCGTCTTCTCTTCCTGGCGTTCCTGACCCTGAGTTTGACATTGCTCGTGCTGCTAGTCCTACTGTCACTCATCTCCTCGTCAGTGTCGTCACTTACCCTTCCTTTGAGTCTACTGCTGCGTCTGCCCTAGTCACTGAGCTAGTTGAATTTATTGCCACCCGTGGTCTAGACTACATCGCGAGTCTTGTTACTAAGTCTGAGTCAGTATGTCCTCTATTCGTTGGGGGTGAGCTTGCCCTTAGCAATGACGTTCTTGAGGATAGGCAATTTGAGCTTGAGTGTCTCGCTGCTGATTTACCTCGTTTCGTGTCCATGCTGCTTTGCCTTGAAGGAGACCCGGATGCAATTGACATCCCTACCTCGCGCTCTTACGCAGAGGCGATAACGTGTTAGTACTCCTCTCGGTGGCAGACAGTAATACACGTAGAGATAACTTCCAGGAAGTCCACAGGCACCTACGTCGACGAGTTTCCTCCTCCTAGGGCGAATATAGTCAATGGCATGTGGATTTTCACAGTTAAGCGGCCGCCGGGTTCTCCGGCTGCCTTCAAGGCACGCTACGTTGCTCAAGGCTTCAGCCAGCGACAGGGGGTCGACTTCTTCCAGACCTTCTCCCCCACCCCAAAGAGAACTACACTTCGGATGTTATTGCACGTTGCAGCAGAGCGTGACTACGAGCTACACTCCCTTGACTTCTCCATAGACTTTTGTTATGTAATGCTATCACTTGCATTCACGTCTGTCTGCCTCCCATCACATGTTCTGGCGTTGCATGCGTGGTGTGAGCGTGTGCAAGAATTTGTGTTTGATGTGGTTTGGTTTTTCTGAGTGTGTGTGAATGTTATTTGGCTTGAGCAGATATCTGAAGTGACTCCTCTGCTCAAGAGCTTTCCGACGAACCAAGTATCGCTTCAATTGGAGCACGAACAAGAAAGTTACGAACGTTGGAAGTTCGTATGCTTTTGATATTTGGTTGTGGTGACTATGGGAAGTTGTGGGGTTGACTCCATAAGGGGTATAGACTTTTGGGGGTCGGGAAATTCGTCAACATCACTGTAGATGCTGCCAAGTGGTTGGGAGGAGCCAAACCAGGTTGGCAAGTGTGGCCAAGTTGGGCAAGGTGGATGGCATGGGCTGGAAAGTGACAAAAGTAAAAGTGGGGTTCCTATAGGGAAGGGTCTTGGTGTGCTTATGGGGTTTCCTTGGTTGGGGACTCCTTGGGGACCTTCCCTCTCGTCCTCCTCTTCCCTCCCACCTGGTTAATTGCTACCCTTAATTCCTTGTGTGAACTTCTGAGACAACTTGTGATTGAGTTAAGTTCTATGGCAGCATACCCCCTAGTGCGCCGAATTTGATAACTCGAGAAATACTTCACCTTTGCATACGATTCAACTTGGGAATTGTAGCTACGCTCTAGAGCTACAACATATCTATTGGTGAAGTGTTAACAGTGTTTTTTACGTCGACGGCGTTTCTTGTGAACTCGACATTTCTGTCCAGGATTCTAAGCCAACGATTTTGTGAAATTTAGACACCTATGCAGAGATAACTCGTGCAACGGGAGCTAGACTACGGACTAGGCACAGGGCAAGAGTGATCGTAGCGTTCGTTCGTTCCTTAGTCGTTTCCAAGTGCTAACACTGCTTGCTAGTTCACGGGGAAAATTGGCAAGAGTTTCACTAGGAAAACGTCACAACAAAGGTTCAGAATGGATTGCATCAACATTGGCAACACTGACTACATCAGACCTAGCAAGGCTGCTGGCCTACTGCCAGCGCAGCACGGTCGACCGCGTGCCAGCACGACTTGGTCGACCGCGCTCCAGCAGAGCAGAATCGAGGCTTGCCAACGTTGCAAGTCCGCGGTGCGCCAACGCTGCAGTATGTCGGCTGTACAGCGTCGCATCCGCGGGACAACGGTGCACCAGCTTCGCAGGTGCATGCAGCTGGTTGGCGCCCAACTCCCTGTCACATGCCTAGCGCAGACACTTCACCCGTGACGGCGCCCACCAGCCACGTCGACCTCGGGATACCACCCGCGAGGTCGTCCTCGCAGACAACATCCCCGGCGACTTTCGCGCACATCGCCCGGGTATCCTGGTTGACCGGGTATTTCGCGGTCTTCCCGCGGTTTCTCGGCCACCGCGGTCCTCCCACGGTTTCATGGCTCCACGGTCCCCCGTGATTTCGTGGCTCCACGGTCCCCCGTGATTTCGTGGCTCCACGGTCCCCCGTGATTTCATGGCTCCCGCGGACCACCACGGTTGCGTGGCTCCCACGGACCACCACGATTTTGTGGCTCCCACGGACGGCTCCGCCCAAGCGAGGACGGGGCCAAACACAACTTCCGTTGACACTCCCCTGCCGCGTTCACGCTTGGGCCTCCCCCGGCGGTACTGCTCAGAGAATAGCCCGTCGGCGTGCACACAACGCACAGCACACCGGTCACCGCACCAGCCATGCAAAAGGGCATGGCACCTACTGCTGCACGTCGTTGTCACCGTCGCCCACATCGGCCAGGCGCACTTGGCCGATTGCAACGGAGCACCGGTTGAAGGCCGGGTAGTGCAGCGCCTTCGTCAGGAAGTCGGCCGGCTGCTCAGCGGTCGGGATGTACTTCAGCGAAAACTTCCCGTGCTTCACCATGTGCTGCAGCCAGGCCTGTCGCCGCTCCATGTGCTTGAGGTTGCCCGTCAATCCCATGCCCTCGCCGACCGTGATGGCCGACTTGTTGTCCACCCTGAGGACAGTCGGCTTCCCAACGTCCAGCCGCTGGAACTCCGCGAGGAGGAAGCGAAGGCGACGTCCCTCCTTGCCGGCTTCGACGGCCGCCACGTACTCCGACTCGGTCGACGATAGCGTCGCGCACTTGATGCGCTGGCTCGACCAGGAGACCGCGGCCCCTCCGTAGACGAACACGTAGCCGCCCGTGCTCATCCGGTTCTGCTTGTCACCCGCGTCGTCGGCGTCCACGAAGCCGACCAACTCCAGTGACTCCGGACCACCGCCGAACTCCAGGGCGGTGTCTCGCGTGTTGGCGAGGTAGGCGAGGCAGCGGTCGACTTCGCGCCAGTGCTGGTCGCTCCTCACCGTGAGGCCGCTCCCGAGCTTGCTGCACGCGAATGCGATGTCCGGCTTTGTCGTTGTCGCCGCGAACTGCAGCGAGCCGACCTTCTGCCTGTACTCCTCCTCCTCGCGCTCCTGCGCTTCCTCGTCGTCGAATGTCTGCTCCGCGTAGGCGGCGACGGAAACCGGCGTCTTCGGAGTGCGCCCGGTCTGCTCCTCGTCGATAAAGCGCCTGCGCAGCTTATCGGCGTAGCCCTGCTGGTGTAGCCACAATTTTCGCGCCGGCCTGTCGCGCACGATCTCCAGGCCGAGATACTTCTGCACCGGCGAAATTTCGCGCAGCTCGAAAGCGGCCTCCAGCAGCTCCTTCAGCTCCTTCAGCATCGCGGTGCTGCTGCTCGCGGCGAGAAGGTCGTCGACGTAAACCAGCACCCAGCAGGTCACCTTGTCGTTGCCGACCTTGAAATACAGAGCCTCGTCAACTTGGCTCTTCTTCCACCCGGCGCCCACCAACACGTCGTTGAGAGCCGTGTACCACAGCAGCGGCGACTGCTTCAGCCCGTAGATGCTCTTGAGCAGCTTGCACACCCGGCCGGTTCCGTCGTTGAAGTGGTCCGACTGGTACATGTACAGCACGCGGTCGAGCTTGCTCTGCAAAAAGGCGTTCTTCATGTCAAGCTGCATCAGGTTGAGGTCGAGGACGGCGACGATGCTGAGAAAAATCCTCAGCGTGACGTAGCTGCTCACCGGCACATACGTCTCCTCGTAGTCAGCGCCATACACCTGCGTGAAGCCCTTCACGACCAGCCTCGCCTTTTCGCGCTCGACAGTGTCGTCGATGCGGTACTTCGTTGTCAGCACCCACCGGTTCTTCATGATGTTCACCCCCGGCGGGCGTTCGACCAGCTCCCAAGTGCCCATGTTGATGAGGCTACGAATCTCCTCCTGCATGGCGGCCTTCACCGCCGGGCCCTTCCAGCTCGCCAACGCCTCCTTCACCGTCATGGTCGAAATGTCCCAACGGTGTTCGGGGTCGGCGTGAATGTCGAGGTCGAGCTCCGAAAACTCCTCATTGTCCTCGGCGTCATCGTACGCCAGGTCGTCGTCGTCCACATCGTACACCGTGGTGAAGGCAGCAGGGACGAAGAAGTCGGGTGTCCTCCTAATTCGGCCCGACTTCCGAGGTCCGAGCTGAACCTCCACCACGTCGCTCGATGTGCCTTCATCGAACTGCTCCCCTGGCGTCCGCTCCTCTGAAGCGAGCTCCGCGTTCGATGGCTCACCTGTCGATGACGTCTCTGGAACGCGCTTCCCGTCCGACGACTCCCCTATCGGCGGCTTCTCTGAAACGCGCTTCTTGTTCGAAAGCTCCCTTGCCAACTGCCCCGCGGACTCCTCCGCGGTCGGCATGGCGATCTCCTCCACGGGTTCTTCCGCGATCGCCTCCGCGGTCTAGTCCGCGGTCCCCTTCGCGGTTTTCGCGGTGTCCTTCGCCGCCTCCTTCGCAGTTTCCTTCGCGGTGTCCTTCACGGCCTCCATCGCGGTGTTCTTCGCGGCTTCCTTCGCGGTGTCCAAATTTGGCTGCACATCCGCGGCCCGCTTCTCCGCGACTGGCTGGTCATCACGTCGGCCACCGGCGATGCTCTTGGCCGGCGCCACAGGCGACGCCCCACGACTCCCCTCATCGCCGGAGGCCGACACCGAAGTCAGGCCACGCAGTCCGACGGGAAGGGGAGAGGAAGAAGGGGCAGGAGATGGCAAGGCAGGGGCGACCGCGACATCCTCATCAGCCCGCTCACCAACCTCGGCGAGCAGAGGAAGCGTCGCCGTCGAGGTGTCCGTCGGTGGGTTGGCCCGCGTCCGCCCCGACGCGGGCCCGAATTCCGACTTCCACACCTCCTGCGACAGAGTTTCGTAGAACACCACGTCCGACGTGGTGACCACCCGGTTGTCGACGATGTCAAGGAGCTCGCACCCTTTGCTCTCCTCCGACACGCCGAGGTGAAGGCCCCACCGGGCCTTCGGCTTCAGCTTCCCACCGCGCTGCTGCTCAGGGACGAGAAATTGTGCCATGCAGCCCCACACCCGCGCCATTGACAAGTCGGGCTTCTGCCCGGTGAGGAGCTGGTACTGCGTCGTCCCCGCGGGCAGCGACGACCGCTCCAGGCAGTTGCGAACCCAGACGGCCTGCCGCAGAGCGAGATGCCACCAGTGGTGCTGCACGCCCATGTGCAGCAGCATTGTTCGCACCGACTCCACCACCGTCCTCATCTCCCGCTCCGCCATGCCATTCTGCTGCGGGGTGTAAGGGCAGGTTAAGTCGTGAACGATTCCCTTGCTGTCCACAAAGGCGGTGAAGTCCTTTCCGAGGAACTCGCGTCCGCGGTCAGAACGCAGTTGCAGCACCGAATGCTTCGCCTGCCGCTCCACCAGCACCAGCCACTTCTGGAACTCCAGCAGCACGTCCGACTTCTTGGCGTCCGGCCTCACCCACACATAGCGGGTCTTGCGGTCCTTCAGCAGCAAGAAGTACAGGCTGCCGTCCTTGGCAGCCACGCGAAATGGCCCGCACAAATCAATGTGCACGACGGCCAGGACGTCGTCTGCTTCGGAGCCGTGGTCGGGGAAGGTGTGCCGCGCCAGCTTCCCGCCGACGCACGAAACACACGGTGAGTCGGCGCCAGACACCGACTTGAGGTCCAGCCCTGTGGCGACCTCGTGCTTCACCGAGCTCTAAATCGTGTCCATGCCAACATGCGCAAGCCTCGCGTGCAGCCTGTTCGGGGTTGCCTTCGTCGCCGAGACTATCGCCCGCAGAGCCACCTCCTCTTTCGCGGGCGTCGTCGCCTTTACCGCGAATGGGCGTAGGTCAGTGCAGAGGACCCGGCCGGTGTACGTCGCTCGACCGAGCACGTCCCCCGCCGCGGAGACGAGCAACATCCGATCGCCGTCGTCCTTCAGGGTCACCCCGCTCTCCTTCAGCTGGCCAGCCGAAAGCAGATTCGCCTGCACGCCCGGGATGTAGAGAACGTCGGAGATGAGCACTCGCTTCCCGGCCTCCCCTTGTAGCGCAACCGTGCCACGGCCGCGAACGTCCTGCAGCGCCCCATTGAAGCCACGCACGTGCTTCACGTCGCCACTCGGCCCCAACTCGACGAAGGCCTCCTTCGTCCCCATCAGGTGGTGCGAGCAGCCGCTGTCGAGCAGGACCACCGCGGGGTTCGCTTGCACAGCTGCCGCCACCGCCTGGAAACCCTCGCCAGCTTCCGCCGCCAGCGAGACAGTCGGCTCCACGATGCCGACCAGCGAGCACGACGCCTCCTTGTCGCCTCGCCCTTTGCCACCCGCGGAAGAGTCGACGTCCTTCACCGAGGTCGACTTCGTCGACTGCTTCTCTTTTCGTGGCTGGTTTCCTCGACGCGAACGACGGCTGCCAGAACTTCCGCGGCCTCCCTTCGAGTCGTCGTCGTCGGAATCGCTGCGGTCGGGGCACTCGAAGGAGAGGTGATCGGGATCACCGCATAGCCAGCATTCCCGACGTCGACCTCCTCCTCCACGACCGCCATCCTTGGACGATTTCTGCTTGTCAGCGTCCTTCGCCGGCTTCCTGCCACCGCGGTGACTGCCACCAGACTGCCCGCGCTGCCCCGGACGACCACCTCGCTTCGCGGGGGCCGCGAAATTTACTTGCGCGAGGAGCTCCTGGGACTGTTCAGCCTCCTGCATCGCCTCGTCCTGCAGGATGTACGAGGTCAATGTGTCCTCGTTGAGCGTCGCTCGCGTGCTCGGCGCCATCGACAGCCGCTTCAGCAGGTTGTAGCTGCTCGGGAGTCCTTGCATGACATGCGTGACGTACGAAGCCGTCGAGTATTCCGCGCCAGCCATCCGAATGGTGGCGAGAATTCGCCGAGCTCGATTGCAGTAGTCAGTCGCGGTCTCCTCCTCGCCCATACGCAGGTGCGTCAACTCGATGAAATGCCACGCCCGGTGGCCAGCGTCGAGGTACTCCCTGCACGACTTCAGGGCGATCTGTACGCCCGGCGAGCAGCACCGCGAAATGACCGTAAAGGTCAGCAGCTGCACGGCGCGAAACCCATCAGCCCGGCCATCTCCAGCTGGGGCTCGATGGCTTCCTTCCACATGAGGATGTCGGGACGACCGACCAGCAGAGGGGTGACCGAGATCCTGTCCGGCGAAAACTTGAAGAAGCCGTAGCTCGGCGCAATTCCTCCCACGGTCACGTGAGTCGCCGACATCGGCGCCATTTCACTTCGTCTGCCTCCGACGTAGTTTCGTGGGGCCCCTGCAGCCGCCGATGACTGCATCCCTCGCATCTGAACGCCGCCGACTTCATCGGCGCGAATCACACCTCGCTGCCTCGACGTGCCTCCCACGCTGCTGCCGACTTGGCCACCACCCGCGTTGACGTCCGCGTCCACGCCACCCGCGTTGTTCACCGGTCGAGGAGACGCAGGCCGAGAGGGAGGGTGCTCCGTCGCCCACAAGGAGCAAATGCCAGCCTCGACGACCGTCCAGGGGATGTCGCCAAACTCGTTGGCCTCGTGCTTTCTCCTCGCGTTCTCCAGCCGTGCCTCCAGGGTGTCCACAACCCCTCCGTCACCTACGGCTCCTACCATAGTGACTACGGCACAGGTGCCGGTCTACGAACAAGCTAGGTGAGTGAGAAGTCAGCTAAACCGAAGGTTTTGTCGCGGTGTCGTCCACGCTCACCGCACCATGCGGAGATAACTCGTGCAACGGGAGCTAAACTACGGGCTAGGCACGGGGCAAGAGTGATCGTAGCGTTCGTTCGTTCCTTAGTCGTTTCCAAGTGCTAACACTGCTTGCTAGTTCACGGGGAAAATTGGCAAGAGTTTCACTAGGAAAACGTCACAACAAAGGTTCAGAATGGATTGCATCAACATTGGCAACACTGACTACATCAGACCTAGCAAGGCTGCTGGCCTACTGCCAGCGCAGCACGGTCGACCGCGTGCCAGCACGACTTGGTCGACCGCGCTCCAGCAGAGCAGAGTCGAGGCTTGCCAACGTTGCAAGTCCGCGGTGCGCCAACGCTGCAGTATGTCGGCTGTACAGCGTCGCATCCGCGGGACAACGGTGCACCAGCTTCGCAGGTGCATGCAGCTGGTTGGCGCCCAACTCCCCGTCACATGCCCAGCGCAGACACTTCACCCGTGACGGCGCCCACCAGCCACGTCGACCTCGGGATACCACCCTCGAGGTCGTCCTCGCAGACAACATCCCCGGCGACTTTCGCGCACATCGCCCGGGTATCCTGGTTGACCGGGTATTTCGCGGTCTTCCCGCGGTTTCTCGGCCACTGCGGTCCTCCCGCGGTTTCGTGGCTCCACGGTCCCCCGTGATTTCGTGGCTCCACGGTCCCCCGTGATTTCGTGGCTCCACGGTCCCCCGTGATTTCGTGGCTCCCGCGGACCACCACGGTTTCGTGGCTCCCACGGACCACCACGATTTCGTGGCTCCCATGGACGGCTCCGCCCAAGCGAGGACGGGGCCAAACACAACTCCCGTTGACAACCTAATCTTCATAGACTCCGTCCTTACTCTCTAACAAGTGGTATCAGAGCTGATTAAGGACTTTGTGGAGAGTCTACTGAAGTGTGAAAACCCTCCTAGACCCACCATGGCCTGTGGGCATGCCTAAGTGGAGTTCTGGAGGTTGGATGTGACTTCCGCTAATGGGAAACTCTGCCGAAATTTCGTTGGCGCCGACACTTGTGAAGATTGTGTGGATCTATATTGTGACCAGCAAAGGGGGGAGCTGAAACCTCTGATTGGGAGCAGAGGAGATGAATCAAGGGAGTGGAGATGCAGCTGAGAAGAGGAGTGAACCGCCACCATCCAAGATCAAAACTTTGGATGGTTCCAACTATGAGGAATGGAGCGGGCGGATGCGGAGCACCTTCAAGCGCTACAAGCTGCTGAAAATTGCAATGGGAGAGGAGAAGATGCCGGGGGAAGGAGATGCCCACGATCGGTGGATTGAGAAGAGCGCGGTGCTGTACGACCTCATCCTCCAATCGGTCAACAACGACATGTTCCAGCACATCAAGGATTTGGTGGATTTGGATGATTCCGGACCGAAGGCATGGAAGCTGCTACGCGATGTGATTCAGCCCAATACGCTGCCGATGGTGATTGTGTTGGAGAAGGAGTTGGCTGCCCTCTCCATGAAACCGGGAGATGATGTGAAACCGGTCCTTGACAAGATCAAAGACACCTATGCGAGGATGGCAGCGGCAGGCAGCGAGGTGTCGCAGATGCAGCAGTGCACCAAGATCATCTCGGTGCTTGACAACTCGTGGGACAACCTCATCCCCACCCTCAACGTTCAGCAGGACAAATGGACGCCTGAGTGGCTACGGCAGTAGATTCTGCAGGAGGACTTCCGCAGGTGCCACACGGGAGGTGGTGCTGCCAACAAAAGTGCTGAGGGGTATGGAGCTGCAGGAGGCAGCAGAGGAAGAGGAGGAGGGAGAGGCCGAGGCCATGGGAGAGGCTTTGGCAGAGGGAGAGGCCGAGGTCACTACAATGAGGGGCATGGGAGCTCTGGAGGCAGGGGGAGCACCCGAATGGAGGGTGCGTGCTGGTACTGCAAGAAGGCTGGACACCCGTGGTTCAAGTGTTTCAGCCGGCCTGAGGGATGGGCCCCTCCAGGCATGAAGCCGCCAAGTGGTGAACGTGCACGCGGTGGCGCTGTGCAAGGTTCAGGTGCACAAGGTGATGGTGCACAAGGCAAAGCCGACCCTGGGATGTTCCTCATGGTTGAGGATGTGCAAGGGAGTGGGGGTGATGTGGGTTCAGTTGGGAAGGTTGTGATGCACCCCCTCACTCACTGGGTGATCGATTCAGGTTGCACGAGTCATATGACCCCAAGGGCAGATTTGCTTGATGAGGTAAAACCTCCTGGGAAGATCAAGTTTGTGGCTGCCGCTTCAGGTGCTTTGCTCCCTGTGATTGGTGTTGGGAATGCCAAGGTGATGGGAGCCAATGGAGAGCTTGTGGGGCTTGGGAATGTGCTGTTGGTTGAAGGTTTGTCCGCTAACCTTCTTTCTGTGCGTCGGCTGCAGAAGAGCAAGGCTGAAGTTACCTTAGGCCCAACCAGCTGCTGTGCAAAGCTTGGGAAGTTGCTGCTGTGGAACTTGGAGGAGAAGAGTAGCTGCATCAAGGACCTGTGGCTGCTGCCCA
Source organism: Closterium sp. Naga37s-1 (assembly GCA_947471745.1). Taxonomy (NCBI): domain Eukaryota; kingdom Viridiplantae; phylum Streptophyta; class Zygnematophyceae; order Desmidiales; family Closteriaceae; genus Closterium; species Closterium sp. Naga37s-1. The sequence goes on from CANJKZ010000198.1 coordinate 3,585,108, forward strand.
TCATCCCTTGGAATGGGAAACCACCAGATACGGCAAAGGCAGCGGCAGCGGCTAAAGCAACTGCGGGAGGAGAGGAGACTGCACCAACTGATGGGGCCCTGGATGCAGTCAAGAAGGTGCAGCAGACACAGCAGCCACATGGTGAGGTGCTTGCTGGCGTGGATGCGACAGCTGCATGGGCAAGGGCTTCATCTGGGAGTGGTGAGGCTGATTGGGAGACGTGGCATGAGAGGCTGTGCCATGTGAACATTCCTATGCTGCAGAAGTTGGTAAAGGATGGGTGCTTGAAGGGGTTGGAGGTGAAGGGGGCAGCAAAGGAGATTGGGAGCTGCCCTACCTGCCTTGAGACCAAATACACGAAGTTTCCCTTCAGCAGCAGCACGGGACCAGCCAAGGCACCACTTGCACTAGTGCACATGGATGTGGTGGGCCTCACGAGGGCCCTTTCTCTCTCGGGCAGCCGCTACTTCTTGACAATTGTGGACGACCACACGCGTGCGGTGTGGGTGTACCCTCTGAAGACTAAGGGGGAGGTGGCAGCGGTTGTTCTTAAGGAGTGGATGCCGAGAGCTCAAAGGGAGAGCGGACACAAGGTGAAGGCGATCCGCACCGACAATGGCGGAGAATTCATTGGTGCTGGTTTTGAGGCGGTGCTGAAGAAGAAGGGGATCCAGCATCAGCTCACGGTGCCCTACAACCCTCAGCAGAACGGCGTGGCTGAGTGGTTCAACTGGACCCTGCAGGAAGGTGCTCGCACTCTCCTTGGGCGTGTAGGGCTGCCGGATCCGTTTTGGGTGACTGCACTGCGGCCGGTCGCCCTTGTGAAGAACAGGGTGCTGGCGACTGTGGAGGACAAGCAGTGGGTCCCCTACACCAAGTGGTATGGGAGTGCACCAGCAGTGAACATGCTGAGAGCCTACGGGTGCATGGTGGTGTTTCATGTACCGAAGGAGAAGAGGGGAAAGTTGGAAGCTTCTGGGAGATGGGGTGTGCACTTGGGGCTTGCCAAGGACCACAAGGGCTGGTTGATATGGGACTTGACGAGCCAGCAGCTGACTGTGTCAAAGGATGTGAAGTTCCTTGAGTCCTTGTACTACAAGGAGTGGAAGCAGCAGCAGCAAAAGCTTCCGACAACACCACTGATCATTGAGGCCGATGAGGTGCAGCGGCCTTCGAGACAAGTGCAGGTCACTGTCTCAGAGGAGGAGATCTCTGGGGTGACTGAGGATGGGGGAGAACCTGAGGTGGAGGAGCAGCAGCAACAGCAGCAGCAGCCGCAGCAGCAGGAGGAGCAAGGTATTCCACAAGGTGCCGGACGTACGGCTGACCTTCCTAGGAGGGATGTGCGCCCTCCTAACAGGCTGACCTATGCGAGCCGTGGCAAGCCAAAGGTGGTAAGGGCTGGGAGTGTGGCTGAGCAGTGTGATGAGGAAGAGATAGCACACTGCTACTGGGCAGCCGTCCCTGAGCCCAAGACGCTGGCTGAGGCATTGAGCGGGCCCGATTCTGAAAAGTGGAAGCAAAGTGTGAAGGAGGAGTACGACTCTCTGCTGGAGAATGAGACTTGGGAGTTGTGTGAGCTGCCTCCTGGGAAAAAGGCCATTTCTTCCAAGCTGATTTTCAGGCACAAGTACGGATGGGGCGCTGACCCGCTACAAGTCAAGGCTTGTGGCTAAGGGGTTTCAGCAGACAAAGGGGAAGGATTTTGACGAGATCTTTGCTCCTGTGGGGAAAGGCACAACACTGCGGGTGTCATTGGCGATGGCAGCAAACCGTGGATGGCGGGTGAAGCAGATGGACATCACCACCGCCTTCCTCAATGGGATCATTCTGGAGGAGCTGTACATGTTACAGCCTGAGGGTTTGGATGATGGGAGCGGCAGGGTGTGCAGGCTGAAGAAGGCCATCTATGGCCTGAAGCAGGCTCCTCGTGCATGGTACCACAAGTTAGAGGAGACTCTGCTGGCTGGGGGTTTCAAGAAGAGGGAGTGTGATCACAGCTTGTTCCTGGTGCAAGAGAAGGAGCAGTTTCTCATGCTCCTGGTGTATGTGGACGACATCCTGCTCTTCTCTGAGTCGTCTGCAATGATTGAGCGTGTGAAGGAGATGCTGGAGATGCAGTTCAAGTGCTCCAAGATGGGAGATGTGAAGTACTATTTGGGGATGCATGTGGAGAGGGACCTTGGCAAGGGAGTGTTGAGGTTGCACCAGAGAGTATTGTGAGGGGCTGGCTGAGAAGTATGGGCTGTATGGTGGAGGAAAGCCAGCCACCCCACTGCCTTCGGGGTTCACTGTGGAGCCCTGTGTTGATGAGGAGGTGGTGGGTGAGAGTGACAGGAAACTTTTTCATTCCATGGTTGGGGCACTCAACTATGCGGCTAACCACACACGGCCTGACATTGCCTTTGCAACATCCAGGCTTCCCAGTGTGGTTTCACGCCCCAGTCATGAGCAGCTGGAAGCGGCCAAGAGGTTGGTCCGCTATGTGAGTGCAACGGCATCAGTGGGTTTGGAGTATAGTGCTGTGAGACAGAGGCTGCAGAGGGGTGCAGCTGATTTGAGCAAGGGGGAGATGCTCTTGACTTGCTACACTGACGCTAGCTTCAACTCTGTGAAGGCGGATGGCACCAGCATTGGAGGCTATGTGTGCCTGTTTGGAGGTGGTGCAGTGAGCTGGCGCAGTAAGAAGCAGAATGAGGTGGGGCAGTCCTCGTGTGAGACAGAGTACATGGCCCTGCATCATGGGGCAAAGGAGGTGGTGTGGCTGAGGCGTTTGTTGGAGGAGATTGGAGTTGGTCAGAGGGAGCCGACAATCATGTTCTGTGACAATGAGTTGGCAGTGAAGCTTGCCAAGAATGCCTGCTTTCATGGGCTGACAAAGAACATCAGGCCCAAGTGGCACTAGGTGAGGAGGCTCCTGGACAAGGAGGTGCGACTGGAGATTGTGAAGACCCATCAGCAGGCGGCTGACATTCTCACCAAGCGCCTGGCTGAATCTGAGCATTGGAAGGGCATGAAGCTTGCTGGGATGAGTGTGCATTGAGGGTGCATGATTGAGCTATGGCATGTGGGATGATGGTAGGCAGCCAAAGGGGGAGTTTGTTATGTGATGCTATCACTTGCATTCACGTCTGTCTGCCTCCCATCACATGTTCGTGCGTTGCATGCGTGGTGTGAGCGTGTGCAAGAATTTGTGTTTGATGTGGTTTGGTTTTTCTGAGTGTGTGTGAATGTTATTTGGCTTCAGCAGATATCTGAAGTGACTCCTCTGCTCAAGAGCTTTCCGACGAAACAAGTATCGCTTCAATTGGAGCACGAACAAGAAAGTTGCAAACGTTGGAAGTTCGTATGCTTTTAATATTTGGTTGTGGTGACTATGGGAAGTTGTGGGGTTGACTCCATAAGGGGTATAGACTTTTGGGGGTTGGGAAATTCGTCAACATCACTGTAGATGCTGCCAAGTGGTTCGGAGGAGCCAAACCAAGTTGGCAAGTGTGGCCAAGTTGGGCGAGGTGGATGGCATGGGTTGGAAAGTGACAAAAGTAAATGTGGGGTTCCTATAGGGAAGGGTCTTGGTGTGCTTATGGGGTTTCCTTGGTTGGGGACTCCTTGGGGAACTTCCCTCTCGTCCTCCTCTTCCCTCCCACCTGGTTAATTGCTACCCTGAATTCCTTGTGTGAACTTCTGAGACAACTTGTGATTGAGTTAAGTTCTATGGCAGCATACCCCCTAGTGCGCCGAATTTGATAACTCGAGAAATACTTCACCTTTGCATACGATTCAACTTGGGAATTGTAGCTACGCTCTAGAGCAACAACATATCTAAAATTGGTGAAGTGTTAACAGTACGTTTTACGTCGACGGCGTTTCTTGTGAACTCGACATTTCTGTCCAGGATTCTAAGCCAAAGATTTTGTGAAATTTAGACACCTAATCTTCATAGACTCCGTCCTTACTCTCTAACACCTTTTGCATGTCATCCTTTGCGAGACGACCTGGCTGCGCCACCCACCTAGCTTCACTGGGTCGTTTTCTGGGGGTACCCAGTGGAGCTTCCAGCGGCCAGTCTACGGACTCTCCCAGGCGCCCCGCGAGTGGCACAACACACTGGGGACGACGCTTGCGGCTCTTGGGTTTGCTCCCTCCACTGCTGACCCATCACTGTTTCTACGCACCGACACTTCTCTGCCGCCGTTCTACGTTCTCGTGTACGTCGACGACTTGGTCTGTGCCACTGCTGGCACTGAGGTGCTGACCCTTGTGAAGGCGGAGCTGTAGAAGAGACACACTTGCACTGACCTGGGTGAGATGCGTAGCTTGCGGATCATACGAGACAGAGCATGGTGCACCATCGCTCTGACTCAGTCACACATGGTGTGCCAGGTCTTTCAGCGCTTTGGCTTTCGGTTCACCTCGCCACAATTCAATCCTCTGCCTACTGGCCATTCTCTCACCGCTCCACCTTCGGACGAGTCTGTAGATCCAAGTGGCCCGTATTCAGGGCTTCTGGGCTGCCTCATGTACCTGATGACGTATACACGACCTAATTTTGCGTACCCTCTCAGCATTCTTGCTCCCAGCATGAGAGAATATATATTTCATGCTTATAATGGTGTGTGAATTTTGAGTTATGATGTCGAATGTGTGTGTGTCGAGTCAATAGCGAGTCATCGCTAATCGCGTGTTACGCGGTCATTTGTGTCCCGTGCGCGGTTTCTAATTTGTCGGGTGTTTCGTGGGCGGTTTCTGTTTCGTCATGTGTCGAACGTTCTGCGTGTTGCAAGTGTGTGCACCAGACCCATAAAAAACTCAAGGATTAGTTTATGGTGAAGAACTGGAGCCTTGGTTTCAAGATTCGAGTGATCTCGAAGCCCGCGAAAAGGGTACACTTCAAGATGGTGAAAATGGTTACACTACATTCACTAACATTTCACTTCGTGCAGGCCCATGTGAAGGGTAGTTTCAAGACTCTTCGTGGTTGGCGATAGTGTGGCACTGTTCGACATCACCGTACCTTGGCTCTTGGGGTTTGTAGGAGCTGGGAGTCATTCCCAACTCGAAACACTTCCTAATTTGTCTTCTAAGACTAAAGTGGCTGCCATAGTGCCGTTCGTTCAAACTGACGTTGCGTTGTCAATACTTGATGAAATTGTGCGATCTAAATTGCATATTGTAGCTGATGTCAGGGCACTCATGATACAAGTTATAGCATGTCATTTGAAGCAGTTGTGAAAATAACGAGTGATGATTGCATTGAGCAGCATGAGGAGTACAAGTGCCAAACCCTAGAGTGTTGTACCCCATATAAGCTACCCCACTACAGCCTACACAGACTATAGCATATAAGTTTGACACACCCCCATAGGCAAAGTGGGGGAGAACAAGGGGTCACAAGACCAGTTAGGCAAAGCACAGCAAGCTCAGGGTGGATCACAACGTCACCACACATTCTGAGCACAAGTTCAAGGGCCACAAGGCCAGTTCACATGCAGGATTATATATATATAAGGCTAAACATGCAAGTGCATGTATATATATAGGCCACAGTACAAGCAAGGTCAAGAGGTGATCAAGTGAGGTAAAGTAGGCACAAGATCTAACAAAGTACAGAAACGCTGATGATCACAAGGCGGGAGTGCCTTGGTGAAGACATCACCAGTGTTGGCCTAAGAGGCCACGTAATCAAGTCGGAGCTGACCACGCTGCTGCAGCTCACGAGCAAGGAAGTAGCGAAGAGCAATGTGCTTCGTTCAGTGCTCCAGTCTGTGCTCCCGACACAAGGCCAGCATGGCCTTGTTGTCTACGTACAGAACTGGAGGAGAACGAGGCGGCTCCCGAAGGTCAGTCAGCAGGTAGGTGAGCCAGCGTAACTCCTGTGCGGCCATGGCCCTCGCGTAGATCTCAGCCTCACAGCTGGAGCTGAGAACAGAAGACGAGCGGGTAGACCGCCACGAAACAGAACCGGAACCAAGGCTGAAGGTGTAACCCTGTGACGACCGCTGCGTAGCCAAGTCGTCAACCCAAGACGCGTCTGCGTGACCGATGAGGACCACTGGACTCCGCCCTCCAAGCACTAGCCCCATGCCCGACGTACTCCACAAGTAGCGCAACACCCTCTTCGCTGCAGCCATGTGCTTAGGGAGGTGTCTCCCAGGAGCAACATAGCGTGCCAGAATGCTAAGAGGGTATGCAAGGTCAGGTCGTGTGCAGGTCATCAGGTACATGAGGCAGCCAACAAGCTCTGGGTACGGGCCACTCGGCTCTACGGACTCATCCGAAGGCAGAGCTGAAAGCGAGTGGCGAGTAGACAGAGGAGTGGCCTGTGGCGAGGAGTACGTGAAGCCGAAGCGCTGAAGGACCTGCTGCACCATGTGTGACTGAGTCAGGGTAATGGTGCGCTGTGCTCTGTCCCGGGTGATCTGCAAGCCAAGGTAGCTGCGCAGTTCACCCAGGTCTGTGCACGTGTGTCTCTTCTGCAGCTCGGACTTCACATGGGCGAGTCCAGCAGTGTCAGCTGTGGCAAAGACCAAGTCATCGACGTACACGAGGATGTAGAACGGCGGCAAAGAGGTGTCGGTGCGCAGAAACAGCGACGGGTCGGCAGTAGAAGGAGCAAACCCAAGAGCCGCAAGTGTAGTCCTCAGTGTGTCGTGCCACTCACGAGGTGCCTGGCGGAGACCGTAGACTGGCCGCCGGAGGCTCCACTGGGTGCCAGGAGGAAAAGACCCAGTGAAGCCAGGTGGGCGGCGCAGCCAGATCTCCTCGTGCAGGCTGCCCTGCAGGAAAGCTGTGCTGAAGTCAAGAGAGTGAAGCTCGTAGTCACGCTGAGCGGCTATGTGCAGCAGTACCCAAAGAGTGGTCATCTTCGGGGTGGGAGAGAAGGTCTGAAAGTAGTCAACTCCCTGCCGCTCACTGAAGCCTCAAGCCACGTAACGCGTCTTGAAGACAGGCGGAGAACCCGGCGTCCGCTTCACCCTGAAAATCCACATGCCACTGACGATGTTCGCCCCAGGTGGGGGAACCTCATCAACGTAGGTGCCTGTGGACTTCTAGGAAGCCATCTCTGCGTCCATGGCAGCCTGCCACTGAGAGGAGTAGGGACCCTCTATCGCCTCCGTGTAAGAGCGCGGAGTGGGGATGTCTGGTGCATCCGAGTCTCCCTCAGGGGCAAGCAGCATGGACACAAGATGAGGTGAAGCAGCCGCAAAGCACTGGAACTCCTCCTGCCTGTCCTCAAGGACGTCCGTGCCAAGGGCACACTCACCCCCGACGGACGGAGGACAGACAGACTCAGACTCAGCGATAAGACTAGCAGCGTAGTCTAGACGACAGCGAGCAGCGAAGTCGACGAGCTCAGCAACTAAGGCAGACGCAGCAGTGGACTCAAAGGAAGGGTCAGTGACGACAGAAGCAAGAAGACGCGTGACAGTAGGACTGGCAGCACGAAGGGAGTCCGACTCCGGGTCAGCAAGAAGAGGAAGAGAGGACTCAGGAGGAGAAGGCAAAGGGGCACGCAGTGGAGCAGTGGACGGACGCAGAGACATCCGGTGCGTGCCGGGGACAGGGGGAGGACACTGACGCGAACCACGACCACCAGTGCGAGCAGCACGGACAGGCGACGCAGGGCGAGACCCAGGCGCACGACGCTCAGCAAGACCTCCAGTAGGACCAGTGTAGGGAGAAGGAGCAGGCAGTGGGGAGGCTGGCTGTAACTGTGACTCAGACTGGACAGGCGGTGGACACTCTAAGAGAGGAGTAGGACCAAGAGAGGACGGAAGACCAAGAACCTGCTCAAGGAGTGGAACGAAGTACGGCCGCGGCCGCGCAGCGCCACCAGAACCAGCAGGAACAGCACCAGCATCCCCAACAGCAGCACCAGCACCAGTAGCACCCCCAGCTCCAGCAACGCCAACTCCAGCACCTCCAGTACCCTCAGAAGCATCAGCGCCAGTAGCACCTCCAACGCCAACACCCCCAGCAGCTCCAGCTCCAGTCGGACCACCAGAAGACGCAGCAGCTCCAGCTCCAGCAGCACCAGCAGCACCGACGCCAGCAGCACCACCAGCTCCAGCACTTGGAGCACCCGCAGGCCCAGCAGCCCCAGCAGCACCCTCAGGACGAGCACCTCCGGGACCCGTGGCACCAGCACCCTCAGCATCAGCACCCCAAGTCTCAGCACCCCCAGGCTCAACACCCCCAGAGTCAGCACCCCAAGGCTCAGCACCCCTAGCAGCACCAGAGTCAACAGCTTCCTCGACAAGCTCGACTGTATCTACCTGGGACACACCTGAGGGGGCAGGACCCTGAGGGGGAAGGGGGTCTACCGGGGGGGGACCTGGCGCGAGGAAGAGCGGCAGTGGGGGGAGGGGTGCAGTGCGGTAGGGGAAGAGACGGTAGTAGGGAACCGACTCGTCAAACGTGACGTCCTGAGAGGACAGAACACGGCGCGAGGTAGGGTGGTAAAACTGCCAACCAGGCGCGTCAGGGGGGAAGCCAAGGAAGACGCAGGGAACAGCACGGGGGGACAGCTTGTCCGCAGACAAGTCGCGAACAAACACCCGAGATCCCCAGACACGGAACGCAGACGCATCTCCAACCTTCCCCGTCCACCGCAGAGCAGGGGAGGTCTCCTGCATGGAGACCCAGGGCTGAAGGTTGATCTGATGCGCCGCGTACTAAACCGCGAACGGCCACAGAAAATGGGGAGCAGCCGCATGGATCATGGACGTACGAGCGACGTCCATGATCATGCCAATGCGGCGCTCAGCAATCCCATTTTGCTGTGGAGAGGCCGGAAGCGTGAACGTCTGGCGGATGCCTCGTGCACGACAGAAGGCTCGCAGAAGGTCAGAGGAAAACTCTCCGCCTCTGTCGGAGTGTAGACGCAGAACAGGAAAGTCTGAGCCGAAACTGTCTCTGAGCTGGAGACGAGCTGCGTGGATCCTGTCGTTCAACACCTCAGTGACCTCACCCTTTGCTGCGCAAGGGGAGGACTGTAGTGTAACGTGAGTAGTCGTCAACCACCAGCAGGAAGTAACGCTCATGACCCTGTCCACGGACGCGGGCTGGGCCCCACACGTCCATGTGAAGCGTCTGCAGCGGAGCCTCTGTCGGAGGAAACTCGGAGGAGTGAGGAGCGGCGCGCTGCCGCCCCTTGGTGCAGGGAACGCAGGTAGGGGCAGGCCCCGGAGGAAGGGGAGGGAGGGACCTGGGGAGTCCAGAGACAAGGACACGGGAGGCCATGCCTCGAAGACGAGGCAGGGAGGGGTGACCAAGGCGGTGGTGCCAGAGGAGAGTCTGGTGAGACAGGAGACGACACGAGCAGGGGGCAGACTCAGGACCAGACCTGGACGCTGCAGCAAACACCTGACCCAACGCAGCTACCTGACCAGACGCGGCAACAGGAGGAGACTCAGTAGTGAGTGTGTACAGGCTCGACCCCGGCTGACGGGTAAACGTGGCCAAGTGTCGGCCCGTCCGAGCACACGTGCTGTGGGTCACTCGCTGACTCGCAGGAGTGAACTGGTCAACCCCTCTATCCTGCAGGTCAGCACGACTCACCAAGTTCGTAGAGAACGAGGGGAGGTAAAGAACTGATAGGAAGCCAGACGGGGCTGCCGGACACGGTAGCACAGTGGAGTAGTGAGCAAGGCCAGGACCCCCAGAGGGGTGTGCCAGGGAGACCGCAACCGGCCGACTAAGCGGTGTGAGGGTGGTGCGGTCCCGAAAGAAGGAGCGGGAAGCACCCGAGTCAAGGGTGAAGGTGCGCAAGATGCAGCAGGTGCAGCACTAGAGAGAGCAGACGCACCAGCACCTGGAGCAGGAGACTCACTAGCACCTAGAGCAGCAGCCTCACCGCCACCGACACCTGGAGTAGGAGACGTACGAGCACCTAGAGCAGCAGCCTCACCAGCACCTAGAGCAGCAGACTGGATACCGGGGTCAGGCGGCACACACAGGTGACAGGCACGCTCAGCACTAATACACAATGCATACATGGCAGTGAGGATAGTATCATAGTCAAGAGCATAGATATCTACCCTCTGCCTAAGCAGCTCCAGCCAGGAGGGGAGCTCAGCGTCGTCGCCAAACTCTGTACGCCAAGCGTCGCTCAGACGGGCGGAGCAGCGGGACTCTGTGTGACCAGGAGTCCCGCAAGGCTGACCAGTCCGGACACTTGTGCGAATGACATACGGGCAGCGAGCAGTACTCAGTGACCCTCTACCCTGAGCGTACCACTCACGAAGCTGCTGAGGCGAAAGGGTCGCGCGCGGACGACGCTGCAGCTGCACCTGGCCACTACAAGAAGCTCCCGAACTACTCACTCCAGGACGACTCCCACCACGGCCACCCCGACAACCCCAACTAGCGTACCACTCACGAAGCTGCTGGGGCGGGAGGGACTCACGCGGACGTCGCTGTAGCTGCAGCTAGCCACCGCCAGGAGTAGCAGTAGCAGTAGTAGCCGCAGTAGCAGCAGTAGGAGTAGTAGCAAGAGTAGCAAGAGTAGCAGCAGTAGCAGCAGTAGCAGTAGCAGCAGCGCGGCCACCCCTTCAACCCCAGCTAGCGTACCACTCACGAAGCTGTTGGGGCGTGAGGGACTCACGCGGACGACGCTGGAGCTGCATCTGGCTGTGCCAGGAGCAGCAGTAGTTGTAGAAAGAGCAGTAGCAGCAGGAGCAGCAGTAACAGCAGTACGGGGAGGGCAGTGCTCACCAGTGACGAGAAGGACCGGCGTACGACGGAGGCGACTGCGGGGCTGCTACAGCGGCAGGGCGGGGCCGCGACGGTCGCTGCTGCAGTGGCGGCTGCTCCAGGGGTCAGGGGCGGCTTCTGCAGTGGCGGCTGCTCCAGTGGCGGCCGCTCCAGGGGCCAGGGGCGGCTGCAGGTGCGGCTGCTCCAGGGGCCAGGGGCGGCACCTGCACTGGCGGCTGCTCCAGTGGCGGCCGCTCCAGGGACCAGGGGCGGCTGCAGGTGCGGCTGCTCCAGGGGCCAGAGACGGCTCCTGCAGTGGTGGTTTCTCCAGTGGCGGCCGCTCCAGGGGCCAGGGGCGGCTGCAGGTGCGGCTGTTCCAGGGGCCCGGCGCGGCGCGGGGTAGGGCAGGGCGTTGCGGCGGGCAGGGGCAACGCGGCGGGCAGGGCGACGCGGCAGGAAGCGGGGCGGGGCCGCGACGGCGACACGGCGGGGCCGCGACTGCGGCCTGACAGGGCCGCGTCCGCGACCTGAAGGGGCCGTGGCCGCGACCTGACGGGGCCGCGACGGCGGCCAGACGGGGTCGCGCGCGGTCTGACGGGGCCGCGACCGCGACCTGACGGGGCCGCGACCGCGACCTGAAGGGGCCGCGACCGCGGCCTGACGGGGCCGCGACCGCGACCTGAAGGGGCCGCGATCGCGACCTGACGGGGCCGCGACCGCGACCTGAAGGGGCCGCGACGGCGGCCTGACGGGGCCGCGACCGCGACCTGAAGGGGCCGCGACCGTGGCTTGACGGGGCCGCGACGGCGGCCTGACGGGGCCGCGACGGCGGCCTGACGGGGCCGCGAATGCGACCTGACGGGGTCGCGCGCGGTCTGATGGGCCTGCAGGGGCGGCTCTCGGGCTGACGGGCCTGCAGAGGCGGCTCGGGGGGGGGCCTGACGCACCTGCAGGGGCGGCTCGAGGGTCTGACGGGCCTGCAGAGGGGGCACGAGGGCCTGACGGTCCTGCAGGGGCGGCTCGAGGGCCGTACTAGCTTGCAGGGGCGGCGGGCACTGGCCTAGGGCAGTAGGAGGCAGCACAGGCAGAACGAAGGGCGGGGCGCGCGAGGGCGCATTCGCAGAGAAAGGCGCACGAGGGCGCACGTAAGGTAGGGCGGACGAGGGCGCTCCTAGCAGAATAGTGGGCCCATAGTAGTAAGCGGTCCTAGGTGGCAACCTAGAGTCGTGATACCATGTGAAAATAACGAGTGACGATTACATTGAGCAGCATGAGGAGTACAATTGCCAAACCCTAGAGTGTTGTACCCCATATAAGCTACCCCACTACAGCCTACACAGACTATAGCATATAAGTTTGACAGCTGTGACATGAACGCTGTGAACGTTTAAACCAGCTGTGCAGAAATTCGTCCATGCACTCAACTTCTTTTTAAGGCACATTTGAGCCTATTGTGACCAATAACACCCTGCACCTGGACCATGAAGCGATGTCAAATGGGCAAGATGAAAAGGATCATTAGGGCGTGCACATACCGACTCCAAAACATGCGCCTCGAGGTGGTGGCTCACAGCTGTTAAGAGGCCGTCAGGGGCACTAGTAGCACTATTTCTGAAGGTCGTGCTTGTTTGATGATGATTTGAGACACCACACAATAACACTCGGTTACAGGCTACGCAATCACAAGCAATATATTAGTTAACATAGGTCACTTCAAACTCTTGTTTGAACCTTCCTGCTTCCATTCCTCTCATAAGCAAGTACTTGTTTGATGATAAGCTCCAATAGCACTCACGGCGTGTTCCTACGGCCTCTTATCAGGAAAACCTTAGGTCAGGCTCACGTCGCACCGCTCTGTAACGCACGTAATCACATTCGATCGCACTAAAACGCATTGAACCACCCAAGTCTGATAAGAGATTGTAGGAACACGCCCTCGATTATTTGATATGTTACAGCCTACGCAATTACCAGCAATACATTAGTAAATATAGATCACTTCAAACACTTTTTTTTACCTGCCTACTTGCATAGCGAATGCATTGCATCTTTACATTTACATATTGGACTATATGGCTACAGTGATGCACACAACATCTCAAAACAAGCTCGTGAAGCGCATCCGCGCGAGCTGGATCTGATTTATAATGTCATGTGTGTCAAACTTATATGCTATAGTCTGTGTAGGCTGTACTGGGGTAGCTCATATGGGGTACAACACTCTAGGGTTTGGTACTTGTACTCCTCATGCTGCTCAATGCTATCATTACTCGTTATTCTCACAATGTGTGCCATCTAATCCCGCTTGATGTTGACGAGCGGCTTGCCGAGGTACATGATCTCGCGATCGGCCATGCCGTTGAAGAGCACCGCAAACGACGTGTACCACGCTACACAAGCACGACGAGCACATGGGAAAGCACGCCGGGAGGTCATAGTTAGCCACCCGTGATTTTCAAACCTCCGGGCTGTGTCAAATCCAGAAACACATCATTGGGCGGACCTGATCGACGAAAATGCGAAAGATATTCCTACAAGTCTGCGGGACCCACGCCTCTCTTGTAGCCGGGCTTACCCGAGACGGAGGTGAAGACGCCAATGTATCCGCCGGCGGTGATACAGGAGGCGCCGCCGTCGACGGGTGCGGTTGGCGGCTCACAGATGCAAAGAGGCCGTCAGGGGCAATGGTAGCACTATTACTGAAGGTCGTGCTTGTTTGATGATGATTTAGCACTCGGTTACAGCCTACGCAATTACCAGCGATACATTAGTTAACATAGGTCACTTCTGTTAGGGGAGGATTTACTGTTCCCTTTGAAAATCACCCTTATCCTTATCTTCCTTGATTTCCTTGTGCCACGTGGCACTCTACTATTCTTACTTCTACTTTCTAGTCCCACAACGTACTTTCCATCATTCGATCTTGAATGCTGCATCAGCTTTGCTTGTATTCCCCATTATCAACCAATTCTCATTCAACCATTACTTAGTTACTTCTTCGCCTATTTCGTTAATCCTTTCTTCGCCAAAGTCTTCCGCCGCGTTTTCATCATCGACTTAGTTGACCCCACTATTTTTTAGCGGATTATGGCCAAGGGGCCTAACACTTGGTATCAGAGCCTTCGCAGGGAGCGACTTCTAATGAGCGACCGTCAACGACGAGACTACGACATCATCGTCCCGTGGCGCCGACTTGCAGACTTGGAGTCGTCGAGCGAACATGGACGAATCCATGAACGCTTTCCCCCACAACATGGGCAACGCGCTTGCCGAGCTCATGCGCCAACTCAAAGAGTTGACGTTGGAAAATCATTAGGTACGAGAAGAAATGCAACAGCTACGTAAATTGGCTTCTAACCTTCATGGCCTTGCCGCACCAACCCCTACACCCACTACGTCAACTGGCGCGGAAGCGCTGCCAGAACGTTGAAGCATACTCAAGCCGCAGAAACCTGAGTCGTTCGACCCAAGTCAATACGACGCAAACGTGCGGATGTGGCTTTTCATGCTCAACAACTACTTCACCGCGAGCGAGGTGCAAGAGGCGGACGCGCAGCAGCGGATTGAGTACTTCGTTATGCTGCAGAGGGGCCCGCCTTGGAGTGGTGGCGCCAAATTACGCAGCCTGCTGTACGGAGGGCTCAGTTAGACAAGCATCAACAGGGCGTGGGGCATGCAGCTGCAAATTTGAGCCTAGGGAGTTTAGCTTTGGGTGTTACCACGGTTCCGACGACATGGGAAGGATTTGAAGCTATGCTGAAAAGTAGGTTTGATTTGGTGTACGCCTCCGAAGCTGCTAGGAAGCGTCCGCGTCATTTCCGACCGATAGTGAACGTCCAGGAGATGCGCGAAATAGATGCTCAAGAATTGTTGTGCATCTGCAACAAAATAGATGCGCGATATAGCAGAGAATATAGCGATTCACGGGTTGTCCACCTCCGAGTCAGTTGTCGCAGCAGCAGAATGCGTCGACGCAGAACGAAGCCGAAGGGATCGTGACGATCGCGATAAGGGATACAACAGACTGATCAACGACGCTCGATTGAGGGACGGACCATCGCCCATGGAGATTGGTGCAGTTAATGTTATAGTCACAGTAGGCTTCAATGTCCCTAAAACGAAAGATAGAGTGCACAGTCGGATTTCTGCACAGCGGATTTAAACGTTCATATCGTTCTTTTCACACCTTCAAATGACCTGATTCAACTTGGATCTGGAGCGTCTTTAAGTCGCCTACAATAGGCAATATAGATCGCACGATTTCACCAAGTATTGACGATACAACGTTGGTTTGAACGAACGGCACTCTGGCAGCCACTATTGTCTTAGAACACAAGATAGGAAGAGTTACGAGTTGGGGATGACTCCCAGCTCCTACAAACCCCAAGAGCCGAGGCACAGTGATGTGAAACATTGCCACACTGTCCCCAACCAAGAAGGGTCTCGAAACTACCCTCCATAAGGGCTTACACCAAGTGAAATGTTACACTACACAAAGTAATGTAACTATCTGCAATATCTTGAAGTGTACCCTTTTTGGCAAGCTTCGAAATCACTTGAAGCGTAAAACCAAGGCTCAGGTTCTTCATCACAAACTCATCCTTGAGTTCCTGATGGGTTTGCTGCACACACCTGTGACACGCCGAACGTTTGACACAGAACAAAATAGAAACCGCGCACGACAAAATAGAAACCGCGCGGGACATACAAAATGACCGCGTAACACGCGACTAGCGATAACTCGCAATTGACTCGACACACACACACACTCGGCATAATGACCCATCATACACACACTATTATAAGCATGAACTAGAAACTATTTCATGCCCTCATGCCATTCCATGCACACACGCATGCAAGCAAACGGACAACAAGCCGAGTGCAAACCGTAGGGTTGCACCAACAGTCAACAGTGACAGCTCACTGCAAACAGGTTTTAGGGGGAACTGTCACTACTGCAAAAAGCCGGGACACATGAAGCGGGACTGCCCATAGCTGGTGTGAACGCTTCTGAACCCGCCACGTCTACCAATATAGAGGAGATGGCCTTAGAGCAGTCATCTTCGCCGAACGAGGTAGACATTGTTGATCGTCTAGTCACGCTTCTAGGGAAGCTTTGCGGTGTTCGTGTTAAGATTCTTGAAGATAGCGGTGCTAGCCACTCGTTCGTCTCTTCATCATTAGTTCTCGTCTCCATCTCGAAGTAGATTCAGCAGTCAACTTCAAATACGCGCGTATGGTAGATGAGACGAAAAAAGGGCCAGTCATTCGCAAGTTGCGTGTAGTGATAGGACCAATCACAGTTAAGCATGACTTTGACTCTGCGACGCTGGACGGTTACGACTTCATCTTTGGTAGGGATAGGCTACGCATGGTATGTCAAAGTATATGTGCTGTAGTCTTTGTAGGCTATAGTGGGGTAGATACTATGGGGTACAACACTTTTAGGTTTCATTTTTGTACCCATCTGTTTCATAGTCATTCATTCATCATTCTAAACTCCACATGGTATAGAGCAGGTTCCCTAGTGGGAACGCTTCCGAGGGCCCACCACTAAAAATCGATATTTTGTTTTTCTGCCCGGAGCGCGAGTCGCCCCTGCCCAAAGCGTGCCCCGTGGGCCGCCCTCCCGTCGCGTCCCCTGCCCTTAGCGGCCCATCGCGCCCTCTTAGAGGCCCCTCTCACGGCCCCTCGCGTCCCCTTAGCGGCCCCGTCGCCGCCCTTAACGGCCCCGTCGCCGCCCTTAGCGGCCCCGTCACTGCCCCTCACGGCCCCGTCGCCGCCCGTAGCGGCCCCGTCGCCGCCCGTAGCGGCCCCGTCGCCGCCCGTAGCGGCCCCGTCGCCACCCGTAGCGGCCCCGTCGCCACCCTTAGCTGCCCCGTCGCCGCCCCAAGCGGCCCCGTCGCACCCTTCGCGGCCCTGTCGCCGCCCCTCGCGGCCCCGTCGCTGCCCGTACCGGCCCCGTCGCCGCCCCTAGCGGCCCCGTCGCCAACGCTCACGGCCCCGTCGCCGCCCTTAGCGGCCCCGTCGCCGCCCTTAGCGGCCTCGCCGCCGCCCTTAGCAGCCCCGTCGCCGCACCTAACGGCCCCATCGCCGCCCTTTGCGGCCCCGTCGCCGCCCGTAGCGGCCCCGTTGCCGCCCCAAGCGGCCCCGTCGCCGCCCTCAGCGGCCCCGTCGCCGCCCTTCGCGGCCCCGTCGCCACCCCAAGCGGCCCCTGTCGCCGCCCTTAGCGGCCCCGTCGCCGCCCTTCGCGGCCCTGTCGCCGCCCTTCTCGGCCCCGTCGCGGCCTCTTCGCGGCCCCGTCGCCACCCTTCGCGGCCCCTCCCCGGCCTCAGCAGCAGCAGCGGCCACTTCTACCGTGCAGGCGCCGCCGCTGTCGACTGCAGCCGCCGCCGCTCTCGGCCACTGCCGCCGCCGTCGCCACTGCAGCTGCCGCCCTGGCCCTGCCGCCGCCGCAGCCGCCGCCGTCGAGCCGCAGCCGTCACCGCCGTCGAACCGCCGCCGCTGTCGAGCCGCCGCCGCCGCCGAGCCGCTGCCGTTGTGCTGCCGCCGCGGCGAGCCGCTGCCGCCGTCGTGCCGCCGCCGTTGAGCCGCAGCCGCAGCTGCCGCCGCCGCCGCAGCCGAGGCACGCCGTTGCTGCACTCGCGGCCCTCTCCCTGCCGGCGCGCCTCGGACCTACCCACCCGCCTGGTAAGAGCACTCCCGAGCAGAGCCTCTGCCACTGCGCTGCACCTAGCCTACTGCTCTCACTGCTAGCCTACTGCTGTCATGGCTACCCCTAGTGTTCTTACCTTTGATGCTGAGGGTCGGAATGTCGACTTTGAGGTCTGGGTCGATAATCTGCAGCTTTTCCTACAGTGCGATAGGACAGACGGTCTCTCCCTGTTTGACCTCACGTCTGGTACCTCTCCTGCACCTGCTGCTGATGCTGACAGCACTGTTCGCTCACAGTGGGCCACACGCAATGTTGCTGCCCGTCTTGCTGTGCGCCGTCACTTACCGACCACTGAGCGTGCGCATTTTAGTCAGTACAAGAGTGCTAAAACCTTGTACGACGCTGTAGTTGCACGCTACTCTTCCCCTGCCACTGCTGCCCTTAGCCGCCTCATGCTGCCGTACCTGTTCCCTGACCTCGCCGCTTTTCCCACAGTCGCTGACCTCATTACGCACCTTCGCACTAGTGACACCCACTACCGCGCTGCACTTCCTGCTGAGTTCTGCGCCAAGAACCCCCCCCCCCCCATGTACATCACCCTCTACTACATAGTCACCCGGCTCCCTGATTCCCTTCGCTCGGTCAGGGACCACTTCCTTTCTATTTGCCCCACCACTCTCACCGTTGACCTCCTCGAGGAGCGCCTCCTAGTAGCAGAGAAGAGTATAGTCGCTGTAGGAGCCTCTCGTGGTGACCCTCGTACCCCCCTCTTTGAGGGGTATTCCCCCTCCCCCCTCTTGCGCTCTGTTGCCTCTGATGCTGCGGCCGACCTCGTTGGTCTTGAGTCGGTCGGCGCGGCGTCTGCCCCTAGCGGGAGACGTCGCACGGGCAAGGGCAAGGGGGGCAAGGGCGCTGGAGGAGCTGGCGGGGGTGATGGAGGTGGCGGTGGAGGCGGCGGAGGGGTGGGGGTGGTGGTGGGGGTGGTGGCAGGAGTGGGGGCGTCGGTGGCGGCAGTGGAGGCGGAGGAGGCGGCGGCGGTGGCGGTGGGAGCGGAGGAGCCGGCGGTGGTGACGGTGGTGGAGGTGGCGGCGGCGGCGGTGGCGCTGGTCGGGGTGGCTCTGCGCCGAGGGGCGGCTCCGGTGGTGGTCAGCGCCAGCAGCAGCAGCGCGCTCGTAAGACCCTGTCCCCCCAGCAGCTTCGTGAGTGGTAAGCTGCGCGTCAGCGGAGTGGGGGTGCTGGTCCCTGTGCCTACGTCCTGCGTACCGGCGACTGCATTGGTGAGACGTGCGGTGGCCAGCACGCCACCCAGCGCTGCTTCGGCCGCCTGACGGACGCTTGGCGTCTCCAGTTCCCTGGCGCCCCTGAGATCCCTCGCTGGGGCGAGCTACATAGGTCGGGGGTTGCTATCTTTGATCTAGACTTTGATGCTATTCTTGCTGCCATGTATGCTGTGTCTACTAGTGATGCGGGTGGCTGTTACCTGTGTGTCCTGCCTGACCCGGGCATTGAGGCTGCTGCTCTAGGTGCTGGTGAGGCTGCTCCTCTAGGTGCTAGTGCGTCTGCTGCCCCAGGTGCTGGTGCGTCTGCTCTCTCAGGTACCACGTCGGCTCAGGCCTGTCACACCTTCACCCTTGACTCGGGTGCTTCCCGCTCCTTCTTTCGAGACCGCACCACGCTCACGCCGCTTCGTCGGCCAGTGGCTGTCTCTCTGGAAGACCCCTCTGGGGGTCCTGTCCTTGCTCACTTCTCCGCCCGTGTTCGGCGGCCCCTTCTGGCACCCTATTAGGTCTTTACCTCCCCTCGTTCTCTACGAACTTGGTGAGTGGTGCTGACCTACAGGATGGAGGGGTTCACCAGTTCACTCCTGCGAATCAGCGAGTGACCCACTGTACGTGTGCTCGGACGGGCCGACACTTGGCCACGTTTACCCATCAGCCGGGATCGAGCCTGTACACACTGACTACTAAGTCTCCTCCGGTCGCTGAGTCGGGTCAGGTGTTTGCTGCCGCGTCCAGGTCTGGTCCTGAGTCTGCCCCCTGCTCGTGTCGTCTCCTGTCTCACCAGACTCTCCTCTGGCACCACCGCCTTGGTCACCCCTCCCTGCCTCGTCTCCGAGGCATGGCCTCCCGTGTCCTTGTCTCTGGTCTCCCCCGGTCCCTCCCTCCCCTTCCTCCGGGGCCTGCCCCTACCTGCGTTCCCTGCGTCGAGGGGCGGCAGCGCGCCGCTCCTCACTCCTCCGAGTTTCCTCCGACAGAGGCTCTGCTGCAGATGCTTCACATGGACGTGTGGGGCCCAGCCCGCGTCCGTGGACAGGGTCACGAGCGTTACTTCCTGCTGGTGGTTGACGACTACTCGCGTTACACCACAGTCTTCCCCTTGCGCAGCAAGGGTGAGGTCACTGGGGTGTTGATCGACTGGACCGCGCAGCTCGTCTCCAGCTCAGAGAGAGTTTCGGCTCAGACTTTCCTGTTCTGCGTCTGCACTCCAACAGAGGCGGAGAGTTTTCCTCTGACCTTCTGAGAGCCTTCTGTCGTGCACGAGGCATCCGCCAGACGTTCACGCTTCCGGCCTCTCCACAGCAAAATGGGATCGCTGAACGCCGCATTGGCATGGTCATGGACGTCGCTCGTACGCCCATGATCCATGCGGCTGCTCCTCATTTTCTGTGGCCGTTCGCGGTTCAGTACGCGGCGCATCAGCTCAACCTTCAGCCCAGGGTCTCCATGCCGGAGACCTCCCCTGCTCTGCGGTGGACGGGGAAGGTTGGCGATGCATCTGCGTTCCGTGTCTGGGGATCTCGGGCGTTTGTTCGCGACTTGTCTGAGGACAAGCTGTCCCCCCGTGCTGTTCCCTGCGTCTTCCTTAGCTTCCCCCTTGACGCGCCTGGTTGGCAGTTTTACCACCCCACCTCGCGCCGTGTTCTGTCCTCCCAGGACGTCACGTTTGATGAGTCGGTTCCCTACTACCGTCTCTTCCCCTACCGCACTGCACCCCTCCCCCCGCCACCGCTCTTCCTCGCGCCAGGTCCCCCCCTTGGTAGACCCCCTTCCCCCTCAGGTTCCTGCCCCCTCAGGTGAGTCCCATATAGATGCAGTCAAGCCTGTCGAGGTAGCTGTTGACTCTGGTGCTGCTAGGGGTGCTGAGCCTGGGGGTGCTGACTCTGGGGATGCTGAGCCTGGGGGTGCTGACTCTGGGGGTGCAGAGCCTGGGGGTGCTGAGAATGGGGGTGCGAAGCCTGGGGGTGCTGGGCCTGCTCGTGTGGCGTCTGGCGGTCCTGGGCCTGGAGGTCCTTCAGCTGCTTCGTCTCGACGGGAGCTACTCTCTCCAGAGGAGCTGCACAAGTGGTTTGCTCGGCGCTGGAGCCGTGCTACTGGAGCTGGAAGTGCTGCTGGTGTTGGAGGTTCTACTGCTACTGAGGGTGCTGGTTCCGCGGGTCCCGGAGGTGCTCGTACAGGGGGACAGAGCACAGCGCACCATTACCCTGACTCAGTCACACATGGTGCAGCAGGTCCTTCAGCGCTTCGGCTTCACGTACTCCTCGCCTCAGGCCACTCCTCTGTCTACTCGCCACTCGCTCTCAGCTCTGCCTTCGGATGAGTCCGTAGAGCCGAGTGGCCCGTACCCAGAGCTTGTTGGCTGCCTCATATACCTGATAACCTGCACACGACCTGACCTTGCATACCCTCTTAGCATCTTGGCACGCTATGTTGCTCCTGGGAGACACCGACCAGAGCACATGGCTGCAGCGAAGAGGGTGTTGCGCTACTTGTGCAGTACGTCGGGCATGGGGCTAGTGCTTGGAGGGCGGAGTCCAGTGGTCCTCACTGGTCACGCAGACGCGTCTTGGGTTGACGACTTGGCTACGCAGCGGTCGTCACAGGGTTATACCTTCAGCCTTGGTTCCGGTTCTGTTTCGTGGCGGTCTACCCGCTCGTCTTCTGTTCTCAGCTCCAGCTGTGAGGCTGAGATCTACGCGGGGGCCATGGCTGCACAGGAGTTACGCTGGCTCACCTACCTGCTGACTGACCTTGGAGAGCCGCCTCGTTCTCCTCCAGTTCTGTACGTAGACAACAAGGCCATGCTGGCCTTGTGTCGGGAGCACAGACTGGAGCACAAAACGAAGCACATTGCTCTTCACTACTTCCTTGCTCGTGAGCTGCAGCAGCGTGGTCAGCTACGACTTGCTTACGTGGCCTCTCAGGCCAACACTGCTGATGTCTTCACCAAGGCACTCCTGCCTTGTGATCATCAGCGCTTCTGTACTCTGTTAGGCCTTGTGCCTACTTTGCCTCACTTGCTCACTTCTTGACCTTGTTTATACTGTGGTCTATATATACCTGCGCTTGCATGTTTAGCTTTACATTTGTATAAATGTGCATGTGAACTGGCCTTGTGGCCTTTGAAATTGTGCTCGGAATGTGTGGTGACGTTGTGATCCACCCTGAGCTTGCTGTGCTTTGTTTGACTGGTCTTGTGTCACTTGTTCTCCCCCACTTTGCCTATGGGGGTGTGTCAAAGTATATGTGCTGTAGTCTTTGTAGGCTATAGTGGGGTAGATACTATGGGGTACAACACTTTTAGGTGTCATTTTTGTACCCATCTGTTTCATAGTCACTCATTTATCGTTCTAAACTTCACATGGTAAGCACTCAGTTCGATTGGGCTCAAGGAAGCTGCAGCGTCAAGGTAGATGGCGAGTACCGGGAGCTGCCACAGTGGAGCGATGGGGCCACATCCTCCACAGCCATTATCTATGTTGTTCGTGCGTGGCAGCTGGTGAAGCGAGCAGCACGGATCTTGGCGATTTTCCTTGAGTAGGTGGAAGCTGAGGAGGGGAAAGGAGGGAGTGCAGCAGTTGGTGAGAGTGCGACTCTTCCTGCTGAGGTGAGTGCACTGTTAGTAGAGTTCGCAGACGTCATTTATGATGAGTTGTTATTAGGGTTACCTACCAGCCGAGCAGTAGACCATCGAATAGAGTTGGAGCCGGGTAGCAGGCCAGTAGCAAAGCCGCAGTGGAGGTTGATTCCAGCATAGATGGAGGAGATGACGCAGCAGGTTAGGCACTTTCTCTCACATGGATCCATCCAGCCACATAGATTGCCTTGAGAAGCACCAATCCTTTTCGTGCCTAAGAAAGACGGGGTGTTACGGATGTGCATAGACTACCGCGCACTGAACGTCGCCACCGTTAATAACGTATTCCCAATGTCGAGACTAGAGGATCTTCTAGATGCGGTACAAGGTGCTATTTCTAAAGATGGACCTTCGCTCGGGTTACCACCAAATTTGTGTAGTTCAAAAGGACCAGCATAAGACGGCGTTTCATACGAAGTAGGGGTTGTACGAGTTTAGGGTTCTGCCGTTCGGTTTGACCAACGCCCCAGCGACGTTTTAGACGCTCATGAATACCGTCCCCTCCGAGTTCCTAGGTTCGTTCGTCGTAGTTTACATAGACGACATCCTGATCTTCTCCAAGACGAAAGAGGAGTATGTGCTATATTTGCACAAGGTCTTTGAGGTCTTGCAGAAGGAGCAGTTGTACTCTAAGCAGTCGAAGTGCGAGTTTTTCCTCCCCAAGGCCGAGTTTCTAGGTCACGTCGTATCTGCTAGTGGCATTAGGACCGACCCGAAGAAGATCGCAGCAGTACAGAATTGGGTAGCTCCAACCTTAGTCAAGGAGTTGCAGAGCTTTCTCGGATTCGCAAACAATTACCGTCGTTTCATTCAGGGTTACGAATCGATCGCTAGTCCACTCGCCGACCTACTTCAGAAGGGCGTAGATTTTGTTTGGGGTCCAGCGCAGCAGTAGGCCTTTTAGCAGATGAAACAGTCGCTCACGTCTTCACCGACACTGTCATACCCTGATCCTACTCGCCCGTACATCGTAGTGACCGACGCTTTAGATCAGGCCATAGAAGCAATGCTTCTTCAGAACTAGGGACGCGGGTTGTAGCCGATTGCATAAGAGTCGCGTAAGCTTAGGGGAGCAGAGTTGAACTATCTGATTCACGACAAAGAGGCGCTCACGATCATCCGTGCATATAAGGTGTGGAGGTGCTACCTAGAGGGGGCAGATAGTGTTATACGCACGGACCATTGTTTGCTTCGCTTTCTCAAGTCGTTGCCAGGCTAGATGGATGGATTTCATGGAGGGGAGTTTTCACTACAGGAGAGAGTACAAGCTAGGCGTTTGCAACCCAACAGATCCACTCACTCGCCCTAGTTGCCAGCTCGCCAGCCTCACAGTCACTGCCGGCCATCCACTTCTTATAGCACTCTTTAAGCACGGTTACACAGTCGATCCTGACTTTGCGCCGCAGCCGCCCACAAGAGTAGAGGTGCAGGGTAGTGTCTACATACGGAAGGGTACAACACGGACTTGGGTTGCAGCCTACCGCCCTCTTCGACAGCTCCTTCTTTCCTAGGCATACGATGTCATTAGTGCAGGTCATTTCGGGGCAGACAAGACGGCTAAGACGCTTTGTCGCACGTACTTCTGGCCAGGGATTGCAGCAGACGTAGAGGATTACATTCGCTCGTGCGACACGTGTCAGCGTACGAAGTCCTCTCGCTAGCGCAAAGCAGGATTTTTGCAGCTGATTCCACCACCCGACCGCCCTTGGCAGATAATTACGATGGACTTCATCATGGCTTTATCACGCACAGTTAGGGGTCACGACGCCATCTTCGTGGTAGTCGACAAGTTTTCTCGAGCAGCGCACGTCATCCCCATGCACGGCAAGGTGCAAGGAACATCGTTGCAAAGGAAGCCGCAACGATGTTCCTAGATAACGTAGTCCAACTGCACAATGTTCCAGATTGCATCATTTCCGACCGCGACCCTCGTTTCAATTCAAAGTTCTAGAAGCAGCTTTTCGCACTGTTTGGGACTCGCTTAGCCATGTCGTCTGCGTACCATCCAGAGACAGACGGACAGGCCGAACGCGTGAACCAGACGTTGGTGCAGATTCTTCGCAACATCACAATGCACGACGCAGCCGCATGGGACAAGAAGCTGAGCATGGCCGAGTTTGCATACAACAATACGCACCACTCGTCCATAGGCATGTCATCGTTCTTTGCAGTGTACAGTCAGCACCCCAATGTCCCCACTCGTGTCGATCTCATGCCCACAGTCCCTCGTGCGGACAACTTCCACCAGCATCTCACCTTCATTCATGATCACGTGAGGAAGCACCTTGAGGGCGTGTCCAGCGCGTACACTAAGGAGTTTTTACTATTTTTTCACGTATTTGTTATCATACACCGAAACGGTACCCCCAGGTGTACCATCAAAGTTTCGAGTCCAAAAAATCACCGGCAGACACAAACCACCACTCACACACTTTAGACAGTAAGATGCGCGACGGTGGCGACAGCACATCTCTGTAACTAGAATCGTGAAAGAATGTCGCGGAAATCTAAAGTGCAGAAATAATTTTTTGCTAGACTCATCATATTCTCGCGAACTGTAGTGTTTAATTCGCTCAGTACTGTAGCACTACAGATGCGTACACATCGGAATGTGTAATTTTTTAAGTGCGTTGCACATCATCTTCACGAGTGGTCGCACGTATGGACCATGTCCGTATTTTACGAATCTGTGGTGTACGAGTCCGAAGAAAATGTAAATTCGTGGTTACACTTGAGAAAAGTGGTAATTGTACCTGGAAGTGAGCTGTAAACGTACGCGCTGGACACGCCTTGAGCTCGCAAATGCACGCATGGCACGCACCACCAACCGCAGTCGACGTTGGCCATGTCCTTCTCGACAGCCGCAACCTCTGACTGCCTCACGACAGCAAGCATCGCCCATTCTTCATTGGTCCATTTGTCATTGAGCGCACACTTGGTCCAGTCGCATACAGCCTCCGCCTTCCTGCTCATTTCTGCATGCACACATCCTTCCACGTGTCTCTCCTTCATCCATACACCGATCCCAATGCCACCTTCTTGGGCCGTGATCGCACTCCACTGCCGGTAGCTGTTGACACCTACGAGCCCGACTATCAGATCCAGTGCATCCTCAGGCACCGTCGCCGTCTCCAAGGGGGCGTCTCTTTCATCGACTTCTTGGTTCGTTGGCATGGTTACAATGCAGCCGACGATAGCTAGGTTCCTTCGCCCTCGCTGTCTCCCGACAACGCTTGCCTCCAAGCGAACCTTCAGTCTGCAGGCGCCGCGGACGTCGCCTTTTTGGGAGGGGGGTGATGTTGCGGGGGGGTTTACTGTTCCCTTTGAACAGTACTTTCCAACTCACCCTTATCCTCATCTTCCTTGATTTCCTTGTGCCACGTGGCACTCTACTTTTCTTGTTTCTACTTTCTAGTCCCACGACGTACTTTCCATCATTTGATCTTGCATGCTATATCAACCTTGCTTCTATTCCCCAATATCAACCAATTCTCATTCAACCATTACCGTACTCGGTTATTTCTTTGCCTATTTCGCTAATCCTTTCTTCCTCTAAGTCTTCCGCCGCGTTTTCATCATCGGCTCAGTTGACCCCGCTATTCTTTAGAGAATTTAAGCCAAGGGGCCTAACATCTTCAAACTCTTATTTGAACCTGCTTCCATTCCTCCCATAAGCGAGTACTTGTTGTCAGAACATTATAGCTCATGCATATTGTGTAGGCTATAGTGGGGTAGTCCATAAGGGGTACAACCCAATTAGGGTTAGTACTTGTACCCAATTCATTCATAGTTCATCTCATTCCTTGTTTCTTCTCATGGTATCGAGCAGGTTCCCTAACGGGAACGATTCCTAGGGCCCACCACTACGAGTTTTTTTTTTTTCCTGCCCGGAGCGCGCTTCGCTCCGGCCCGAGTCGCGCCCGGTGTGCTCTCATCACCGTCGCGCCCTCACTAGGCCCCTCACGGCCCCCTAGCGCCGCCCTTAGCGGGCCCGTCGCACTGCCCTTCGCGGCCGCGTCGCGCCGCCCTTTCGCGGCCCCGTCGCGCCGCCCTTCGCGGCCGCGTCGCGCCGCCCTTTCGCGGCCCCGTCGCGCCGCCCCTTTCGCGGCCCCGTCGCCGCCCTACCTGCGGCCTCGTTGCCGCCCCTTTCGGCGGCTCCGTCGCCGCCCTACCTGCGGCCTCGTCGCCGCCCTACCTACGGCCCCGTCGCCGCCCTACCTGCGGCCCCGTCGCCGCCCTACCTGCGGCCCCGTCGCCGCCCTACCTGCGGCCCCGTCGTCGCCCTCCCCTGCAGCGGCCTCGGTGCCTACTCCTACGGCCCCGGCCCCTGCTCCTACGACCCCGGCGCCTACTCCTACGGCCCCGGCGCCGCCCTTCCCGGCTCCGACGCCGCCTCCCACCGGCCCCTCCGCCGTCCCTGATCAGGAGCCGCAGCCGCCAAGCCGCCCAGCGACCGAGCCGCCGGGCCGCCGAACCACCCAGCAGCCGAGCCGCCGGGCCGCCGAGCCGCCCTGCTGCCGAGCCACCCGAGCCGCCGAGCCGCCCTGCCGCCGAGCAGCCCAGCAGCCGAGCCGCCGAGCAGCCCAGCAGCCGAGCCGCCCTGCAGCCGAGCCGCCCAGCCGCCGAGTCGCCGAGCCGCCCTGCAGCCGTGCCGCCCGAGCCGCCCTGTCCGGTAAGAGCAGCGCCTCTCTCACAGCACTGCCCTCACCCTACTGTTTGCGCTACTAGTCTACTGCTGTCATGGCTACCCCTAGTGTCCTCGCTTTTGACGCTGAGGGTCGGGCCATTGACTTTGAAGTCTGGATAGATGACCTGCAGCTTTTCTTACAGTGCGATAGGGCAGACGGCCTCTCCCTCTTTGACCTCACTTCTGGTGCCTCTCCTGCCCCCGCTGCTGATGCTGACGCCACTGTTCGCTCACAGTGGGCCACGCGCGATGCTGCTGCACGTCTTGCTGTGCGTCGCCACCTGCCTACCTCTGAGCGTGCGCACTTTAGCCAGTACAAGAGTGCTCAGACCTTGTACGCCGCTGTAGTTGCTACTCCTCCCCTGCCACTGCTGCACTGAGCCGCCTCATGCTACCGTACCTCTTCCCTGACCTTGCTGCCTTTCCCACAGTCGCTGACCTCATTACGCACCTCCGCACTAGTGACACTCGCTACCGCGCTGCGCTTCCTGCTGAGTTCTGCGCCAAGAACCCCCCCCCTATGTACATCACCCTCTACTACATAGTCACCCGTCTCCCTGACTCCCTTCGCGTAGTCAGGGACCACTTCCTCTCGGTTTGCCCCACCACTCTCACTGTTGACCTCCTCGAGAAGGCCCTCCTAGCAGCAGAAAAGAGCATAGTCGCTGTAGGAGCCTCTCGTGGTGACCCTTGCACCCCCATCTTTGAGGGGTGTTCCCCCTCCCCTCTTTTGCCCTCTGTTGCCTCTGCTGCTGCGGCCGACCTCGCTGGTTTGGAGTCGGTTGGGGCAGCGTCTACCCCTAGCGGGAGACGCCGCCCTGGCAAGGGCAAGGGGGGCAGGGGCGCTGGAGGAGCTAGCGGGGGCGGTGGAGGCGGCGGTGGGGGCGGTGGAGGGGGTGGGGGTGGCGGTGGGGGTGGTGGCGGGGGTGGAGGTGTCGGTGGCGGCAGTGGAGGCGGAAGCGGCAGCGGCGGTGGCGGAGGGAGCGGAGGTGGCGGCGGTGGAGGAGGAGGCGGCGGAGGAGGTGGAGCTGGTCGGGGTGGCGCTGCGCAGAGGGTCGGCTCCGGTGGTGGTCAGCGCCAGCAGCAGCAGCAGCAGCAGCAGCAGCAGCAGCAGCGCACTCGTGACATCCCCTCCCCTCAGCAGCTCCGTGAGTGGTACACTGCACGCCAGAGGGGTGGGGGTACTGGTCCGTGCACCTACGTCCTGCGCACCGGCGACCGTGCGGGTGAGCAGTGCGGGGGTGCGCACTCCACCCAGCGCTGCTTTGACCGCCTGACGGACGCTTGGCGTCACCAGTTCCCTGAGGCCACTGAGATCCCCCGCTGGGGTGAGCTGTCTAGGGCGGGTGTAGCTGTCTTTGACCTTGACTTTGATGCTATTCTTGCTGCCATGTATACTGTGACTATTAGTGATGAGGGTGACTGTTACCGGTGTTTTCCGCCCGACCCGGGCATTGAGACTGCTGCTCTAGGTACTGGTGAGGCTGCTGCTCTAGGTGCTAGCGAGGCTGCTGCTCTAGGTGCGTCTGCTCCCTCAGGTGCTGGTGAGTCTGCTCTCTCAGGTTCTGCGTCGGCTTCGGCCTCCCACACCTTCACCCTTGACTCGGGGGCTTCTCGCTCCTTCTTTCGAGACCGCACCACACTCACGCCGCTTGGCCGGCCAGTTGCGGTCTCTCTGGCAGACCCCTCTGGGGGTCCTGTCCTTGCTCACTTCTCCACTGTCCTCCCGTGTCCGGCGGCCCCCTCTGGCACCCTGTCTGGTCTTTACCTCCCCTCGTTCTCTACGAACTTGGTGAGTGGTGCTGACCTACAGGATGCGGGGGTTCACCAGTTCACTCCTGCGAGTCAGCGGGTGACCCACTCCACGGACACTCGGACAGGCCGACACCTGGCCACGTTTACACGTCGGCCAGGGTCGAGCCTGTACACACTGACCACTGTGTCTCCTCCAGTCCCTGCGTCTGGTCAGGTAGCTGCGTCGGGTCAGGTGTTTGCTGCAGCGTCCAGGTCTGGTCCTGAGTCTGCCCCCTGCTCGTGTCGCCTCCTGTCTCACGAGACTCTCCTCTGGCACCACCGCCTTGGTCACCCCTCCCTGCTTCGTCTCCGGAGCATGGCCTCCCGTGTCCTTGTCTCTGGTCTTCCCCGGTCCCTCCCTCCCCTTCCTCCGGGGCCTGGCCCTACCTGCGTCCCCTGTGTCGAGGGACGGCAGCGGGCTACCCCTCACTCCTCCCAGTTTCCTCCGACAGAGGCCCCGCTGCAGACGCTTCACATGGACGTGTGGGGCCCGGCCCGCGTCCGTGGACAGGGTCACGAGCGCTACTTCCTGCTGGTGGTTGACGACTACTCGCGTTACACCACAGTCTTCCCCTTGCGCAGCAAGGGTGATGTCACTGAGGTGTTGATCGACTGGATCCGCGCAGCTCGTCTCCAGCTCAGGCGGAGCTTCGGCTCGGACTTTCCTGTTCTGCGTCTGCACTCTGACAGAGGCGGAGAGTTCTCCTCTGGCCTTCTGCGAGCCTACTGTCGTGCACGAGGCATCCGCCAAACCTTCACGCTTCCGGACTCTCCACAGAAAAATGGGATTGCTGAGCGCCGCATTGGCATGGTCATGGACGTTGCCCGTACGTCCATGATGCATGCGGCTGCCCCCCATTTTCTGTGGCCGTTTGCGGTTCGGTACGCGGCGCATCAGATCAACCTTCAGCCCAGGGTCTCCATGCCGGAGACCTCCCCAGCTTTGCTGTGGACGGGGAAGGTTGGCGATGCGTCTGCGTTCCGTGTCTGGGGATCTCGGGCGTTTGTCCGCGACTTGTCTGCGGACAAGCTGTCCCCTCGTGCTGCTCCTTGCGTCTTCCTGGGTTTCCCCCCTGACGCCCCAGGGTGGCAGTTCTACCACCCCACCTCTCGCCGTGTTCTGTCCTCCCAGGACGTCACGTTCGACGAGTCGGTCCCCTACTACCGCCTCTTCCCCTACCGCACTCCGTCCCTCCCCCCGCCACCGCTCTTCCTTGTACCAGGTTCCCCCCCGGTAGACCCCCTCCCCCCTCAGGGTCCTGCCCCTTCAGGTGTGTCCCAGGTAGACGCTGTTGAGCCTGTCGAGGTCGCTGGTGACTCTGGTGCTGCTGAGGGTGCTGAGCCTGGGGGTGCTGACTCTGGGGGTGCTGAGCGTGTGGGTGCTACGCCTGGGGGTGCTGAGCCTGGGGGTGCTGAGTCTGGGGGTGCTGAGTCTGGGGGTACTACGACTGGGGGTGCTGAGCCTGGGGGTACTACGCCTGGAGGTGCTGAGCCTGGGGGTGCTGCGTCTGGGGGTGCTGAGCCTGGGGGTACTACGCCTAGAGGTGCTGAGCCTGGGGGTGCTACGCCTGGTGGTGCTGTGCCTGGCGGTTCTCCGGGTGCTCCTTCTCGCCGGGAGCCACTCTCTCCCCAGGAGCTGCGTGAGTGGTTTGCCCGGCGCTGGAGGCGAGCTGCTGGAGCTGGAGGTGCTGCGGGTACTGGAGGTTCTGTTGCTGCTGAGGGAGCTGGTGCCACGGGTCCCGGAGGTGCTCGTACTGGGAGTACTGGAGCTGCTGGACCTGCGGGTACTTCTGGAGCTGGAGTTGCTGCGGGTGTTGGCGCGGAGGCTACTGCTGTCGGTCCTGTAGGCGGTGCTGCTGGGGGTTCTGGAGCTGGAGCTGCTACGGGTGCTGGTGCTGTCCCTCCTGTGTCTGGAGTCGCCGCGCGGCCTCGGCCGTACTTCGTTCCGCTCCTTCAGCAGGTTCTTGGTCTCCCGCCTTCCACTGGTCCTCCCCCTCCCTTAGAGTGTCCACAGCCTGTCCCGTCGCAGTTACAGTTACAGCCGGCCTCCCCACTGCCTGCTCCGTCTCCCTACACTGGTCCTACTGGAGGTCTTGCTGAGCGTCGTGAGCCTGCGTCTCGCCCTGCGTCGCCTGTCCGTGCTGCTCGCACTAGTGGTCGCGGTTCGCGTCAGCGTCCTCCTCCTGTCCCTGGCACGCACCGGATGTCTCTGCGTCCGTCCACTGCTCCTCTGCGTGCCCCTTTGCCTTCTCCTCCTGAGTCTTCTCTTCCTGCTCTTGCCGACCCGGAGTCGGACTCTCTTCGTGCTGCCAGTCCTACTGTCACGCGTCTCCTTGCTACTGTTGTCACTGACCCTTCCTTTGAGTCCACTGCTGCGTCTGCCCTAGTTGCTGAGCTCGTCGACTTTGCTGCTCGCTGTCGCCTAGACTACGTCGCCAGTCTTGTTGCTGAGTCTGAGTCTGTCTGTCCTCCGTCCGTCGGGGGTGAGTGTGCCCTTGGCACGGACGTCCTTGAGGACAGGCAGGAGGAGTTCCAGTGCTTGGCCGCTGCTTCACCTCATCTCGTGTCCGTACTGCTTACCCCTGAGGGAGACCCGGATGCACTTGACATCCCGACTCCGCGCTCTTACGCGGAGGCGATAGAGGGTCCCTACTCCTCTCAGTGGCAGGCAGCTATGGACACAGAGATGGCTTCCTGGAAGTCCACAGGCACCTATGTTGACGAGGTTCCCCCGCCTGGGGCGAACATCGTCAGTGGCATGTGGATTTTCAGGGTGAAGCGGCCGCCGGGTTCTCCGCCTGTCTTCAAGGCGCGTTACGTGGCTCGTGGCTTCAGTCAGCGGCAGGGAGTTGACTACTTTCAGACCTTCTCTCCCACCCCGAAGATGACCACTCTTCGGGTACTGCTGCACGTAGCTGCTCACCGTGACTACGAGCTACACTCTCTTGACTTCAGCACTGCTTTCTTGCAGGGCAGCCTGCACGAGGAGATCTGGCTGCGTCGCCCACCTGGCTTCACTGGGTCTTTTCCTCCTGGCACCCAGTGGAGCCTACGGCGGCCAGTCTACGGTCTCCGCCAGGCACCGCGTGAGTGGCACGACACACTGAGGACTACACTTGCGGCTCTTGGGTTTGCTCCCTCTACTGCCGACCCGTCGCTGTTTCTGCGCACCGACACTTCTTTGCCGCCGTTCTACATCCTCGTGTACGTCGACGACTTGGTCTTTGCCACAGCTGACACTGCAGGACTAGCCCACGTGAAGTCCGAGCTGCAGAAGAGACACACGTGCACTGACCTGGGTGAACTGCGCAGCTACCTTGGCTTGCAGATCACTCGGGACAGAGCACGCCGCACCATTACCCTGACTCAGTCACACATGGTGCAGCAGGTCCTTCAGCGCTTCGGCTTCACGTACTCCTCGCCTCAGGCCACTCCTCTGCCTACTCGCCACTCGCTCTCAGCTCTGCCTTCGGATGAGTCCGTAGAGTCGAGTGGCCCGTACCCAGAGCTTGTTGGCTGCCTCATGTACCTGATGACCTGCACACGACCTGACCTTGCATACCCTCTTAGCATTCTTGCACGCTATGTTGCTCCTGGGAGACACAGACCGGAGCACATGGCTGCAGCGAAGAGGGTGTTGCGCTACTTGTGCAGTACGTCGGGCATGGGGCTTGTGCTTGGAGGGCAGAGTCCAGTGGTCCTTACTGGGCACGCAGACGCTTCTTGGGCTGACGACCAGGCTACGCAGCGGTCGTCACAGGGTTACACCTTCAGCCTTGGTTCCGGCTCTGTTTCGTGGCGGGCTACTCGCTCGTCTTCTGTTCTCGGCTCCAGTTGTGAGGCTGAGATCTACGCAGGAGCCATGGCTGCACAGGAGCTTCGCTGGCTCACCTACCTGCTGACTGACCTCGGAGAGTTGCCTCGTTCTCCTCCAGTGCTGTACGTAGACAACAAGGCCATGCTGGCCTTGTGTCGGGAGCAGCGACTGGAGCACAGAACGAAGCACATTGCTCTCCGCTACTTTCTTGCTCGTGAGCTGCAGCAGCGTGGTCAGCTGCGTCTTGCGTACGTGGCCTCTGAGGCCAACACTGCTGATATCTTCACCAAGGAGCTTGCGCCTTGTGACCATCAGCGCTTCTGTACTCAGCTGGGCCTTGTGCCTACCTTGCCTCACTTGCTCACCTCTTGACCTTGCTTGTACTGTTACATATATATATACCTGCTCTTGCTTGTCTAGCCTTTCTTATATATATGTACTCCTGCATGTGAACTGGCCTTGTGGCCTTGAACTTGTGCTCGGAATGTGTGGTGACTTTGTGATCCACCCTGAGCTTGCTTTGCTTTGCTTTGCTTGACTGGTCTTGTGACCCCTTGTTCTCCCCCACTTTGCCTATGGGGGTGTGTCAGAACATTATAGCTCATGCATATTGTGTAGGCTATAGTGGGGTAGTCCATAAGGGGTACAACCCAATTAGGGTTAGTACTTGTACCCAATTTATTCATAGTTCATCTCATTCCTTGTTTCTTCTCACTTGTTTGATGATGAGCTTCGATAGCACTCATGGCGTGTTCCTACAGCCTCTTATCAGGAAAACCTTTTGCCAGGATCGCGTCGCACCGCTCTGTAACGCACGTAATCACATTTGATTGCACTGAAACGCATTGAACCACCCAAGTCTGATAAAAGATTGTAGGAACACGCCCTCGATGATTTGACACAACATACAATAGCACTCGGTTACAGCCTACGCAATTACCAGCAATACATTAGTAAACATAGGTCACTTCAAACTCTTATTTGAACCTGCCTACTTGCATAGTAGATGCATTGCATCTTTACACTTACTAATTGGACCCTATGGCCGCACTGATGCACACAACATCTCAAAACAAGCTCGCGAGGGAGCGTCTGGCAGTGGCCAGCTGCAGCTGCAGCGGCGTCCGCGCAAGACACTTACGCCCCAGCAGCTTCGTGAGTGGTACGCTGAGAGTAGAGGGTCTTTGAGTACCGTTCGCTGCCCGTACGTCATTCGCACAGGTGATCGGGCTGGTCAGGCTTGCGGGACGCCTGGTCACACACAGTCCCGCTGCTTCGCCCGTCTGAGCGATGCCTGGCGTACCGAGCTTGGCGACAAGGCTGAGCTCCCCACATGGCTGGAGCTGCTTGGACAGAGGGTAGATGTCTTTGCTCTTGACTATGATGCTATTCTCACTGCCATGTATGCATTGCCTACTAGTGCTGACCGTGCCTGTTACCTGTGCGTACCGCCTGACCTAGGTATAGAGCCTGCTGCTCTAGGTGCTGGTGAGGCTGCTGCTCTAGGTGCTGGTGTGTCCCCTGCTCCAGACGCCGGTGAGGCTGCTGCTCTAGGCGCTAGTGAGTCCACTGCTCCAGGTGTTGGTGAGTCTGCTCTCTCTGGTAATGCGCCTGCTACGGCCTTGCACACCTTCATGCTTGACTCGGGAGCTTCCCGCTCCTTTCGCAACTGCACAACACTCACGCCGCTCAGTTGGCCGGTTGCAGTCTCCCTGGAAGACC
The DNA here is from genome assembly GCA_947471745.1 of Closterium sp. Naga37s-1. Classification (NCBI taxonomy): domain Eukaryota; kingdom Viridiplantae; phylum Streptophyta; class Zygnematophyceae; order Desmidiales; family Closteriaceae; genus Closterium; species Closterium sp. Naga37s-1. The sequence goes on from CANJKZ010000198.1 coordinate 3,619,395, forward strand.
CCTCTGGGGGTCCAGTCCATGCGCACTCCTCTACGGTTCTGTCGTGTCCGGTGGTCCCGTCTGGCTCACTGTTGGGTCTTCACCTCCCCTCGTTCTCTACGAACTTGGAGAGTGTATCAGCAGTGTTGACCCGAGTGGCCACGTAAGCAAGACGAAGCTGACCACCCTGCTGCAACTCTCGAGCCAGGAAGTAACGTAGAGCGATGTGCTTCGTTCTATGCTCCAGTCCGTGCTCCTCACACAAGGCACTTCCGTCTGGTCATCATCAGCGTTTCTGCACTTTGTTAGGCCTTGTGCCCACTTTTCCTCACTTGCTGCAGACTTTGCTTGTACTGTGATCTATATATATACCTACATGCTTGCTCGGCTAGGTAGAGATTACTGTGCTATTGTTATTGCATATATACCTCTGCATGTAAACTGGCCTTGTGGCCCTTTGCTTGTGCTCAGTGTGTGTGGTGACGTTGTGATCCACCGTGAGCTTGCTTTGCTTCTCTTGACTTGTCCTGTGACCCCTTGCTCTCCCCCACTTTTCCTATGGAGGTGTGTCAAAGTATATGCATGTTATATATGTGTAGGCTGTAGTGGGGTAGCCAATATGGGGTACAACCCCTTTTAGGGTTTCATACTTGTACCCAACTCTTTCATAGTTGATCCATTTCCTGCTGCTAAATTCTAACATTCTCCTCCGTTGTCAGTGCGGATCACCTTCACCTTGTGTCCGCTCTCCCTTTGAGCTCACGGCATCCACTCCTTGAACAGCCGCTGCCACCCCCCCCTTGGTCTTCAGAGGGTAGACCCACACCGCACGCATGTGGTCGTCCACAATGGTGAAGAAGTAGCGGCTGCCCGAGAGAGAAAGGGCCCTCATGGGGCCCACCACATCCATGTGCACAAGCGCGAGTGGAGCCTTGGCTGGTTCTGTGCTGCTGCTGAAGGCAAATTTCGTGAATTTGGTCTCAAGGCATGTAGGGCAGCTCCCAATCTCCTTTGCTGCCCCTCTCACCTCTAGCCTCTTCAAGCTCCCATCATTCACCAAATTCTGTAGCATTGGAAAGTTCACATGACACATCCTTTCGTGCCGTGTCTCCCAATTGGCTTCACCACTCCCAGGTGAAGCCTTTGCCCATGTAGCTCTCACATCCACACCAGCAAGCACCTCACCATGTGGGTGCTGTGGCTGCTGCACCTTCTTGACTGCATCCAGGGCCCCAGCAGTTGGTGCAGTCTCCTCTCCTCCCGCAGTTGCTTTAGCCGCTGCCACTGCCGTTGCCGTTGCTGGTGGTTTCCCATTCCAAGGGATGATGGGCAGCTGCCACAGGTCGTTGATGCAGCTGCTCTTCTCCTCCAAATCCCACAGCAGCAACTTCCCAAGCTTTGTACGGCAGCTGGTTGGGCCAAATGTAACTTTGGCTTTGCTTTTCTGCAGCCGGCGCACAGAGAGAAGGTTAGCGGATAAACCTTCAACTAACAGGACATTCCCAAGCCCCACAAGCTCCCCCTTGGCTCCCATCACCTTGGCATTCCCAACACCAATCACAGGGAGCAAGGCACCTGAAGCAGCAGCCACAAATTTGATCTTCCCAGGGGGCTTTACCTCGTCAAGCAAATCTGCCCGTGGGGTCATGTGACTTGTGCATCTTGAATCGATCACCTACTGAGTGAGGGGGTGAATCACAACCTTCCCAACCAAACCCACATCATCCTCACTCTCGTTCACATCTTCAACCATGAGGAACATCCTGGGGTCAGCTTTGCCTTGTGCACCTTCACCTTGTACAGCGCCACCTCGTCCGCGTTCACCACTTGGCGGCTTCATGCCTAGAGGCGCCAATCCTTCAAGCCAACTGAAACACTTGAACCATGGGTGTCCAGCCTTCTTGCAGTACCAGCACGCACCCTCCATTCGGGTGCTCCCCATGTCACCAGAGCTCCCATGCCCCTCGTTGTCACCTCGGCCTCTCCCTCTACCAAAGCCTCTGTCGTGGCCTCGGCCTCTCCTTCCCCCTCTTCCTCTGCTGCCTCCTGCAGCTCCATACCCCTCAGCAGTTTTGTTGGCAGCACCACCTCCCGTATGGTACCTGAGGAAGTCCTCCTACAGAATCTGCTGCTGTAGCCACTCAGGCGTCCACTTGTCCTGCTGAACGTTGAGGGTGGGGATGAGGTTATCCCACGAGTTGTGGAGCACCGAGATGATCTTGGTGCATTGCTGCATCTGCGACACCTGGCTGCCCGCCGCTGCCATCCTCGCATATGTGTCCATGATCTTATCAAGGATCGGCTTCACATCATCTCCCAATTGCATGGAGATCACCATGGGCAGCGTGTTGGGCTGAATCATGTTGCGCAGTAGCTTCCACGCCTTTGGACTGTAGTCGTTCAACTCAACCAAGTCCTTGATGTACTGGAACATGTCGTTGTTGACCGATTGCAAGATGAGGTCAAACAATACCGCGCTCCACTCAATCCACCGATACCGAGCATCTCCTTCCTCGGGCATCTTCTCTTCTCCCATTGCAAGTTTCAGCAGCTTGTAGCGTTTGAAGACGCTCCTCATCCGCCCGCTCCATTCTTCGTAACTGGAGCCATCCAATACCCCAATTTTAAATGGTGGCGGCTCACTCCTCTTCTCAGCTGCTTCTCCATTCCCTTGATTCATTTCCTCTGCTCCCAATCACAGATTTCAGCTCCCCCCTTTGCTGTCCACACCGAAGTCCTACAATATTTTCACAAGTGTCGGCGCCAACGAAATTTCGGCAGGATTTCCCCTTAGCGGAAGTCACATCCAACCTTCATAACTCCACTTAGGCACGCCCACAGGCCATGGTGGGTCTAGGATGGTCTTCACACTTTAGTAGACTCTCCAGAAAGTCCTGAATCAGCTTTGATACCACTTGTTAGAGACTAAGGACGGAGACTACGAAGATTAGGAGCCGAAATATCTCAAAATTGTTGGGCCTAGTTTCTGGACAGAAAATTCGAGTTCATAAGAAACGCCGTCGATGAAAAGTTCTCTGTAAAAACATCACCAAACTAATTTGTTGTAGCTTTGGTCTGTGGCTACAATTCCCAATTTGAATCGTACAATAAGGTGAAGTATTTCTTGAGTTATAATTTTCGGGGCACTAGGGGGTATGCTGCCATAGGAACTTAACTCAATCACAGTTAACTCACAAGTTCACACAAGAAAGTTGAAGTAGCTAGAAACAGGTAGGAGGGGAAGAGGAGGACAAGAGGGGAGGTTCCCAAGGAGTTCCCAACCAGGGAAACCCCATAAGCACATCAAATCCCCTCCCACTTTTACTTTTGTCACTTTCCCAACCCATGCCATCCACCTTACCCAACTTGGCCACACTTGCCAACCTGGTTTGGCTCCTCCCAACCACTTGGTAGCATCTACAGTGATGTTGACGAATTTTCCAACCCCCAAAATTCTATACCCCTTATGGAGTCAACCCCACAACTTCCCATAGTCACCACAACCAAATATCAAAAGCATACAAACTTCCAACATTCATAACTTTCTTGTTCGTGCTCCGATTGAAGCGATACTTGGTTCGTCGGAAAGCTCTTGAGCAGAGGAGTCACTTCAGATATCTGCTCAAGCCAAATAACATTCACACACACTCAGAACAGCCAAACCACATCAAACACAAATTCTTGCACACACTCACACCACGCATGCAATGCACGAACATGTGATGGGAGGCAGACAGATGTGAATGCAAGTGATAGCATCACATAACAAGTGTAGGCCCTTGTGAAGGGTAGTTTCGAGACCCTTCGTGGTTGGGGACAGTGTGGCACTGTTCCACATCACTTTACTTCGGCTCTTGGGGTTTGTAGGAGGTAGGAGTCATTCCCAACTCGTAACTCTTCTTAACTCTTCCTATCTTGTGTTCTAAGACTATAGTGGCTGCCATAGTGCCGTTCGTTCAAACCGACGCTATGAACGTTTAAAGCCGCTGTGCAAAAATCCGACTTTGCACTCTAGCTTTCATTTTAGGCAAATTGGAGCCTATTGTGACTATAAAAGGCGAAAGGACAGTCGGCATGGGAGAAGTTGGTGGGGGAGAAGTCGACCGCAGGGGAGAAGTCGGCGAAGATGCCGACAGTGGTGCAGCAGAACGATGAGGGCAGCGATGACAGTGACAATGGCGGAGACGCCGAGGAGTCCACCAACAACAACGTGGTGGAAGTCCAGGGTGGACCACGGTGTACGGGCCGACTTCAGAGGCCACCTGACTTCTTCATCCTCGCTGCCTTCACAACGGTGTATGACGTTGACGCCGATGACCTGGCGCATGACGTCGCCGAGGACGATGAGGAGTTGCTGGAGCTCGACCTCGACATGCACGCTGACCCCAAGCACCGATGGTGTTATGTGTTGCTATCATTTGCATTCACGTCTGTCTGCCTCCCATCATATATTTGTGCATTGCATGCGTGGTATGAGCGTGCGCAAGAATTGTGTTCGGTGTGGTTTGGATTTTATGAGTGAATTTGAATATTATTTGGCTTTGGCAGATATCTGAAGTGATTCCCCTGCTCAAGAGCTTTCCGACGAACCAAGAATCGTAGCGATCGGAGCAAGAACGACGAAGTTATGTTCGTTCGAAGTGTTGATTGGGATGAGACGACTTTGGGAAGTTTGTTGAGTGAATCAATATGGGGTACAGGCTTTTGAAGGTTGGGAAATTCGTCCCCATCAATGTAGTTGATGCCAAGTGGTTGGGAGAAGCCAAACCAGGTTGACAAGTGCGGCCAAGTTGGGTGAGGTGGATGGCATGGGTTGAGAAAGTGACTAAGGTCAAAGTTGGGGTGCCTATAGGGAAGGAAATTGTGTGGTATGGGGTTTCCTTGGATGGGCACTTTCTTGGGACCTTCCCTCTCTTACTCCTCTTCCCTTCAACCTGGTTCTTGCTACTCTAACTTTCTTGCGTGAACTTGTGAGATAATTTTAATTGAGTTAAGTTGCTATGGCAGCATACCCTCTAGTGCGCCGAAATTCATAACTCAAGAAATACTTCACCTTTCTGTATAATTCAAATTGAGAATTGTAGCCACGGACTAGGGCTACAACATATTTGAGCTTGTGAAGTATTAACGGTGTATTTTTTGTCGACGGCGTTTCTTGTGAACTCGAAGTTTCTGTCCAGAATTTTAGTCCAACGATTTTAAGATATTTCGGCCCCTAATCTTCATAGACTCCGTCCTTAGTCTCTAACAAGTGTTATCAGAGCTGATTGAGGACGTTTTGAAGTGTCTATTGAGGTGTAAAGACCCTACTAGACCCACCATGGCCTGTAGGCGTGCCTAAGTAGGGTTCTAGAGGTTGGATGCGACTTCCGCTAAGGGGAAACTCTGCCAAAATTTCGTTGGCCCCTACACTTGTGAAAACATTGTGGGAATTCAGTGTGGACAGCAAGGGGGGAGCTGAACTTTGTGATTGGGAGAAGAGGAGATGAGTCAAGGAAGTGGAGATGCAGCTGAGAAGAGGAATGAGCCGCCACCATCCAAAATCGAGGCATTGGATGGCTCCAACTATGAGGAATAGAGCGGGCGGATGCGGAGTGCGTTCAAGCGCTATAAGCTGCTGAAAATTGCTATGGGAGAAGAGAAGATTCCGGAGGAAGGATAAGCCCGCGATCGGTGGATTGAGAAGAGCGCGTTGGTGTACGATCTAATCCTACAGTCACTTAACAACGACATGTTCCAGCACATCAAGGATTTGGTGGAGCTCGATGAATCAGGACCAAAGGCGTGGAAGCTACTGCGCGATGTGATTCAGCCCAACACGCTGCCGATGGTGATTGTGTTGGAGAAGAAGTTGGCTGCCCTCTCCATGCGACCAGGAGACGATGTGAAACCGGTCCTTGACAAGATCAATGACACCTATGCGAGGATGGCAGCGGTGGGTAGCAAAGTGTCAGAGATGCAACAGTGCACCTAGATCATCTCGGTGCTTGACAATTCGTGGGAAAACCTCATCCCCACCCTCAAGACTTAGCAGGACCAGTGGACAACTAAGTGGCTATGGCAGCAGATTCTGCAGGAGGACTTCCGCAGGCGCCACACGGGACGTGGTCCTGCCAACAAAACTGCTGAGGGGTATGGAGCTGCAGGAGGCAGCAAAGGAAGAGTGGGTGGAAGAGGCCGAGGCCGCGGGAGAGGTTTTGGCAGAGGGAGAGGCCGAGGTGACTATAACGAGGGGCATGGAAGCTCTGGTTGTTAAAACAGCAGGCAGAAGCTAGAAACGAGAAAAGGGGGTTTTCAGTAGCAGCAGTTGAGATACATATAGCAAACCCTAATTCGGGCTGTACTCGCTATAGAGTACCCCACTACAGGCTAGACAAACATCACATTCTGACACACCCCCATAGTCAAAGTGGGGTACAATCAACACAACAAGCAGGCAGAGCAGTAGTTCATAATTATAAGCAAAGCTAGAGGCTATCACAGAGAGCAAGTGAGGAGGAGGAGAAACTGTGAGGGCGAGAAGATGGGAGGCGACGGCTGAAGCTGCAGACACACAGGCAGCAGGAGTGCGCAGCACTATCACTACCAGGCTAAACCCGGACTACACGGCGACAGGCGCAGCTGGCTCTCTGTGCTCCCACGAGTGCTCACACTGTGGCTACCGGGCGCAGAGCCCCGGACTACTCAGGCTACAGGGGGTCGTGGCTCTCTGGGCTACCAGGAATGCTCACACTGTGGCTACCGGGCGCAAAGCCCCAGACTACTCAGGCTACAGGGGGTCGTGGCTCTCTGGACTTCAGGCGCTGCGGACGACAAGTCGGCTACCTCCAGTCAACCTCCCCAACTGTCCCACACCCCTTTCACACACTCCCTGCTGCACCTCTAGCACTGCTCACACGCCACCCCCTCGAACCACTCCGACAGCTCCAACACATCCACCCCCCTCAGCGGCAGCTGCAGCAGTGGGAGACGGAGGAGGAGGAGGAGGAGAAGGGGACGGCTCACACACACGACACCCCCATACTCTCCACCCCCAAACCCTAACACAGGAGCGCGGGCAACCCCCAAACCCCAGCGGGGGTGAGGCGCAGTCAGAAGCTCGGGGGACGGCGCGAGGTAAGGGGGGAGATAGTACGGGCCTGGTGCAGCCCGTACAAACTGCGCGCTGGCTGCCCGAGCCGCGCGCGGGCCTGGCGCAGCCCGTACGGTCCGCGCGCTGGCCTGGCGCTGGCCTGGCAGCCCGCGCGCGGGCCTGGCGCAACCCATACGGGTCGCGCGCGGGCCTGGCGCAGGTTGCGCGGGCCGCGTCGGGCGGCGGGGGGGCGACGCGCGGTTCGACGGTGCAGAAAACCGCCGCGCGCCCCGAGCGCGCGGTGGGAAGAAAAATCGCTGTGCGCCCGGAGTACGCGGCAGGCAGGAAAAAGCACGCGCTTGGGGCGCGCTACAAGCAGTAGAGCAGCGGAAGCATCGGATGGGGCCCACCCACAGGATCGACCCAGGAGGGTCGACCTGCTCTGATAGCATGTTAAAACAGCAGGCAGAAGCTAGAAACGAGAAAAGGGGGTTTCACTAGCAGCAGTTGAGATACATATAGCAAACCCTAATTTGGGTTGTACTCGCTATAGAATACCCCACTGCAGGCTAGACAAACATCACATTCTGACACTGGTGGCAGGGGGAGCACCCGAATAGAGGGTGCGTGCTGGTACTGCAAGAAGGCTAGACACCCATGGTCAGGTGTTTCAGTCGGCCTGAGGGATGGGCGCCTCCGGGCGCCACACGGGAGGTGGTGCTGCCAACAAATCTGCTGAGGGGTATGGAGATGTAGGAGGCAGCAAAGGAAGAGGGGGTGGGAGAGGCCGAGGCCGCGGAAGATGTTTTCGCAGAGGGAGAGGTCAAGGTGACTATAACAAGGGGCATGGAAGCTCTGGTGGTAGAGGGAGCACCCGAATGGAGGGTGCGTGCAGGTGCTGCAAGAAGGCTGGTCTCCCATGGTTCAAGTGTTTCAGCCGGCCTAAGGGATGGGCGCCTCCAGGCATGAAGCCGCCAAATGGTGAACGTGCACGAGGTGGTGCTGTGCAAGGTTCACGTCCACAAAGTGATGGTGCACAAGGTAAAGCCGACCCTAGGATGTTCCTCACGGTTGAGGATGTGCAAGGGAGTGCAGGTGATGTGGGTTCGGTTGGGAAGGTTGTGATGCACCCTCTCACTCACTGGGTGATCGATTCAGGTTGCACAAGTCACATGACCCCATGGGCAGATTTACTTGATGAGGAAAAGCCCCTTGGGAAGATAAATTTTGTGGCTTCCGCTTCAAGTGCTTTGCTCCTTGTGATTGGTGTGGGGAATGCCAAGGTAATGGGAGCTAAAGGGGAGCTTGTGGGGCCGAGGAAAGTGTTGTTGGTTGAAGGTTCTTCCGCTAACGTCCTCTATGTGCGCTGGCTGCAGAAATGCAAGGCCAAAGTGATCTTCGGCCCAACCAGTTGCCGTGCAAAGCTTGGGAAGTTGCTGCTGTGGGATTTGGAGGAGAAGAGCAGCTGCATCAAGGACCTATGGGAAACCATCAGCTCACAGTGCCCTACAACCCTCAGCAGAACGGCGTAGCTGAGCGGTTCAACCGGACCCTGCAGGAAGGTGCTCGCACTCTCCTTGGGTGTGCAGGGCTACTGGATCCTTTTTGGGTGACTGCACTTTGGCAGGTTGCCCTTGTGAAGAACAGGGTGCTGGCGACTGTAAGGGACAAGCAGTGGGTCCCCTACACCAAGTGGTATGGGAGTGCACCAGTAGTCAACATTCTGAGAGCCTACGGCTGCATGGTGGTGTTTCATGTGCCTAAGGAGAAGAAGGGAAAGCTGGAAGCTTCTTCATGTGCCTAAGCCTCGACTTTATCACAGGACTTCCCTCGACCTCACGGAGACATGATTCCATCCTCGTGGTGATCGATAAGTTCTCCAAAATGGGTCACTTCATACCGACCAACGCCACAGCTACAGCTGAAGCAACTGCTCGCCTCTTCTTCGACCGCATCATCACCATCCACGGCATCCCCGCTACACTCATCTCAGACAGAGACCCAAAATTTACGAGTAAGTTCTGGAAGGAGCTCATGGGACTGTTGGGGACAAAGCTTGCAATGTCTTCAGCATACCATCCCCAGACTGACGGACAGACAGAGCGACTCAATCAGGTGGTTGAATAGTTACTGCGCACAGCTTGCAAGGACGATGTCAGCCACTGGGACACACAGTTACCGACGTTAGAGTTTGCTTACAACAACGCATCACATGCGGCCACAGGGAAAACTCCTTTCTTCCTGTGTTACGAACGGGAACCACTTACACCGCAGCAGCCAACCACACCGGCACACGTCCAAGCCGCACATGACTTTGTCACCACCATACAGCAGCTATGGGAGAAGACTCAGCGACGTCTCACCACGATGCAAAACTCCCAGAAGCAGTATGCCGATCGCCAACGACGTGATCATTCAGTAGCAGTCGGAGATCAGGTGCTTCTTGACACACGCAACTTAAACCTGTCTCACCTCCCATCCAAACTCCGGCCTCGCTTCTGTGGTCCTTTTCTCGTTGAGGCACAGGTGACACCAGTTACATTCCGCTTGCGCTTACCTACTACGAGGAAGCTTCACAATGCTTTCCATGTCCAGCTACTGAAGCCCTACAAGAACCCCAACCAACAGTTCCAGGCACGGCAGCTACCACCACCACCACCTGTTCTCGTACAGGATGAACCCGAGTATGAAGTGGAGCGCGTTCTCACTCATCGGTGCCGCAGCGGCAAGACCCTCGAGTTCCTGATACGCTGGAAGGGATATGACCCCACTGAGGACAGTTGGGTTGCAGAAGCTGATATGGGCGACGCACGCCGTGCTCTCAAGGACTATCTTGTCAAGCAGGGTGTATCTCACACCACCCAGCTTTGAGGGGGGGACGTGTGAGAGTACGATGGCTTATGCCAGCTATGCTTGCTTGCCTTTACTTTATTATGCTATTTCTAGCATAGGATAATTATATGCATGCATGAATTGCTTGATTTCCTAGGCTAGGTGCTTTCCTATATTTTATTACAGTTATAGCACCAAGCTAGGTTGCGTGCACGGAATTCTGGGCTTTTCGGTTGCTACCGAATTGCCTTCAACCGAATTCGGGAAGGATCTGTTCGGGACGCTTCGCGACCCGCGGAACCTTCGCGTAACACCTGGTTACGGGGCCTTGTGTTGAGCCTATATATAGCCTCGTGTTGTACCCAGGTGATCATTCATTCAATTCAGACTCTCTTTTCTGAACTCGATCCTAGATCCTCACACCTCCCCACCGCCACGACACCCGTTTCTAGGCCTTTCGCCAGCTTGAGTGCGAGGAGCAGGAGTATTTGGCACGGGAGAGGCAGGAGTTGCAGCGGTTGGACCATCAGCAGCAGTAGCAGCAGATGTTCCCTCCAGTGAGTGGCCTTCGACCCCTTGGTCTTCCTTCCTCTCCTCTTGCTCACTCACAGTCTCCTACCGCGTACGGTCCTACGTTTCCTCCTCTAAACTCGACTCCGGCTGTTTTCTCTCCTCCTCAGTCACAGTCGCCTCTTCCTGTTTTCCGGCACGACTGGACCAGTCGTTGTCCTCCGCGTGCTCGGCCCTCGTCTCCTCTTGCCGACCTCCGCACCGTCTTGTTTCGTTCTCCTCCTCGTCATTCTCTGCCTGTGTCTGTTCTCCCCTCACCTCCTGAGTCTTCTCTCACCATTTCCTCTCACCCCATCACTTACTAATACCGTTCTGCTCGCCATGTTGTCTCTTGTGTTCTTGCCTCTCTTGTCACCGACCTTCGTGCCTCTCCATCGTTTGTCTCGGCTCTTACTGACGTTATCGCTAACTTTGCTTCCTCCCGCCGTCTTGACTATGCCACACGTGTGGTGGCTGCTCCACCTCCCTGTCCTCTGTCCGCCGGGGTTGAGTCTGCCCTTGGCTATGACGTCCTAGAGGACAGGCAGTTTGAGCGGGAGTTCTTAGCAGCCACTTCCCCCTCTCTCTCTGCGCCATGCTGCTTTCCCTTGAGGGAGATCCTGATGCCCTTGACATACCGACACCTCGCACGTACCGTGAGGCAGTGTCAGGGAAGTGGGCCTCTTAGTGGAAAGTGGCCATGGATGCAGAGCTAGCGTCTTGGAGATCCACAGGCACGTACGTTGACGCAGTTTCCCCTCCCAGGGCGAACATTGTCGATGGCATGTGGCTTTTCAAGGTGAAGCGGCCGCCTGGTTTGCCGCCTGTGTTCAAGGAGCGCTACATGGCTAGGGGTTTCAGTCAGCGTGAGGGAGTTGACTTCTTCCAGACCTTTGCCCCGACCCCAAAGATGACTACTCTTCAGGTGTTACTGCACGTAGCAGCACAGCGAGACTACAAGCTGCACTCACTTGACTTCTCCACTGCGTTTCTCCAAGGCCGTCTCCTCGAGGAGATCTGGCTGCGCCGTCCTCCTGGCTTCACTGACACCTTCTAGAGCCTCGACTGGAGAGCAGAGTTAAGCATATTAACGTGAGGTATTTCTTCCCACGAAAGTTGCAGCGACGCGGCCAGGCATGCTTGGAATTTGTGGCCTTAGAGGCCAATACTGCTGACGTCTTCACCAAGGCCTTGGTGCTTGGTGACCACCACAGGTTTTGTGTGCAGTTGGGGCTTGTTGAGGTAGGCCCTCGGTTGCTGTAGACTTGCTGTTTGCTCTGCTTGTTGTGCTTTGCTATATATATCATAGTGAACTCTTGAAGTGCCCTTGTGGCCACTTGCTTGTGCTCGGAATTTGTGTGGTGCCCTTGAGATCCACCCTGAGCCTGATTTGTTGGTGCAACCCTACGGTTTGCACTCGGCTTGTTGTCCGTGTGCGTGCATGTGTGTGTGCATGGAATGGAATGAGTCCATGAAATAAATATATATTTTATGCTTATAATATTGTGTGAATGATGGGTCATGATGTCAAGTGTGTGTGTCAAGTCAATAGCGAAATATCGCTAGTCGCGTGTAACGTGGTCGTTTTGTGTGTCCCGCGTGGTTTCTATTTTGTCGTGCGCGGTTTCTATTTTGTCGCTTGTCAAACGTTCGGCGTGTCGCAGGTGTGTGCAGCAAACCCATCAAGAACTCAAGGATGAGTTTGTGATGAAGAACCCGAGCCCTGGTGTCAACATTCAAGTAATCGCGAAACCCGCGAAAAAGGGTACACCCTAAGATATTGAAGATAGTTACATTACTTTGTGTAGTGTAACATTTCACTTGGTGTAGGCCCTATTGAAGGGTAGTTTCGAGACCCTTCGTGTTTGGGGACAGTGTGGCACTGTTCCACATCACTGTACCTCGGCTCTTGGGGTTTTTAGGAGCTGGGAGTCATTCCCAACTCGTAACTCTCCCTAAGTCTTCCTACCTTGTGTTCTAAGACTGTAGTGGCTGCCGTAGTGCCGTTCGTTCAAACTGACGCTGTGTCGTCAATACTTGGTGAAATCGTGCGATCAAAATTGCCTATTGTAGGCAACAATAAAACGCTCAAGATCCAAGTTGGTTCAAGTCATTTGAAGCTGTGACCAGAACGCTATGAACGTTTGAAGCCGCTGTGCAGAAATCCGACTGTGCACTCTATCTTTCGTTTTAGGCACATTGGAGCCTACTGTGGCTATAACAAGTGGTATCAGAGCCCTTTGGAGCAGTTTCGACAATGGCTGGACCTGAGGAAAGGGGTGGCAGAGGTGCTGGTGGCAGAGGAGAAGCCCAAGCTCAAGGCCAACCCCGTGACTCAGCCATGGCGCCCATGCAACCAAGTGTTGGCCCATCTAGGGATGAGCCTAGAGTGTTTGGCCTTGACAAATTTAATGGTGACAACTTTGCTGAGTGGTCCTTCAGAATGGAGAACATATTTGACCACTATGACCTGCTGGATGTGATGGAAGGAACGGAGAAGCGTCCCGAGAATGACCCGGAGAAGAGCCCGTAGGTGCGGAAGAGCGCACAAGGCTACCTCCTACTTGGGCAAGCGTTGGGGAGCAGCCAAATCCGTCACATCAAGCCTTTCCAGCGTGAACCAGAGAAGAGACCAAAGGCATGGGCTGCTCTCAAGGGTGTACACACTCCTGCAACAGCGGCGGTAGCTGTGGTGTTGGAACGGCAAATGGCGACGTTACGAATTGAAGAGGATGAAGCGGTTGAAGAAGGGGTGCAGAAATTCTTCGACTTGTTGACGCGGCTTGAGGGAGCTGATTTGAACTATAGTGAGCTCCAAAAGAAGACCAAGTTGCTGGCCCTACTCCCCGAATCATGGTCCTCGCTCATCATCAACCTGAATCGCGACTTGCCCCGCCTCTCGCTTGAAGACGTGAAGCGACCTATCCTTCACGAGGATTTCCGCCGCCGTGAGTTGGCGAGTGCGGATGGCGCTGGGGCAGCGACCATTGGCCGTGGATATGGTCGAGGAAGAGGCAGCGGACGAGGGGGAGGAAGGTTTGGTGGCAGCAACTTCGGCGGAGGCCGCGGGAGTGGCGGTTACGGCAGCGACGACAAGAGCTACGGGCGCGGTCGCGGCCGATTCGACGGCGAATGCCATTATTGCCACAAGAGCGGACATATGCGGCGCGATTGCTACAAGCTCCCTGATGGTTGGACCCCTGCTCAAGGCCAGGAGGGTAGAGGAGCAGGAGGAGGGAGAGGAAGAGGCCGTGGAGGCCGTGGCGGTCGCGGTGGCGGAGCTGCAAACATGAAGAGCGGAGACAATGACAAGGACCCGAGCAACGATCGGTACCCGGGTCTATTCTACTTCGTGTCGACGCAAGTACCGACTGGTCCAGAGAAGGATGAAGGCTTTGAGGAGCCAGCAGCTGTGGGGAAGGTTACCCTACACCCCCTGGACTATTGGGTGATCGATAGTGGCGCTACCTATAGCATGACACCTCGCCCGGACTTGCTCACCGAACTCGAACCGTCACCGGTGAAGCATGTCACATCGGCTTTGGGGCAGCGAGTGGAGGTGAAAGGCATGGGCAAGGCCATGTTTAAGGGTGCTGATGGGAAGATGGTGGGCCTCAAGAATATGCTTTGGGTGCCCAGCCTTGCTGCCAACCTGATTTCCGTGCGGCGGTTGGCAAAGGCCGGCATGGACACGAACTCGAAGGGAGCCAAGACCTACACCGCAAGGCTTGGCGATCGGATTCTTTGGGACCTTCATGAGGACAGAAATGTCTACAACGAGATGTGGCAGATCCCTGTGGTCCCAATGCCTAAGGAGAGGCAAGTGGCAGCAAGCGTCAGCACCAAAGGTGGAGCGGTTGGTAGCGGCGATTGCGCGGACGGTCGCGCTAAGGAGAAGGAGTCCAAGAAGTGCAATCTTGGAGGGACCAGCAAGCTTGGTGAACCTATGGAGAGAGGTGCAGCAGCCAAGGAGCAGCAAAAGGGTGAGGAGAACCCCGAGGCAGCAGCGGAGGAGGACTACGGAGAGAGTATGTGGGGCGCTATTGCGAGCGCGGCATTCTCCAATCCAACTTCGGCTACGGGTGAGTGTGATTGGCTCACCTTGCATCGGCGCATGGGGCATGTGGCCCTGCCCATCTTGCAGCAGCTAGTGAAGAATGAGATGGTTGCTGGCATACGTGTGAAGGGGGAGCCCGATGAGGTACTTGGTTGCCCGACGTGCATGCAAGCCAAGTTCACCCGTTTCCCATTCTCTAGTTCGGAGGCAATGGCTAAGGCACCACTTGATGAGGTGGTGATGGACGTGGTGGGCCCCCTGAAGCTTGAAGCTGCTGGAGCTGAGTACTTCCTCACTATTGTGGACGTCTACACCCGTATGACTTGGGTGTACGTGCTGGCCAAGAAGAGCGACGTGGCTGAAACGTTGAAGACGGATTGGTTCCCGATGGTGGAGCGGCAACAAGACCGTCTAGTCAAGTCAATCCGCACCGATCGAGGGGGAGAGTTCCTGAGCAAGGAGTTTGGGTTGTGGCTGAAGAAGAATGGTATTTGGCACTCCCTCACCATGCCATACTCCCCTGCAATGAACGGCATCGCCGAGCGAGCGAACCGCACAATCACGGAGGCGGCACGCGGGTTGCTCATTGAAGCCGGGCTACCCGACTATTTCTGGCCTGATGCGGTGCGGAGCGCGTGTGTGGCCAAGAACAGAGCCTTGACTCATGTGGGAGCAGACAAATGGGTGCCCTATGTGGAGTGGCTAGGAAGGAAGCCAAAGGTAGATATGCTTCGGGTGTTCGGGTGCATGTGCATGGCGCTCGTGCCTCAGCATCTTCGGCACAACAAGCTTGGTGCCAAGGCGGTGTGGGCCGTGCACTTGGGCATGGCTCAAAACAGCAAGGGATGGCTTCTTTGGGACCCATTCACCAAGAAGTTCTTGGTGAGCAGGGACTGCAAGTTCATGGAGAACTTCATGTACAAAGATTGGAAGGCGGAGAATGAGGCGAAGATAGGCGTGCGGTTTGGGGAGGTGAAGAGTTCCGGTTTGGAGCATGTGGAGCTGTCTTTGGAGCTGAGCAGCAGCAGCACAACCACGAGGCAATCCTCCCTCGTGAATGGGGGAGAGGAGGCCAATGATGCAGAGGAAGAAGAGGAGGAGGTGCAGCAAGTGAGCGAGCGTGCACCGTCACTCCCTTCCCGCACTACAAGTGCTCCACGGATTCGAGCCACACCGCAGCAACACCAAGGCCTTCAAGTCCCTGCAGCTGAGGAGGAAGGAAGGGGGAAGAGGAGAGTTCAACCCCCTAATAGGCTGACCTATGATGCGCCGGGAAAGCAGGGCAAGACAGCCCTGGCCGGTGCAGCAATGATGGTCGGAGACGACGAGGAGAGTGACTACGAGGAGTGTGCCTTCGCGTTCTTCTCTCCGGTGGAGATGCCGGGAGAACCAGCAACTCTCAAGGAGGCTTTGGAGAGTAGTGATGCTGAGGAGTGGAAGAAGGCCATGGAGAGTGAGCTGAAGAGCATCGAGGAGAACGACACGTTTGAATTGGTGGAGCTGCCGGAGGGGCGTACGGCGATAACGTCCAAGTGGCTCTTCAAAATCAAGTCGGATGCCGACGGCAAGATCGAGCGCTACAAGTCTAGGCTTGTAGCCAAGGGATACCAGCAGAAGGAGAAGGTGGACTTCAAGGAGCTGTTTGCTCCTGTGGTGAAGCCGACGATGCTGCGAACCCTATTCGCGGGAGCCGCCATCAAAGGATGGGTAGTAAAACAAATAGACATCGTAACGGCATTCCTTAACGGCATCCTTGAGGAGGAGATTTTTATGGCGCAGCCAGAGGGGTTTGATTATGGTAGTGGCAGAGTGTGGAAGCTGAAGAAGGCCCTTTATGGGCTGAAGCAGGCCCCTAGGCAATGGTACATGAAGCTGCGTGAAGTGTTAGAGGAGATCGGCTTCACTCCCTCAACGGCCGATCACTCCTTGTTCATGCTTGGCCAGGGGGAGCAGAGGAGCTTCATGGTGGTTTATGTGGATGACATTCTCATATTCTCACCCTCCTCTGACCTTGTGAAGGAGGTGATGCTGAAGCTGCATGACAAGTTCAAGTGCAAGTCCCTTTGTGACGTGAACTTCTACCTTGGGATCCACATCGAACGAGACGTGGAGAAGCGGAGCATGCGAGTGCACCAACGGAAGTACCTGGAGGCGTTGGCGGCCAATTTCGGCCAGAGTGAAGGTCATGTGGCTACTCCCTTTCCCTCTGGGCTCAAGTGTGTGAAGGGGCCAGAGGAGGAGAGCGTTGGAGAAGAGGAGAGGCGCCGTTTTCACTCGTTGGTGGGCAGCCTCATGTATGTGGCGGTAAACACCCGACCGGACATCGCGTTTGCTACCGGGCAGCTGTCTAGGGTTGTGCAATGCCCTAATGAGGAGCAGGTAGCAGCTGGAATGAGGGTGGCCAAGTATCTTGGCCAAACACCGACCGTTGGGCTGCAATACTCGGCGGCGGCACAAAGGCGCCAAAAGGGCGCGGATGGTATTGAACCCGGGCGTTTGTTTCTCACTGCCTACTCGGATGCTTCATATGCATCGGAACCAGAGGACATGACAAGTGTGGGAGGCTTCATATGCTGTGTTGGTGGAGGCCCAACTGCTTGGGAGAGCAAGAAGCAGGTTGACCAAGCTTTGATCTCGGTGGAGTCCGAATACATGGCACTCTTCCGTGCAGTACGGGAGATTGTGTGGCAGCGGCGTTTGTTGGCTGAATTGGGGGAGGAGCAGCAAGGATTTACCCCAATGTATTGTGACAGCCAGGGTGCCATTTCTCTTGCTAAGAACCCTGTGTTCCATGGACTCACGAAGCACATGAGGGTGAAGTGGCATTGGACGAGGAGCATGGTAACCGCGGGTGAAGTTGAGTTGCGCTACGTGAAGACCACGGGGCAACCGGCTGACATGATGACCAAGAGGCTGGTGGAGCAGCAGCACTGGAAGTGTTGCAAGCTGGCTGGGATGGCTCTGAACTAAGAGAGCAAGATCCTAAGGCCAACAATCCGAGGGGGAGTTTGTTGGTGCAACCCTACGGTTTGCACTCGGCTTGTTGTCCGTGTGCGTGCATGCGTGTGTGCATGGAATGGAATGAGTGCATGAAATAAATATATATGTCATGCTTATAATAGTGTGTGAATGATGGGTCATGATGTCAAGTGTGTGTGTCAAGTCAATAGCGAAATATCGCTAGTCGCGTGTAACGTGGTCGTTTTGTGTGTCCCGCGTGGTTTCTATTTTGTCGTGCGCGGTTTCTATTTTGTCGCTTGTCGAACGTTCGGCGTGTCGCAGGTGTGTGCAGCAGACCCATCAAGAACTCAAGGATGAGTTTGTGATGAAGAACCCGAGCCCTGGTGTCAACATTCAAGTAATCGCGAAGCCCGCGAATAAGGGTACACCCCAAGATATTGAAGATAGTTACATTACTTTGTGTAGTGTAACATTTCACTTGGTGTAGGCCCTAGTGAAGGGTAGTTTCGAGACCCTTCGTGTTTGGGGACAGTGTGGCACTGTTCGACATCACTGTACCTCGGCTCTTGGGGTTTGTAGGAGCTGGGAGTCATTCCCAACTCGTAACTCTCCCTAACTCTTCCTATCTTGTGTTCTAAGACTATAGTGGCTGCCATAGTGCCGTTCGTTCAAACCGACGATGTGTCGTCAATACTTGGTGAAATCGTGCGATCTAAATTGCCTAGTGTAGGCGACAATAAGACGCTCCAGATCCAAGTTGAATCAAGTCATTTGAAGCTGTGACCATAACGCTTTGAACGTTTGAAGCCGCTGTGCAGAAATCCGACTGTGCACTCTTTCTTTCGTTTTAGGCACATTGGAGCCTACTGTGGCTATAACATGATTTGATTCTTGCATGGACTGGTAGTGTGACCGTTTGCTCACCATGCTTGTTTTGATGCCCCTCATTTAGCATATGGGGGTGTGTCAAATGTTATTATAGGTTCTTAGGCTACATTGAGCAGCACTCTAGGAAGTACAACGCTTTTAGGGTTGCTATTTGTATGCCTTGTTTCCCTAGTTCACCCATTTCGTTGTGTTCTTACTTTGAGAACCTGTTATAGTCACAATAGGCTTAAATATGCCTAAAACGAGAGATAGAGTGCATAGTCGGATTTCTGAACAGCGGCTTTAAACGTTCATAGCGATCTCGTCACAGCTCCAAATTACTTGATTGGATCTGGAGCGTCTTAACATCGCCTACAATAGGCAATTCAAGTCACACAATTTCATTAAGAATTGAAGACACAGCATAGGATTGAACGAACGGCACTATGGCAGCCACTATAGTCTTAGAACACAAATAAGGAAGAATTACGAGGTGGGACTCCCAGCTCCTACAAAACCCAAGAGCCGAGGTACAGTGATGTGGAACAGTGCCACACTGTCTCCAACCACGAAGGGTCTCGAAACTACCCTTCACAAGGGCCTACACCAAGTGATATGTTGCACTACACAAAGTAATGTAACTATTCTCAATATCTTGAGTTGTACCATATTTGTGGGCTTCGCAATCACTTAAATCTTGAAACCAAGACTCTGGTTCCTCATCATAAACTCATCCTTGAGTTCTTGATGGGTCTGGTGTACACACCTGCGACATGCCGAATGTTCCACACACGTCAAAATAGAAACCGCGCGACACATACAAACGACAAAATAGAAACCGCGCGAGGCAAACAAACGACGACGTAGACACGCGACTAGCAATGACTCGCTATTGACTCGACACACACACATTTGACATCACGACTCATCATTCACATACTATTATAAGCATAAAATATATATTATCTCATGCCCTCATACCATTCCATGCACAGACGCATGCACGCACACGGACAACAAGCCAAGTACAAACCGTAGGGTTGCACCAACTAACTCCCCCTCGGATTGTTGGCCTGAGGATCTGCTCCTCTCAGTTCAGTGCCATCCCAAAGAGCTTGCAGCACTTCCAATGCTGCTGCTCCATTAGCCTCTTGGTCATCATATCTGCCGGCTGTCACGTCGTCTTCATGTAGTGCAGCTCAACTTCACCAGCGGCCACCATACTCCTCGTCCAATGCCACTTCACCATCATGTGCTTGGTCCATGTAGCACGGGGTTCTTCGCTAGTGCAATGGCACCCTGGCTGTCACAGTAGAGTGGGATAGGTCATTGCTGCTCCTCCCCCAATTCAGCCAACAAACACTGCTGCCACACAATCTCCCGTACGGCACAGAAGAGTGCCATGTCCTCAGACTCCATCGAGGTCTACGATTGATCAACCTTCTTCTAGCTTTCCCAAGCAGTTGGGCCTCCACCAACATAGCATATGAAGCCTCCCATACTTGTCATGTCCTCTATTTCAGATGCATATGAAGCATCCAAGTAGGCGGTGAGGAACAAACGCCCGGGCTCTACACCATCTGCACCCCTTTGGCGTCTTTGCGCCACCGCCGAGTATTGCAGCCCAACGGTCGGTGTTTGGCCAAAATACTTGGACACCCTCATTCCGGCTGCTACATGCTCTGGAAGAGGGCGCGGGCTAGGGCGCGTGACAAGCTGGCAAAGGGCGTGCGGGATGGGCTGGCAAAGGGCGCGCGCGACGGGCTGGCAAAGGGCGCGCGCGACGGGCTGACCTAGGGGCGCACGACGGGTCGGCCTAGGGCGCACACGATGGGCTGGCCTAGGACGCACGATGGGCTGGCCAAGGGAGCGCGTGACGGGCTGGCCTAGGGGCGCACGACGGGCCGGCCTAGAGTTGTTATAGTCACAATCGGCTCAAATGTGCCTAAAACTAAATATAGAGTGAATATTCGGATTTCTGCACAGCGGCATTAAACGTTCGTAGCGTTCTAGTCATGCCTTTAAATAACCTGATTTAACTTGGATCTGGAGCATCCTAATGTCGCCTACACTAGGCAATTTAGATCGCACGATTTCACCAAGTATTGACAACACAGCGTTAGTTTGAACGAACGCCACTATAGCAGTCACTATGCGTCAGTCTTAGAATACAAATTAGGGAGAGTTATGAGTTGGGAATGACTCCCAGATTCTACAAACCCCAAGAGCTGAGGTACAGTGATGTGGAACAGTGCCACACTGTCACCAACCACGAAGGTTCTCAAAACTACCTTCCACATAATTCTACACCAAGAGAAATGTTACGCTACGCATTGTAATGCAACAATTCTCACTATCTAGAAGTTCACCCTTCTGCCGAGCTCCGAAAACACTTGAAAACTTGAAACCAAGGCTCTGGTACTTCATCATAAACTCATCCTTGAATTCTTGGGGGATCTGCTACACATACCTGCGACACGCCAAACGTTCGACAGACAACGAAAGAGAAACCGCGCGAGACACACAAGCGACGATGTAACACGCGACTAGCGATGACTCGCTAGTGACTCGACACATACACATTTGATATCACGACTTATCATTCACACACTATTGAAGCATGAAATATATATAATCTCATGCCCTCGTACCATTCCATGCACACACGCATGCACGCACACAGACAACAAGCCGAGTGCAAACCATAGGATTGCACCAAAAAGGG
Source organism: Closterium sp. Naga37s-1 (assembly GCA_947471745.1). NCBI lineage: Eukaryota > Viridiplantae > Streptophyta > Zygnematophyceae > Desmidiales > Closteriaceae > Closterium > Closterium sp. Naga37s-1. Next base: position 3,640,437 of record CANJKZ010000198.1, read on the forward strand.
CTCGCGCGACGGGCTGGCCTAGGACACGCGGTGGGCTGGCCTAAGAGCGCGCGACGGGCTGGGGAGAGCGCGCACGTGAGGGGAGGGTGCGGGCTAGGCACGGAGGGTGCGGAGACGCGGAGGATGGAGAGGCGAGGGCTAGGCGCGGAGGCACGGAGGGCGCGGGCTAGGCGCGGAGGCACGAAGGGCGCGGAGGCGAGGAGGCACGAGCTAGGCGCGGAGGGCGAGGAGGGCGCGGAGGGTGCACTATGGGAGGGCGCAGAGGCACGGATGCGCGCTAGGCTAGGAACGGGCTAGGAACGGTCGAGATTGAACCTACTCGTGGTACCATCTGAAGAGTAGCTAGTAACGAAATGAATTAACTAGCAAGGAGGGTGATACAAGTAGCAACTTTAGAAAGAGTTGTACCCTCTACGATGCATCTCACAGCCTATTATGATCATGTATGCAGTAACCTAGCGTGATACCTTCTTACAATGAGAATAATGACTAGAGTGATATGCGGGGCAGTTCAAGTAGTAACGTAGTGTGATACCATGTTTGAATAAGAAGAATGGCTAGAATGATAATGTAATTCGGGGGGAGGACTAGTTGTAAGATAGCCTTGTACTACACAAACCTAGCTAGGACGACGAAAACATTGACAGCAATGCTCTTCAAAATCTGATGACAAAACAAGCTACCGTATCAAACAAAAGAACTTCAACTACAAGCAGGCTTATAGACATGTAGAGAATAGCAACTCTCAAGTTAATGAAACTGCATGACAGCGAAGCCACAATAGTAGGTGAAGTACATTATGACGAAGTTAACTCCCTATCGCTGACTGAAGCCTCGTGCAATGTAACCCGCCTTGAAGACAGTCGGAGAACCCGGCGGCCGCTTCACCCTGAAAATCCACATGCCACTGACAATGTTCGCCCCAGGTGGGGGAACTGCGTCAACGTAAGTGCCTGTGGACTTCCAGGATGCCATCTCTGCGTCCATGGCTGGCTGCCAATGAGAGGAGTAGGGACCCTCTATCGCCTCTGCGTAAGAGCGCGGGGTCGGGATGTCTGGTACATCTGGGTCTCCCTCAGGTGTTATCAGCATGGACACGAGATGAGGTACAGCAACTGCAAAACACTCAAAGTCCTCCCGCCTGTCCTCAAGGACGTCCATGCCAAGAGCACACTCACCCCCGACGGACGGAGGACAGTCAAACTCAGACTCAGCAACAAGACTTGCGGCGTAGTCGAGACGACAAGCAACAGCTAAGTCAACAAGCTCAGCGACTAAGGCAGACGCAGCTGTGGACTCAAACAAAGGGTCAGTGAAAACAGTGGCTAGGAGACGCGTGGCAGTAGGACTGGCAGCACAAACTAAGTCAGACTCAGGGTCCGAACCAGTAGGAAGAGAGGACACAAGAGGAGATGGCAGGGGAACACGCTGTGGAACAGAGGAAGGACGAAGTGCCATAGTGTGCGTGCCGAGGACAGGAGGAGGACGCTGACGAGGAACACGACGACAAGTGCGACCAGCGCGAACAGGCGAGGCAGGACGAGACGCAGGCTCACGAGGCTCTGTAAGCAAGTCTGTCTGCTCAGTGTAAGGAGAAGGAGCAGGCTATGGAGAGCCTGGCTGTAACGGGAGGCCCGTAGAAGACGGGAGGCTTAGAACCTGGCGAAGCACGGAGTTAGGCGGTGGAAGAGATGACGGGGACAGCGGAGCTAAGAACAGTTGCGGCTGTGCAGTACCACCAGCACAGCACCTCCAGTACCAGCACCTCCAGTACAAGCACCTGCAGCTCCAGAACCTCCAGCCCCATCGCCTCCAGCTCCGGCACCTCCAGCTCCAGGGCCTCCAACAGCAGCACCCCCAAAACCGGCACCTCCAGCTCCAGGGTCTCCTACTCTAGGGTCGACAGTACCAGCGCTAGGGCCTCCAGCTCCAACGCCTCCACCAGCAGCACCCCTAGAACCGGCACCTCCAGCTCCAGGGTTTCCAGCTTCAGCGCCTTCAGCTCTAGTGCCTCCAGCTCCGGCACCTCAAGCAGCACTGCCTCCAGCTCCAGCAGCGCGACTCCGAAGGGGAGTGCGCGAAGCAAGCCACTCGCGCAGCTGCTTCGGCGAGAGAGGTGACAGCTGCGACGCAGCACAAGGAGGACCTCCAGCAAGCTCAGCACCCCTAGGCTCAGCACCAACAGACTCAGGACCCCCTGGGCCAGCACCTCCAGCTCCAAGGTCTCGAACTCCAACGCTCGGATCTCCAGCTCAAGTGCCTCCAGCTCCACGGACCCCGACAGCTCGAGTACTTCCGGTACAAGCACCTCTAGGACCCTCAGCGCCAGCAGTACCAACTCCTCCAGCGCTTGCAGTACCTCCAGTCTTGGCTACTCCAATACCTCCAGTACGAGCACTTCCAGACCCAAAAACACCAGCACCCCCAGCGCCTCCACGACGAGCAGCTCCAACCGCAGCACCTCGAGCAGCAGTACCTCCAGTAGCAGGACCTCTAGCTCCAGCAGCATGACTCCTCAGGCGGGCATGCCACGCAAGCCACTCTCGTAGCTGCTGTGGTGAGAGAGACCCTCGTCATGAAAAGAGACCCGGATGAACGCCAACAGACTCAGCACCCCCAGACCCAACACCCTCCGGCTCAGCACCCCCAGGCTCCGCACCCCCCAACACCTCATGCAAAGGCTCAACACCCCCAGACACAGCACCCCGAGGAGCACCACCCGCAGCAGCACCTGAGTCGCTAGTGACCTCTACATGCTCAGCCAAGGGGAGTGGGTATACCTGAGACACACCTGAAGGAGCAGGACCCTGAGGGGGGAGGGGGTTTACCGCAGGGGGACCTGGAGCGAGGAAAAGCGGCGGGGGAGGGAGGGGAGCAGTGTGGTAGGAGAAGAGATGGTAGAAAAGAACCGACTCGTCAAACGTGACATCCTGAGAGGACAGAACACTGTGCGAGGTGGGGTGGTAAAAATTCCAGCCAGGTACATCAGGGGGGGAGCCGAGGAAGACACAGGGAATGGTGCAGGAGGAGAGCTTGTCCGCGGATGTATCGCAGACAAAGGCACGAGCACCCCAGACCCGGAACACCGACGCATCGCCAACCTCTTCCGTCCAATGCAGTGTCGGCGAGGTCTCCGGCAAGGAGACACGGGGCCAGAGGTTGAGCTGCTGCGCGGCGTACCGGACCACAAACGGCCACAAAAATTGGGGAGCCCCCGCATGGATCAAGGAGGTACGAGCGATCTCCATGACCAAGCCAATGCGGCGCTCAGCAACCCCATTTTGCTGCGGTGAGCCCGGAAGCATGAACGATTGGAGGATGCCCTCCCCATGACAGAAGGCCCGCAAGAGGTCGGAGGAAAACTCAACACCTCTATCAGAGTGCAGACGCAGGACAGGGAGGTCCTGGCGGAACCGCTCGAGGAGCTGGAGACAAACTGCTCGGATCGAAGGGATCAGGACAGCAGAGACCTAACCCTTGGTGTGCAAGGGGAAGACCGTGGTGTAACGCGAGTAGTCGTCGACCACCAGCAGAAAGTACCGCTCGCCGCCCTGTCCACGAACGCGGGCTGGGCCCCACACGTCCATGTGGAGGGTCTGCAGGGGAGCCTCTGTCGGGGGAAATGAGGAGGAGTGAGGAGCGGCGCGCTGCCGCCCCTCGACACAAGGAAGGCAGGGTGGCGCAGGCGAGGCAAGGAGGGGAGGGAGAGACCTGGGAAGACCAGACACAAGGAGGCGACGATGCATGCCACGTAGACGTGGCAAGGAGGGGCGACCCAGGCGGTGGTGCCAGAGAAGAGTCTGGTGCGAAAGGGAGCGACACGAACAAGGGGAGGCTACCTAACCTGACGCAGAGACCTGACCAGTAGCAGCTACCTGAGGGGATGCAGTCGTCAGTGTGTTAAGACTTGACCCTGGCCGACGGATGAATGTGGCCAAGTGACGCCCAGTCCGGGAGCACGTACAAATCGCCACACGCTGTCCTCCAGGGGTAAAGGTATCAACCCATGCATCCTGGAGAATTGTGTTGCTCACCAGGTTCGTAGAGAATGAGGGGAGGTGAAGACCTGACAGTGAGCCAGACTGAACCGCCGGGCAAGGAAGCACGGTGGTGGACCATGCAAGAACTGGGGCCCTTGAGGGATCAGCCAGAGACACTGCCACAGGTGCAGGGAGTGGCATGAGTGTGGTACTGTCGCGAAAGAAACAGCGGGAAGTGTTGGTGCAACACTACGGTTTGCACTCGGCTTGTTGTCCGTGTACGTGCATGCGTGTGTGCATGGAGTGATCTGAGGGCATGAGATGATATATATTCCATGATCATAATAGTATGTATATGATGGATCATGATGTCGAGTGTGTTTGTGTCAAGTCATTAGCGAGTTATCGCTGGTCGCGTGTTACGCGGTCATTTTGTGTGTCCTACGCGGTTTCTATTTTGTCGCTTGTGTGTCTCGCACGGTTCCTATTTTTTGTCCTGTGTTGAACGTTCGGCATGTCCCAGGTGTGTGCAGTAGGCAAGAACTCAAGGATGAGTTTGTGATGAAGAACCCGAGCCTTGGTATCAAGCCTCAAGTGATTTTGAAGCTCGCCAAAAGGGTACACTTCAAGATGTTGAAGATAGTTACATTACAATGGGTAGTGTAACATTTCAGTTGGTGTAGACCCTTGTGGAGGATAGTTTCGAGACCCTTCTTGGTTGGGGACAATGTGGCACTGTCCCACATCACTGTACCTCGGCTCTTGGGGTTTGTAGGAGCTGGGAGTCATTCCCAACTCGTAACTCTTCTCAAGTCGTGTTCTAAGACTATAGTGGCTGCCATAGTGCCGTTCGTTCAAACCAATGCTGTGTCGTCAATACTTGGTAAAATCGTGCAATCTAAATTGCCTATTGTAGGTGACTATAAGACGCTCTAGATCCAAGTTGAATCGGGTCATTTGACGCTGTGACCAGAACGCTATGAACGTAGAAAGCCGCTGTGCAGAAATCCGACTATGCATAATATATTTCGTTTGAGACACATTGGAGCCTATTGTGACTATAACAAGTGGTATCAAAGCCCCTTCAAGCAGCTACCACGATGGCTGGACCTGAAGAAAGGGGTGGCAGAGGTGCTGGAAGCAGTGGAGGAACCCAAGCACAAGGCCAAGCTCGTGATTCAGCCGTGGCGCCCGTGCAACCTACTCTTGGACCTTCAAGAGATGAACCAAGAGTGTTCAAGCATTACAAGTTCAACGGCGACAACTTTGCTGAATGGTCCTTCAGAATGGAGAACATGTTTGACCACTATGACCTGTTGTAGGTGATGGAAGGAACGGAGAAGCGTCCCGAGAACGACCCGGAGAAGAGCCCGTGGGTGCGGAAGAGCGTACAAGGCTACTTCCTACTAGGGCAAGCGTTGGGGAGCAGTCAAATCCGTCACATCAAGCCTTTTCAGCGTGAACCAGAGAAGGGACCAAAGGCATGGGCTGCTCTCAAGGGTGTACATGCTCTTGCAACAGTGGCGGTAGCTGTGGTGTTGGAACGGCAATGGCGACACTACAAATTGAAGAGGATGAAGCTGTTGAAGAAGGGGTGCACAAATTCTTCGACTTGTTGATGCGACTTGAAGGAGCAGATTTGAACTACAGTGAGCTACAGAAGTAAGCCAAGTTGCTGGTCCTACTCCCAGAATCGTGGTCCTCGCTCATCATCAACTTGAACCGTGATCTGCCCCGTCTCTCGCTTGAAGATGTGAAGCGCGCGATCCTTCAAGAGGACTTCCGACGCCGTGAGTTGGCGAGTGCGGATGGCGCTGGGGCAGCGAGCGTCGGCCGTGGATATGGCCAAGGAAGAGGCACACGAGGGGGAGGAAGGTTTGGTGGTAACAACTTCAGTGGAGGCCGCAGAAGTGGCGGTTACGGCAGCGACGACAAGAGCTATGGACGCGGTCGCGGCCGATTCGACGGCTAGTGTCACTTTTGCCACAAGAGCAGACATATGTGGCGCGATTCCTACAAACTCCCAGATGGATGGACCCTTGCTCAAGACCACGAGGGTAGAGGAGCAGGAGGAGGGAGAGGAAGAGGTCATGGAGGTCGTGGCCGTCACGGAGGTGGTGCTGCAAACATGAAGAGTGGAGATAACGACGAGGACTCGAGCGGCGATCAGTACCTGGGTCAATTCTACTTTGTATCAACGCAAGCACCCGCTGCACCAGAAAAGGATGAAGACTTTGAAGAGCCTAAAGCTGTGGGAAAGGTCACCCTACACCCCCTGGACTATTGGGTGATCGATATTGGCGCTACCTATACCATGACACCTCACGCGGACTTGCTCAACAAACTTGAACCGTCATCGGTGAAGCATGCCACATCGGCTTTGGGGCAGCAAGCAGAGGTGAAAGGCATGGGAAAGGCCATGTTTAAGGGTGCTGATGGGAAGATGGTGCTTTGGGTGCCCAGCCTTGCTGCAAACCTGATTTCCGTGCGGCGATTGGCAAAGGCCGGCATGGACACGAGCTCGAAGGGAGCCAAGACTTACACCGCGAGGCTTGGCGAGAAAATTCTATGGGACATTCACAAGGATAAGGATGTCTGCAACGAGATGTGGCAGATCCCTGTGGTCCCAAGGCTAAGGAGAGGCAAGTGGCAGCAAGCGTCAGCACCAAGGGTGAAGCGGTTGGTAGTGGTGATGGTGCGAACGGTCGCGCTAAGGAGAACGAGTCCAAGAAGAGCAATCTTGGAGGGACCAGCAAGCTTGGTGATCATAACAAGTATGGTGCAGCAGCCAAGGAGCAGCACAAGGGTGAGGAGAACCCCGAGGCAGCAGCGGAGGAGGAGTACGGAGAGAGCATGTGGGGCGCTATTGCGAGCGCGGCATTCTCCAATCCGACTTCGGCTACGGGGGAGTGTGATTGCCTCACCTTGCATCGGCGAATGGGGCATGTGGCCCTACCCATCTTGCAGCAGCTAATGAAGGGAGAGATGGTTGCTGGCATACGTGTGAAGGGGGAGCCCGATAAGGTGCTTGGCTTCCCAACATGCATTCAAGCCAAGTTCTGCTGGTTTCCATTCCCTAGTTCGGAGGCAACGGCAAAGGCACCGCTTGATGAGGTGGTGATGGACGTGGTGGGCCCCCTAAAGCTTGGAGCTGCTGGAGCCGAGTTTTTCCTCAACATTGTGGATGTCTAGACTTGCATGACTTGGGTGTATGTGCTGGCCAAGAAGAGCGACGTGGCTGAAACGGTCAAGACCGATTTCCTACCGATGGCGGAGCGGCAACAAGACCAGCTTGTGAAGTCAATCTGCACCGATCAAGGGGGAAAGTTCCTCAGCAAGGAGTTCGGATTGTGGCTGAAGAAGAATGGAAAAGGCACTCCCTTACCATGCCATACTCCCCTGCAATGAACGGCATCACCGAGCGAGCGAAACGCACAATCACGGAGACGGCACGTGGGTTGCTCATAGAAGTCAGGCTACCCAACTATTTCTGGCCTGATGCGGTGCAGAGTGCATGTGTGGCCAAGAAAAGAGCTTTGTCTCATGTGGGAGCAGATAAATGGGTGCCCTATGTGGAGTGGCTTGGAAGGCAGCCAAAGGTGGATATGCTTCGGGTTTTTGGGTGCATGTGCATGGCGCTCGTGCCTAAGCATCTTCGGCACAACAAGCTTGGTGCCAAGGCGATATGGGCCGTGCACTTGGGCATAGCTCAAAACATCAAGGGATGGTTACTTTGGGACCCATTCACCAAGAAATTCTTGGAGAGCAGGGACTGCAAGTTCATGGAGAACTTCATGTACAAGGATTGGAAGGCGGAGAATGAGGCGAAGATAGGCGTGCGGTTTGGGGAGGTGAAGAGTTCCGGTTTGGAGCATGTGGAGCTGCCTTTGGAGTTGAGCAGTGGCAGCACCGCCACAAGGCAATCTTCCCTTGTGAATGGGGGAGAGGAAGCCAAAGATGCAGAGGAAGAAGAGGAGGAGGTGCAGCAAGTGAGCGAGCATGCACCAACACTTCCTTCCTGCACTACGAGCGCTCCACGGATACGCGTCACACCGCAGCAACGCAAAGGCCTTCTAGTCCCTGCAGCTGATGAGGAAGGAAGGGGCAAGAGGAGAGTTCAAGCCCCTAATAGGCTGACCTATGATGCACAGGGAAAGCAGGGCAAGTCTGCCCTGGCCGGAGCGGCGATGATGGTTGGAGATGATTAGGAAAGTGAGTACGAGGAGTGTGCGTTCTTGTTCTTCTCTCCGGTGGAGATTCCGGGGGAACCAGTAACTCTCAAGGAGGCCTTGGAGAGTAGTGATGCTGAGGAGTGGAAGAAGGCAATGGAGAGTGAGCTGAAGAGCATTGAGGAGAATGAGACGTTTGAATTGGTTGAGCTACCGGAGGGGCGTAAGGCGATAACGTCCAAGTGGCTCTTCAAGATCAAGTCTGACGCCGATGGCATGATCGAACGCTACAAGTCTAGGCTTGTAACCAAGGGGTACTAGCAAAAGGAGAACGTGGACTTCAAGGAGCTGTTTGCCCCTGTGGTGAAGCCGACGACGCTGCGAACTCAACTTGCGGGAGCCGCCATCAAAGGATGGGTGGTGAAGCAAATGGACATCGTAACGGCATTCCTCAACGGCGTCCTAGAGGAAGAGATTTTTATGTCGCAGCCAGAAGGGTTTGACCATGGTAGCGGCAGAGTGTGGAAGCTGAAGAAGGCCATCTATGGGCTGAAGCAGGCCTCTAGGCAATGGTACATGAAGCTGCAAGAAGTATTGGAGGAGATCGGCTTCACCCCCTCAACGGCTGATCACTCATGGTTCATGCTTGGCGAGGGGGAGCAGGGGAGCTTCATGATGGTGTACGTGGATGACATCCTGATCTTCTCACCCTCCTCTAACCTTGTGAAGGAGGTGATGCTGAAGCTTCAGGACAAGTTCAAGTGCAAGTCCCTTGGTGACGTGAACTTCTACCTTTGGCTCCAAATCGAACGAGACGTCGAGAAGCGGTGCATGCGGGTGCACCAACGGAAGTACCTAAAGGCCTTGGCTACCAAATTTGGGCAGAATGAAGGCCATGTGGCTACTCTATTTCCTTCTGGGTTCAAGTGTGTGAAGGGACCAGAGGAGGAGAGCGTTGGTGAAGAGGAGAGGCGCCGATTTCACTCGTTGGTGGGCAGCCTCATGTATGCGGCGGTCAACATACGACCGGATGATGCATTTGCTACCGGGCAGCTGGCTAGAGTTGTTCAATGCCCTAATGAGGAGCAGGTAGCAGCTGGAATGAGGGTGGCCAAGTACCTTGGCCAAACACCGACCGTTGGGCTGCAATACTCGGCGAAGGCACAGAGGCGCCAAAAGGGCGCGGATGGTGTTGAACCCGGGCGTTTGTTCCTCACCGCATTCTCCGATGCCTCTTATGCATCCGAACCAGAGGACATGACAAGTGTGGGAGGCTTCATTTGCTGTGTTGGTGGAGGCCCAACTTCTTGGGAGAGCAAGAAGCAGGTTGATCAAGCATTGAGCTCGGTGGAGTCCGAGTACATGGCACTCTTCCGTGCCGGGAGATTGTGTGGCAGCGGCGTTTGTTGGCTGAATTGGGGGAGGAGCAGCAAGGACCTACCCCACTATACTGTAATAGCCAGGGTGCCATTGCCCTTGCTAAGAACCCTGTGTTGCACGGCCTCACCAAGCACATGAGGGTGAAGTGGCATTGGACGAGGAGCATGGTGGCGGCGGGTGAAGTTGAGTTGCGCTACGTGAAGACGACGGGGCAGCCGGCTGACATGATGACCAAGAGGCTGGTGGAGCAGCAGCATTGGAAGTGTTGCAAGCTGGCTGTGATGGCTTTGAACTGTGAGAGCAAGATCCTAAGGCATACAATCCGAGGGGGAGTTTTTTGGTGCAACCCTACGGTTTACACTTGGCTTGTTGTCCGTATGCGTGCATGCGTGTGTGCATGGAGTGATATGAGGGAATGAGATGATATATATTCCATGCTTATAATAGTGTGTATATGAAGGGTCATGATTTCGAGTGTGTTTGTGTCGAGTCAATAGCGAGTTATCGCTAGTCGCGTGTTACGCAGTCATTTTGTGTGTCCCGCGCGGTTTCTATTTTGTCGCTCGTGTGTCTTGCGCGCTTCCTATTTTTTGTCATGTGTCGAACGTTCGGCTTGTCGCAGGTATGCAGCAGACACATCAAGAACTCAAGGATGAGTTTGTGATGAAGAACTCGAGCCTTGGTATCAAGCCTCAAGTGATTTCGAAGCTCGCCAAAATGGTACACTTCAAGATGTGAAGATAGTTACATTACAATGTGTAGTGTAACATTTATGTCGGTGTAGACCCTTATGGAGGATAGTTTCAAGAACCTTCTTGGTTGGGGATAGTGTGGCACTGTTCCACATCACTGTACCTCGGCTCTTGGGGTTTGTAGGAGCTAGGAGTCATTCCCAACTCATAAGTCTTCCTAAGTTGTGTTCTAAGACTATAGTGGCTGCCATAGTGCCGTTCATTCAAACCAACGCTTTGTTGTCAATACTTGGTGAAATCGTGCAACCTAAATTGCCTATTATAGGTGACTTTAAGACGCTCCTGAAGCTCTGACCAGAACGCTATGAACGTTTAAAGCCGCTTCCAGAAATCCGATAGTGCACTCTATCTTTCGTTTTAGACACATTGGAGCCTATTGTGACTATAACAGGAAGCACCTGAGTCAAACATGAAGGTTTGCAAGGCCTCAGCAAGCGCAGTACCTGAGAGAGCAGACTCTCTAGCACCTAAGGCAGTAGCCTCACTAGCACCTAGAGCAGCAACCTCTATACCGGGGTCATGCTGCACACACAGGTGACAGTCACCCTCAGCACCACTAGGCAAAGCATACATGGCAGTAAGGATGGCGTCAAAGTCTAAGGCAAAGACATCAACGCCCGACCTAAGCAGCTCAAGCCAGTGGGGGAGCTCAGCCTAGTCGCCAAACTCTGCGTGTCAGGCGTCACTCAAATAGGAGAAGCAGCGGGCCCGCGCGTGATCAGCTATCCCACAGGTCTGACCAGCCCTACGACCTATGCGAATGACGTACAGGCAGCGACCAGTACTCGGAGACGTCCCACACTGGTAAAGCCACTCACGAAGCTGCTGGGACGTAAGGGTCGGACGCCGCTGCAGCTGCATCTGGCCACCGCCAGAAACTCCGCACCGAACAGCGCCACAGTGACTGCTACTACGGCCGCCACCACTCCCACTGCTGCCACCACCGCCGTCACCACTCCCACCGCTACTACGAAGTGAAGTCATAGCGAGCAAGCTAGGAGGACCGCCACCTCTAGGGCAGTACGAAGTGAAGGCAGTAGCACGAGTAGCAGCAGCAGCAGTAACAGCAGCAGAGTGGCCCGTGAGGCTAGGCTGCAGCGCCTCCAATAGCATCAGCAATAGCACGAGTAGCAGGGCGGATCGGTTTGGGCAGGGCGGCTCGGGCTGGGCGGCACAGCTCGGCCTGGGCGGCGCGGGCAGTAGGGCGCGCGTTGTGCAGGGGTGCAGGGCGTGACGCGCGGGCTGCAGTAGGGCGCGAAGCACAGGGCAGAAGGGCGTGACGCGCGGGCTACAGTAGGGCGTGACGCGCGGGGCAGTAGGGTGCGACGCGCGGGCTGCAGCAGAGCGCGATGCGCGGGGCAGCAGGGCGCGACGCGCGGGCTGCAGCAGAGCTCGACGCGCGTGGCAGCAGGGCGCGAGACGTGGGCAACAGCAGAGTGCGACGCGCGGGGCAGCAGGGCGCGGCGCGCTAGCTGCAGAAGAGCGCGGTGCGCGGAGCAGCAGGGCGCGACGCACGGGGCAGTAGGGCGTGACGTGCGGGCTGCAGCAGAGCGCGACGCGTGGAGCAGCAGGGCCCGACGCGCGGGCTGCAGAGCACGACGCGCAGGGCAGCAGGGCGCGATGCGCGGGCTGCAGCAGAGCGCGACGCTCAGGGCACCAGAGCGCGACGCGCGGGCTGCCGTACGGCGCGTCGCGCAGAGCAGGGCGTGCGCGGGGCAATGCGACGCGGGGCAGGGCAGGGCGTGCGCGGGGCAGCACGACGCGAGGCAGGGCAGGGCGTGCACGGGGCACCGCGACGTGGGGCAGGGCAGGGCGTGCGCGGGGCAGCGCGACGCGTGGTAGTGGGGTAACCCGGTTACCGCATTCGGGTGCTAAGTATGGTGGGCCCGGAAAAAAAACGGTCCTACGGACCTACTTCTCTGAAACCATGTCAAGATAGCAAGCAGGAATGACTACATTGAATGAATTGTGGGTACAAGTACTAACCCTAATATTGGGTTGTACCCTACATGGGCTACCCCATTATAGCCTACATAGAACTAGCACATATATAGTTTGACAGGGCTGGCCTAGGACACGCGGCGGGCTGGCCTAGGCAGAATTGAGAATCAGGAAAGAGGGTTTTCACTACCAGCAGTTGAGAAACATATAGCAAACCCTAATCCGGGTTGTACTCGCTATAGAGTATCCCACTGCAGGCTAGACAAACATCACATTCTGACACACCCCCATAGTCAAATTGGGGTACAATCAACACAACAAGCAGGCAGAACAGTAGTTCACAATTATAAGCAAAGCTAGAGGCTATCACAGAGAGCAAGTGAGGAGGAGGAGAAACTGTGAGGGCGAGAATATGGGAGGCGACGGCTGAAGCTGCAGACACACAGGCAGCAGGAGTGCGCAGCACTATCGCTACCAGGCTAAACCCGGACTACACGGCGACAGGCGCAGCTGGCTCTCTATGCTCCCACGAGTGCTCACACTGTGGCTACCGGGCGCAGAGCCCCGGACTACTCAGGCCACAGGGGGTCGTGGCTCTCTGGACTACCAGGAGTGCTCACACTGTGGCTACCGGGCGCAGAGCCCCGGACTACTCAGGCTACAAGGGGTCGTGGCTCTCTGGACTTCAGGCGCTGCGGACGACAAGTCGGCTACCTCCGGTCAACCTCCCCCAACTGTCCCACACCCCTTTCACACACTCCCTGCTGCACCTCTAGCACTGCTCACACGCCACCCCCCTCGAACCACTCCGACGGCTCCAACACATCCACCCCCCTCAGCGGCAGCTGCAGTAGTGGGAGACGGAGGAGGAGGAGGAGCAGGGGACGGCTCATACACACGGCACCCCCAGACTCTTCACCCCCAAACCCTAACACAGAAACGCAAGCAGCAGCGGGGGTGGGGTGCAGTCAGAAGCTCGAGGGACGGCGTGCGGCAAGCGGGGAGAAGGTACGGGCCACTCACGGGCCTGGCGCAGGCCATAAGAACCGCGCGCGGGCTGCCTAAGCCGCGCGCGAGCCTGGCGCAGCCCGTACGGGCTGCGTGCTGGTTTGGCGCAGGCCGTACGGGCCGCGTGCAGGCTATACGGGCCACGCGCGGGCCTGGCGTGTGAGAATGAGGAATGGAATAACTAGGTGAAATGTGGGTACAAGTAGAAAACCTAGAAATGTTGTACCCTATAGTATCTACCCCACTATAGCCTAGATAGACCATAGCATATAAACTTGACACACCCCCATAGGCAAAGTGGGGGAGAACAAGAGGTCACAAGACCAGTCAAGCAAAGCACAGCAAGCTCAGGGTGGATCACAACGTCACCACACATTCCGAGCACAAGTTCAAGGCCACAAGGCCAGTTCACATGCAAGATTATATATAAAGGTAAACAAGCAAGTGCAGGTATAGATAGATCACACTACAAGCAAGGTCAAGAAGTGAGCAAGTGAGGCCAAGTAGGCACAAGACCTAGCGTCGTACAAAAACGCTGATGATCACAAGGCTGAAGTGCCTTGGTAAAGATATCAGCAGTGTTGGCCCTAGAGGCCACGTAAGCAAGGCGCAGCTGACCACGCTGCTGCAGCTCACGAGCAAGGAAGTAGCGAAAAGCAATGTGCTTCGTTCTGTGCTCCAGTCTGTGCTCCCGACACAAAGCCAGCATAGCCTTGTTGTCTACGTACAGAACTGGAGGAGAACGAGGCGGCTCTCCGAGGTCAGTCGGCAGGTAGGTGAGCCAGCGTAACTCCTGTGCAGCCATGGCCCCTGCGTAGATCTCAGCCTCACAGCTGGAGCTGAGAACAGAAGACGAGCGGGTAGACCGCCACGAAACAGAGCCGGAACCAAGGCTGAAGGTATAACCCTGTGACGACCGCTGCGTAGCCGAGTTTTCAACCCAAGACGCGTCTGCGTGACCAGTGAGGACCACTGGACTCCGCCCTCCAAGCACGAGCCCCATGCCTGACGTACTGCACAAGTAGCGCAACACCCTCTTCGCTGCAGCCATGTGCTCTGGTCGGTGTCTCCCAGGAGCAACATAGCGTGCCAAGATGCTAAGAGGGTATGCCAGGTCAGGTCGAGTGCAGGTCATCAGGTACATGAGGCAGCCAACAAGCTCTGGGTACGGGCCACTCAGCTCTGCGGACTCATCCAAAGGCAGCGCTGAGAGCAAGTGGCGAGTAGACAGAGGAGTGGCCTGAGGCGAGGAGTACTTTAAGTCAAAGCGCTGAAGGACCTGCTGCACCATGTGTGACTGAGTCAGGGTAATGGTGCGCCGTGCTCTGTCCCGGGTGATCTGCAAGCCAAGGTAGCTGCGCAGCTCACCCAAGTCTGTGCACGTGTGTCTCTTCTGCAGCTCGGACTTCATGTGGGCGAGTCCAACAATATCAGCTGTGGCAAAGACCAAGTCGTCGACGTACACGAGGATGTAGAACGGCGGCAAAGAGGTGTCGGTGCGCAGAAACAGCGACGGGTCGGCAGTAGAAGGAGCAAACCCAAGAGCCGCAAGTGTAGTCCTCAGTGTGTCGTGCCACTCACGGGGTGCCTGGAGGAGACCGTAGACTGGCCGCCGGAGGCTCCACTGGGTACCAGGAGGAAACGACCCAGTGAAGCCAGGTGGGCGGCGCAACCAGATCTCCTCGTGCAGGCTGCCCTGCAGGAAAGCAGTGCTGAAGTCAAGAGAGTGAAGCTCGTAGTTGCGCTGAGCGGCTATGTGCAGCAGCACCCGAAGAGTGGTCATCTTCGGGGTGGGAGAGAAGGTCTGAAAGTAGTCAACTCCCTGTCGCTGACTGAAGCCTCGAGCCACGTAACGTGCCTTGAAGACAGGCGGAGAACCCGGCGGCCGCTTCACCCTGAAAATCCACATGCCACTAACAATGCTCGCCCCAGGTGGGGGAACCTTGTCGACGTAGGTGCCTGTGGAATTCCAGGAAGCCATCTCTGCGTCCATGGCTGCCTGCCACTGAGAGGAGTAGGGACCCTCTATCGCCTCCGCGTAAGAGCGCGGAGTCGGGATGTCTGGTGCATCCCGGTCTCCCTCAGGGGCAATCAGCATGGACACGAGATGAGGTAAAAGCAGCAGCAAAGCACTTGAACTCCTCGTGCCTGTCCTCAAGGACGTCCGTGCCAAGAGCACACTCAACCCCGACGGACGGAGGACAGACAGACCCAGACTCAGCAACAAGACTAGCGGCGTAGTCTAGACGACAGCGAGCAGCGAAGTCGACAAGCTCAGCAACTAAGGCAGACGCAGCAGTGGACTCAAAGGAAGGGTCAGTGACAACAGTAGCAAGGAGACGCGTGACAGTAGGACTGGCAGCACGAAGGGAGTCTGACTCCGAGTCAGGAAGAGAAGGGAGAGAGGACTCTGGAGGAGACGGCAAAGGGACACGCAGCGGAGCAGTGGAAGGACGCAGAGACCTCCGGTGCGTACCGGGGACAGGAGGAGGACGCTGACGCAAACCACGACCACCAGTGCGAGCAGCACAGACAGGCAACGCAGGACGAGAAGCAGGCTCACGACGCTCGGCAAGACCTCCAGTAGGACCAGCGTAGGGAGAAGGAGCAGGCAGAGGGGAGGCTGGCTGTAACTGTGACTCAGACTGAACAGACGGCGGACAATCTAAGAGAGGAGCAGGACCAAGAGAGGACGGAAGACCAAGAACCTACGCAAGGAGCAGAACGAAGTACGGCCGCGGCCGCGCAGCGCCCCGAGAACCAGTAGGAACAGCACCAGCACCCCCAACGGCAGCACCAGCTCCAGTAGCACCCCCAGCTCCAGCAGCGCCAACACCAGCACCCTCAGAAGCACCAGCACCAGTAGCACCCCCTGTGCCAACACTCCTAGCCGGACCACCAGAAGACGTAGTAGCTCCAGCTCCAGCACCTCCAGCAGCACCTACTCCAGCAGCACTGCCAGCTCCAGCACCGCCAGCAGCTCCAGCACAAGGAGCACCCCCAGGCCCAGCAGCTCCAGTACCTCCAGTATGAGCACCTCCGGGACCCGTGGCACCAGCACCCTCAGCAGCAGTAGAACCTCCAACACCAGCAGCACGGCTCCAGCGCCGAGCAGACCACTCGCACAGCTCCTGTGGAGAGAGTAGCTCCCGCCGGGACGAAGCACCCGAAGGACCTCCTGACCCAGTACCGCCAGACTTGACACGAGCAGGCCCAGCACCCTTAGGCTCCGCACCCCCAGTCTCCGCACCCCATGGCTCAGCACCCCAAGTCTCAGCACACCCAGAGTCAGCACCCCCAGGCTCAGCACCCCCAGGCTCAGTACCCCCAGTGTCAGCACCCCCAGGCTCAGCACCCCCAGACCCCGCACCCGCAGGCTCAGCACCCCCAGCAGCACCAGAGTCAACAGCTACCTCGACAGGCTCGACTGCGTCTACCTGGGACACACCTGAGGGGGCAGGACCCTGAGGGGGAAGGGGGTCTACCGGAGGGGGACCTGGCGCGAGGAAGAGCGGCGGCGGGGGGAGGGGTGCATTGTGGTAGGGGAAGAGACGGTAGTAGGGAACCGACTCGTCAAATGTGACGTCTTGGGAAGACAGAACACGGCGCGAGGTGGGGTGGTAAAACTGCCAACCAGGCGCGTCAGGGGGGAAGCCAAGGAAGACGCAGGGAACAGCACGGGGGGACAGCTTGTCCGCAGACAAGTCGCGAACAAACGCCCGAGATCCCCAAACACGGAACGCAGACGCATCGCCAACCTTCCCCGTCCACCGAAGAGCAGGGGAGGTCTCCGGCATGGAGACCCGGGGCTGAAGGTTGATCTGATGCGCCGCGTATTGAACCGCGAATGGCCACAGAAAATGGGGAGCAGCCGCATGGATCATGGACGTACGAGTGACATCCAGGACCATGCCAATGCGGCGCTCAACAATCCCATTTTGCTGCGGAGAGGCCGGAAGCTTGAACGTCTGGCAGATGCCTCGTGCACGACAGAAGGCTCGCAGAAGGTCAGAGGAAAACTCTTCGCCTCTGTCGGAGTGCAGACGCAAAACAGGAAAGTCCGAGCCAAAACTCTCTCTGAGCTGGAGACGAGCTGCGCGGATCCAGTCGATCAACACCCCAGTGACCTCACCCTTGCTGCGCAAGGGGAAGACTGTGGTGTAACGCGAGTAGTCGTCAACCACCAGCAGGAAGTAACGCTCGTGACCCTGTCCACGGACGCGGGCTGGGCCCCACACGTCCATGTGAAGCGTCTGCAGCGGAGCCTCTGTCGGAGGAAACTCGGAGGAGTGAGGAGCGGCGCGTTGCCGCCCCTCGACGCAGGGAACGTAGGTAGGGGCAGGCCCCGGAGGAAGGGGAGGGAGGGACCGGGGGAGAACAGAGACAAGGACACGGGAGGCCATGCCTCGGAGACGAGGCAGGGAGGGGTGACCAAGGCGGTGGTGCCAGAGGAGAGTCTGGTGGGACAGGAGACGACACGAGCAGGGGGCAGACTCAGGACCAGACCTGGACGCTGCAGCAAATACCTGACCCGACGCGGCTACCTGACCTGGGGGGGCGGGGTCTCACGAGTGCGGTGCTGCTGCTGGCGCTGACCACCACCGAAGCCGCCTCGCTGCGCAGAGCCACCCCGGCCTCCTCCACCGTCGCTGCCGCCACCTCCGCCACCGCCGCTACCGCCACCTCCTCCGCTCCCACTGCCACCGCCGCCGCCGCCTCCGCCTCCACCGCCGCCACTGACGCCCCCAGCCCCACCACCACTCGCATCGCCACCCCCACCACCTCCGCCGCCTCCACCGCCACCTCCACCGCCCCCGCCAGCCCCTCCAGCGCCCTTGCCCCCTTTGCCCTTGCCTGTGCGGCGTCTCTCTCTAGGGGCAGACGCAGCGCCGACCGACTCGATGCCAACGAAGTCGACCGCAGCAGCAGAGGCAACAGAGGGCAAAAGGGGGGAGGGGGAGCACCCCTCAAAGAAGGGGGTACGAGGGTCACCACGAGAGGCTCCTACAGCGACTATACTCTTCTCAGGTGCCAGGAGGCGCTCCTCGAAGAGGTTAACGGTGAGTGTGGTGGGGCAAACAGAGAGGAAGTGGTCCCTGACTGAGCGAAGGGAGTCAGGGAGCCGGGTGACTATGTAGTAGAGGGTGATGTACATGGGGGGGGGGGGGGTTCTTGGCGCAGAACTCAGTAGGGAGCGCAGTACGGTAGCGGGTGTCACTAGTGCGAAGGTGCGTAATGAGGTCAGCGACTGTGGGAAAGGCAGCGAGGTCAGGGAACAGGTACGGCAGCATGAGGCGGCTAAGGGCAGCAGTGGTAGGGGAAGAGTAGCGGACGACTACAGCATCGTACAAGGTCTTAGCACTCTTGTACTGACTAAAATGCGCACGCTCAGTGGTCGGTAAGTGACGACGCACAGCTAGATGGGAAACAGCATTGCGTGTGGCCCACTGTGAGCGAACAGTGCTGTCAGCATCAGCAGTAGGGGTAGTAGAGGCACCAGACGTGAGGTCAAATAGGGAGAGACCGTCTGTCCTATCGCACTGTAGGAAAAGCTGGAGATCATCGACCCAGACCTCAAAGTCGACAGCCCGACCCTCAGCATCAAAGGTAAGAACACTAGGGGTAGCCATGACAGCAGCGGCAGCAGCAGGCTAGCAGTAAGAGCAGTAGGCTAGGGGCAACTCAGTGGTAGAGGCGCTGCTCGGGAGTGCTCTTACCAGGGCGGGCGGGTAGAGGCCCGCAGGTGGTGAGGGGCAGGGCCGAGGCGCGCTGGCAGGGACAGGGCCGCGACAGCGGTGGCGGCGTCTCCGTCAGCGGCGGCGGCGGCGGCCGCGGCCTCAGCAGCGGTGGCGGCGGCTGCTAGCGACGACGGCGCCGGCTGTGGTCCCGGCAGCGGCAGCGGCGGCTGTCACAACGGCGGCGGCGGCAGCTGCTGCTGTAGGCGGCGACTGCGGCTGCAGCCCCGGCAGCGGCGGCGGCGGCTGTCACGGCAGCAGCGGCGGCTGCTGCTCCTGTCGGCGGCGGCGGCGGCTGCGGCAGGGCCGTGAAGGGGGGGGGGCGAGAAGGACGACGACGGGGCCGATAAAGGGGCCGCGACGGGCCGAAAGGGGCTGCGGCAGGGCCGCGAAGGGCGGCGACGGGGCCGCTAAGGGGCCGCGAGGGGCCGAGAGGGGCGGCTACGGGGCCGCAAAGGGCGGCGTCGGGGCCGCGAAGGGCGGCGACGGGGCCGCTAAGGGCGGCGACGGGGCCGCGAAGGGCGGCGACGGGGCCGCGAAGGGCGGCGACGGGGCCGCGAAGGGCGGCGACGGGGCCCCTAAGGGCGGCGATGGGGCCGCTAAGGGCGGCGACGGGGCCGCTGAGGGCGGCGACGGGGACGCTAAGGGCGGCGACGGGGCCGCTAAGGGCGGCGACGGGGCTGCTAAGGGTGGCGACGGGGCCGCGAAGGGGCCGCTAAGGGGCCGCGAGAGGGGCCGCTAAGAGGGCGCGACGGGCCGCTAAGGGCAGGGGACGCGACGGGAGGGCGGCACACGGGGCGAGCCTCGGGCAGGGGCGACGTGTGCTC
The DNA here is from genome assembly GCA_947471745.1 of Closterium sp. Naga37s-1. Classification (NCBI taxonomy): domain Eukaryota; kingdom Viridiplantae; phylum Streptophyta; class Zygnematophyceae; order Desmidiales; family Closteriaceae; genus Closterium; species Closterium sp. Naga37s-1. Next base: position 3,660,229 of record CANJKZ010000198.1, read on the forward strand.
CGGGCAGGAAAAAAAAAATCCGATTTTCAGTGGTGGGCCCTAGGAAACGTTCCCACTAGGGAACCTGCTCTATACCATGTGAGAATGAGGAATGGAATGACTAGGTGAAATGTGGGTACAAGTAGGAAACCTAGAAATGTTGTACCCTATAGTATCTACCCCACTATAGCCTAGATAGACCATAGCATATAAACTTGACATGGCGCTGAGAAACTTAGAACGAGAATGATTGACTAAGGAATGAGAGTGATACAAATGTGAAACCCTAGAATTGTGTACCCCTTAGTATCTAACCCGCTACAGCCTACACAGGCTAGATCATATAATTCTGACACACCCCCATAGGCATAGTGGGGGAGAACAAGGGGTCACAAGACCAGTCAAGCAAGGCAAAGTAAAGCAAGCTCAGGGTGGATCACAACGTCACCACACATTCCGAGCACAATTTCAAGGCCACAAGGCCAGTTCACATGCAAGACTATATATATAAAGGTAAACAAGCAAGTGCAGGTATAGATAGATCACAGTACAAGCAAGGTCAAGAAGTGAGTAAGTGAGGTAAAGTAGGTACAAGACCTAACAAAGTACAGAAGCGCTGATGATCACAAGGCGCGAGTGCCTTGGTGAAGATATCAGCAGTGTTGGCCTGAGAGGCCACGTAAGCAAGTAGCAGCTGACCACGCTGCTGCAGCTCACAAGCAAGAAAGTAACGGAGAGCAATGTGCTTCGTTCTGTGCTCCAGTCTGTGCTCCCGACACAAGGCCATCACGGCCTTGTTGTCTACGTACAGAACTGGAGGAGAACGAGGCGGCTCTCCAAGGTCAGTCAGCAGGTAGGTGAGCCAGCGTAACTCCTGTGCAGCCATGGCCCCTGCGTAGATCTCAGCCTCACAGCTCGAGCTGAGAACAGAAGACGAGCGGGTAGACCGCCACGAAACAGAACCGGAACCGAGGCTGAAGGTGTAACCCTGTGACGGCCGCTGCGTAGCCTGGTCGTCAGCCCAAGAAGCGTCTGCGTGACCAGTGAGGACCACTGGACTCCGCCCTCCAAGCACAAGCCCCATGCCCGACGTACTGCACAAGTAGCGCAACACCCTCTTCGCTGCAGCCATGTGCTCTGGTCTGTGTCTCCCAGGAGCAACATAGCGTTCCAGAATGCTAAGAGGGTATGCAAGGTCAGGTCGAGTGCAGGTCATCAGGTACATGAGGCAGCCAACAAGCTCTGGGTACGGGCCACTCGACTCTACGGACTCATCCGAAGGCAGAGCTGAGAGCGAGTGGCGAGTAGACAGAGGAGTGGCCTGAGGCGAGGAGTACGTGAAGCCGAAGCGCTGAAGGGCCTCCTGCACCATGTGTGACTGAGTCAGGGTAATGGTGCGCTGTGCTCTGTCCCGGGTGATCTGCAAGCCAAGGTAGCTGCGCAGTTCACCTAGGTCTGTGCACGTGTGTCTCTTCTGCAGCTCGGACTTCAAGTAGGCGAGTCCAGCAGTGTCAGCTGTGGCAAAGACCAAGTCGTCGACGTACACGAGGATGTAGAACGGCGGCAAAGAAGTGTCGGTGCGCAAAAACAGCGACGGATCGGCGGTAGAAGGAGCAAACCCAAGAGCCGCAAGTGTAGTCCTCAGTGTGTCGTGCCACTCACGAGGTGCCTGGCGGAGACCGTAGACTGGCCGCCGGAGGCTCCACTGGGTACCAGGAGGAAAAGACCCAGTGAAGCCAGGTGGGCGGCGCAGCCAGATCTCCTCGTGCAGGCTGCCTTGCAAGAAAGCAGTGCTGAAGTCAAGAGAGTGAAGCTCGTAGTCACGGTGAGCGGCTATGTGCAGCAGTACCCAAAGAGTTGTCATCTTCGGGGTGGGAGAGAAGGTCTGAAAGTAGTCAAATCCCTGCCGCTGATTGAAGCCACGAGCCACGTAACGCGCCTTGAAGACAGGCGGAGAACCCGGCGGTCGCTTCACCCTGAAAATCCACATGCCACTGACGATGTTCGCCCCAGGCGGGGGAACCTCGTCAACATAGGTGCCTGTGGACTTCCAGGAAGCCATCTCTGCGTCCATGGCTGCCTGCCACTGAGAGGATTAGGGACCCTCTATCGCCTCCGCGTAAGAGCGCGGAGTCGGGATGTCTGGTGCATCCGGGTCTCCCTCAGGTGCAAGTAGCATGGACACGAGATGAGGTGAAGCAGCCGCAAGACACTGGAACTCCTCCTGCCTGTCCTCAAGGACGTCCGTGCCAAGAGCACACTCACCCCGGACGGACGGAGGACAGACAGACTCAGACTCAGCAACCAGACTAGCAGCGTAGTCTAGACGACAGCGAGCAGTGAAGTCGACAAGCTCAGCAACTAGGGCAGACGCAGCAGTGGACTCAAAGGAAGGGTCAGTGACGACAGTAGCAAGGAGACGCGTGACAGTAGGACTGGCAGCACGAAGGGAGTCTGACTCCGGGTCAGCAAGAGCAGGAAGAGAGGACTCAAGTAGGAGAAGGCAAAGGGGCACGCAGAGGAGCAGGGGACGGACGCAGAGACATCCGGTGCGTGCCGGGGACAGGGGGAGGACGCTGACGCGAACCACAACGACTAGTGCGAGCAGCACGGACAGGCGACGCAGGACGAGACGCAGGCTCACGACGCTCAGCAAGACCTCCAGTAGGACCAGCGTAGGGAGAAGGAGCAGGAAGACGAGAGGTAGGCTGTAACTGTGACTCGGACTGGACACGCGGTGGACACTCTATGGGAGGAGCAGGACTAGCAGAGGGCGGAAGACCAAGAACCTGCTCAAGGAGCGGAAAGAAGTACGGCCGCAGCCACTCAGCGCCACCAGCACCAGAAGGGACAGCACCAGCACCCCGAACGACAGTACCAGCGCCAGCAGCACCCCCAGCTCCAGCAGCGCCAACTCCAGTGCCCTCAGGGGCACCAGCACCAGAAGCACCCTCAGTGCCAACACCCCCAGCAGCTCCAACTCCAGCCGGACCACCAGAAGACGCAGCGGGTCCAGCTCCAGCACCCTCAGTAGCACCGACGCCCGCAGCACCACCAGCTCCAGTACGAGAAGCACCCGCAGGCCCAGCGGCTCCAGTACTCCCAATACGAGCACCTCCGGGACCCGCGGCACCAGTACCCTCAGTAGTAGCAGAACCTCCAGCGCCCGCAGCACCTCCAGCTCCAGCAGCTCGCCTCCAGCGCTGGGCAAACCACTCACGCAGCTCTTGTGGAGAGAGTAGCTCCCGTCGGGACGAAGCACTCGAAGAACCTCCAGGCCCAGCACCGCCAGACGCCACACGAGTAGGCCCAGTACCCTCAGACTCCGCACCCCCAGACGCAGCACCCCCAGGCTCAGCACCCCCAGGCGCAGCACCCCCAGGCTCAGCACCCTCAGGCGCAGCACCCCCAGAGTCAGCACCCCCAGGCTCAGCACCCCCAGAGGCAGCACCCCCAGACCCAGCACCCGCAGGCTCAGCACCCCTAGCAGCACCAGAGTCAACAGCTACCTCGACAGGCTCGACAGCGTCTACCTGAGACACACCTGAGGGGGCAGGACCCTGAGGGGGGAGGGGGTCTACCGGAGGGGGACCTGGCGTAAGGAAGAGCGGCGGGGGGGGGAGGGACACAGTGCGGTAGGGGAAGAGACGGTAGTAGGGAACCGACTCGTCAAACGTGACGTCCTGGGAGGACAGAACACGGCGCGAGTTGGGGTGGTAGAACTGCCAGCCTGGCGCGTCGGGGGGGAAGCCAAGGAAGACGCAGGGAACAGCACGAGGGGACAGCTTGTCCGCAGACAAGTCGCGAACAAACGCCTGAGATCCCCAGACACGGAATGCAGACGCATCGCCAACCTTCCCCGTCCACAGCAAAGCAGGGGAGGTCTCCGGCATGGAGACCCGGGGCTGAAGGTTGATCTGATGCGCCGCGTACCAAACCGCAAAAGGCCACAGAAAATGGGGGGCAGCCGCATGGACCATGGACGTACGAGCGACGTCCATGACCATGCCAATGCGGCGCTCAGCAATCCCATTTTGCTGTGGAGAGTCCGGAAGCGTGAAGGTCTGGCGGATGCCTCGTGCACGACAGAAGGCTCGCAGAAGGTCAGAGGAGAACTCTCCGCCTCTGTCGGAGTGCAGACGCAGAACAGGAAAGTCCGAGCCGAAACTCTCTCTGAGCTGGAGACGAGCTGCGCGGATCCAGGCGATCAACACCTCAGTGACCTCACCCTTGCTGCGCAAGGGGAAGACTGTGGTGTAACGCGAGTAGTCGTCACCCACCAGCAGGAAGTAACGCTCGTGACCCTGTCCATGGATGCGGGCTGGGCCCCACACGTCCATATGAAGCGTCTGCAGCGGAGCCTCTGTCGGAGGAAACTCAGAGGAGTGAGGAGCAGCACGCTGCCGCCCCTCGACGCAGGGAACGCAGGTGGGGGCAGGCCCCGGAGGAAGGGGAGGGAGGGACCGGGGGAGACCAGAGACAAGGACACGGGAGGCCATGCCTCGAAGACGAGGCAGGGAGGGATGACCAAGGCGGTGGTGCCAGAGGAGAGTCTGGTGAGACAGGAGACGACACGAGCAGGGGGCAGACTCAGGACCAGATCTGGACGCCGCAGCAAACACCTGACCTGACGCGGCTACCTGAGCAGACTCAGTGACCGGAGGAGACTCGGTAGTCAGTGTGTACAGGCTCGACCCCGGCTGACGGGTAAACGTGGCCAAGTGACGGCCCGTCCGAGCACAGGTACAGTGGGTCACTCGCTGACTCGCAAAAGTGAACTGGTGAACCCCTCCATCTTGGAGGTCAGCACCACTGACCAAGTTCGTAGAGAACGAAGGGGGGTAAAGACCTGACAGGGTGCCAGAAGGGGTCGCCGGACACGGTAGGACAGTGGAGAAGTGGGCAAGGACAGGACCCCCAGAGGGGTCTGCCAGGGAGACTGCCACTGGCCGACTAAGCGGCGTGAGTGTGGTGCGGTCTCGAAAGAAGGAGCGGGAAGCACCCGAGTCAAGGGTGAAGGTGTGGGTGGCCGGAGCCGACGCGGTACCTGAGAGCGCAGACTCACCAGCACCTGGGGCAGCAGACTCACTGGCACCTAGAGCAGCAGCCTCACCAGCACCTAGAGCAGCAGCCCCAATGCCCGGGTCAGGCGGAAAACACCGGTAACAGTCACCCTCATCACTAATAGTCACAGCATACATTGCAGCAAGGATAGCATCATAATCAAGATCAAAGATCGCAACACCCGCCCTAAACAGCTCGCCCTAGCGAGGGATCTCAGTAGCGTCGGGGAACTGGTGACGCCAAGCGTCCGTCAGGTGGCCGAAGCAGCGCTGGGTGGAGTGCGGACCCCCACACTGCTCACCCGCGCGGTTGCCGGTACGTAGAACGTAGGTACAGGGGCCAGCACCCCCACCCCGCTGACGAGCAGTGTACCACTCACGAAGCTGCTGGGGGGAAGGGGTCTCACGAGTGCGCTGCTGCTGCTCCTGCTGGCGCTGACCACCACCGGAGCCGACCCTCTGCGTAGAGCCGCCTCGACCAGCTCCACCTCCGCCGCCGCTACCTCCACCACCGCCTCCACCTCCGCCACCTCCGCTCGCACCGCCACCACCGCCGCCTCCTCCGCCTCCACTGCCGCCACTAGTGCCCCCACCCCCGCCACCACTCCCACCGCCACCCCCACCCCCTCCGCCGCCTCCACCGCCGCCTCCACCGCCCCCGCCAGCTCTTGCAGCGCCCTTGTCCCCCTTGCCCTTGCCTGAGCGGCGTCTCCCGCTAGGGGCAGACGCCGCGCCGACCGACTCAAGACCAACGAGGTCGGCCGCAGCAGCAGAGGCAACAGAGGGCAAGAGGGGGGAGGGGGAGCACCCCTCAAAGACAGGGGTACGAGGGTCACCACGAGAGGCTCCTACAGCGACTATACTCTTCTCTGCTGCTAGGAGGCGCTCCTCGAGGAGGTCAACGGTGAGAGTGGTGGGGCAAACAGAGAGGAAGTGGTCCCTGACCGAGCGAAGGGTGTCAGGGAGCCGGGTGACTATGTATTAGAGGGTGATGTACATAGGGGGGGGGGGTTCTTGGCGCAGAACTCAGCAGGAAGCGCAGCGCGGTAGCAAATGTCACTAGTGCGAAGGTGCGTAATGAGGTCAGCGACTGTGGGAAAAGCGGCGAGGTCAGGGAAGAGGTATGGCAGTATGAGGCGGCTAAGGGCAGCAGTGGCAGGGGAAGAATAGCGTGCCACGACAGCGTCGTACAAGGTCTTAGCACTCTTGTACTGACTAAAATGCGCGCGCTCAGCGGTCGGTAAGTGGCGGCGCACAGCAAGGCGGGCAGCAGCATCGCGCGTGGCCCACTGTGAGCGAACAGTGGCGTCAGCATCAGCAGCAGGGGCAGGAGAGGCACCAGAAGTGAGGTCAAACAGGGAGAGACCGTCTGCCCTATCGCACTGTAGGAAAAGCTGCAGATCATCTACCCAGACCTCAAAGTCAACAGCCCGACCCTCAGCGTCAAAGGAGAGAACACTGGGGGTGGCCATGACAGTAGTAGACTAGCAGAGAGAGCAGCGGGGTAGGGCAGTGCAGTGGCAGAGGCGCTGCTCTTACCAGGTAGGTGGGGCGGGCCGAGGCAGGCCGGCAGGGACAGGGCCGCGATTGCAGTGACTGCAGCGTCTCGGCTGCGGCGGCGTGGCGGCTCGGCGGCTCGGCGGCTCGGTGGCTCGGCGGCTCGGCGGCTCGGCGGCTCGGCGGCTTGGCTGCACGGCGGCAAAGGCGGCTCGGCGGCAAAGGCGGCTCGGCAGCTCGGCGGCTCGGCGGTGACGGCGGCTCGGCTGCTCGGCGGGGCCGGGAAGGGCGGCGGAGGGGCCGAGGAAGGGCGGCAGGGCCGCGAAGGGCGGGGACAGGGCCGCAAGGGGCGGCAACGAGGCCGCTGAAGGGCGGCGACGAGGCCGCTGAGGGGCGGCGACGGGGCCGCTGAAGGGCGGCGACGAGGCCGCGAAAGGGCGGCAATGGGGCCGCTGAAGGGCGGCGACGGGGCCGCGGAGGGGCGGCGCCGTGGCCGCTGAAGGGTGGCGACGAGGCCGAGGGGGAGGGGGGACGGCAACGGGGCCGCTAAGGGCGACTACGGGGTCGCGGCTCGGCGGCGACGGGGCCGTAAGGGGCGGCGACGGGGCCGTAAGGGGCGGCGACGGGGCCGTAAGGGGCGGCGACGGGGCCGTAAGGGGCGGCGACGGGGCCCTAAGGGGCGGCGACGGGGCCGTAAGGGGCGGTCGCGGGGCCGTGAGGGGCGGCGACGGGGCCGTGAGGGGCGGTCGCGGGGCTGTGAGGGGCGGCGACGGGGCCGTAAGGGGCGGTCGCGGGGCCGTGAGGGGCGGCGACGGGGCCGTAAGGGGCGGTCGCGGGGCCGTAAGGGGCGGCGACGGGGCCTGAGGGGCCGCTAAGGAGGGCGCGACGGGTCGCTAAGGGCGGGACACCAGGCGCGCTTCGGGCAGGGGCGGCACGCGCCCCGGGTAGGAAAAAAAATCTTGGTGGGCCCTAGGAACAGTTCCCACGAGGGAACCTACTCGATACCATGAGAAACTTAGAACGAGAATGATTGACTAAGGAATGAGAGTGATACAAATGTGAAACCCTAGAATTGTGTACCCCTTAGTATCTAACCCGCTACAGCCTATACAGGCTAGATCATATAAGTCTGACAGGCGCAGCCCGTACGGGTCGCGCGCGGGCCTGGCGCAGCCTGTACGGGCCGCGCGCTGGCCTGGCGCAGGTCGCGCGGGCCGCGTCGGGCGACGGTGAGGTGACGCGCGGGTCACCGGGTTAGGAAACGCCGCGCGCTCCCGGGGCGCGCGGCGGGCAGGGCAGAAAACCGCCGCGCGCCGCGCACTCTGAGCGCACGGCAGGAAGAAAACGGCGCGCGCCCGGGGCGCGCTACATGCAGTAGAGCAGTGGAAGCATCGGGTGGGGCCCACCCACAGGATCGACCCAGGAGGGTCGACCTGCTCTGATAGCATGTTAAAACACTAGGCAGAATCGGGAAACAGGAAAGAGGGTTTTCACTAGCAGCAGTTGAGATACATATAGCAAACCCTAATTCGGGCTGTACTCGCTATAGAGTACCCCACTGCAGGCTAGACAAACATCACATTCTGACACTAGGAGCGCGTGACGGGCTGGGGAGAGCGCGCACGTGAGGGGAGGGTGCGGGCTAGGCGTGGAGGGTGCGGAGGCGCGGAGGGTGGAGAGGTGCGGGTTAGGCGCGGAGGCACGGAGGGCACGGGCTAGGCGCGGAGGCACGAAGGGCGCGGAGGCGAGGAGGCGCGAGCTAGGCGCGGAGGGCGGGGAGGGCGCGGAGGGTGCACTAGGGGAGGGCGCAGAGGCGCGGGTGCGCGCTAGGCTAGGAACGGGTTAGGAACGGTCGAAATTGAACCTACTCGTGGTACCATCTGAATAATAGCTAGCAACGGAATGAATTAACTAGCAAGGTGGGTGATACAAGTAGCAACTTTAGAAAGAGTTGTACCTCTACGATGCATCTCACAGCCTATTATAATCATGTATTGTCAACGGGAGTTGTGTTTGGCCCCGTCCTCGCTTGGGCGGAGCCGACCGTGGGAGCCACGAAATCGTAGTGGTCCGTGGGAGCCACGAAATCGTGGTGGTCCGTGGGAGCCACGAAATCGCGGGGGACCGCGGTGGCCACGAAATCGCGGGGGACCGCGGTGGCCACGAAATCGCGGGGGACCGCGGTGGCCACGAAATCGCGGGGGACCGCGGTGGCCACGAAATCGCGGGGGACCGCGGTGGCCACGAAATCGCGGGGGACCGCGGTGGCCGCGAAATCGTGGGAGGACCACCCGGTCAACCAGGATACCCGGGCGAAAAACGCGAAAGTCGCTAGGGGTGTTTCTGCGGGTACGATTTCGGGGGTGGTATCCCGAGGTCGACGTGGGTGGTGGGCGCCATCACGGGTGAAGTGTCCGCGCTGGACAAGTGACGGGGAGTTGGGCGCCAACCAGCAGCATGCACCTGCGAAGCTGGTGCACCATTGTCCCGCGGATGCATCGCTGTGCAGCCGACTTACTGCAGTGCTGGCACACCGCGGACAGGCAACGTTGGCAAGCCGCGACTCTGCTCTGCTGGAGCGCGGTCGACCGAGTCGTGCTGGCACGCGGTCGACCGTGCTGCGCTGGCAGTAGGCCAGCAGCCTTGCTAGGTCTGATGTAGTCTGTGTTGCCAATGTTGATGCTAATCATTCTGGACCTTTGTTGTTATGTTTTCCTAGTGAAACTCTTGCCAATTTTCCCCGTGAACTAGCAAGCAGTGTTAGCACTTGGAAACGACTAAGGAACCAACGAACGCAGAGATCACACGAGCATCCGTGCCTTGCTCGTAGTCTATCTCCCGTTGCACGAGTGATCTCCGCATGGTGCGGTGAGCGTGGACGACACCGCGAAAAGACTTTCGGGTTAGCTGACTTCTTTTTCACCCCGTTGGTTCGTAGACCGGCGGCTGTGCTAGACGCCATGGTGGACCCCGTAGTAGAGGCGGGTGTCGTGGACACTTTGGGAGCACGACTGGAGGACGCGAGGAGACGTCATGCGGCGAACGAGTACGGAACTCTCCCGCTGACGGTAGTCGAGGCTGGCATTCGCGCCTTGTGGGCGGCGGAGCACCCCCCTTCTCGGCCTGTATCTCCTCGACCGGTGAACAACGCAGGCGGCGTCGACGCGGGAGTCAACGCCGCGGGTGACCAAGTCGGTAGCAGCGCGGGAGGCACGTCGAGACAGCGAGGTGTGATTCGCGCCGATGAAGTCGGCGGCGTTCAGTCGCGAGGGATGCAGTCATCGGCGGCTGCAGGGGCCCCGCGAAACTACATCGGAGGCAGACGAAGTGAATTGGCGCCGATGTCGGCGACTCATGTGACCGCGGGAGGAATCGCGCCGAGCTACGGCTACTTCAAGTTTACGCCGGATAGGATCTCGGTCTCACCTCCGCTGGTCAGTCGTCCCGACATCCTCACGTGGAAGGAAGCCATCGAGCCCCAGCTGGAGATGGCCGGGCTGATGGGCTTCGCCCGCGGGACCGTGGCGACGCCGGAGGAGCACTACCCCGACTTGCGAGCGGAATTTCGCGCTATGCAGTTGCTGACCTTTATGGTCATTTCGCGGTGCTGCTCGCCGGGCGTACAGATCGCTCTGAAGTCGTGCAGGGAGTACCTCGACGCCGGCCACCGGGCGTGGCATTTCATCGAGTCAACTTACCAGGTCACCGACGACCTGTTCATCGCTCAGCTTGAGGGGCAGTTGACACACCTACGTATGGGCGACGAGGAGACCTCGACTGACTACTGCAACCGCGCTCGTCGAATTCTCGCCACCATTCGGATGGCTGGCGCGGAATACTCGACAGCGTCGTATGTCACGCACGTCATGCAGGGACTCCCGAGCAGCTACAATCTGCTGAAGCGGCTGTCGATGGCGCCGAGCACGCGAGCGACGCTCAACGAGGACACATTGACCTCGTACATCCTGCAGGACGAGGCGATGCAGGAGGCTGAGCAGTCCCAGGAGCTTGTCGCGCAAGTGAATTTCGCGGCCCCCGCGAAACACGGTGGTCGACCGGGACAGCGCGGGGAGTCTGGTGGCAGCCACCGCGGTGGCGGAAAGCTGGCGAAGGATGCTGACAAGCAGAAGTCGGTCAAGGATAGCGGTCGTGGAGGAGGAGGCAGACGTCGGGAATGCTGGCTGTGCGGCGATCCCGATCACCTCTCCTTCGAGTGTCCCGACCGAAGTGACTCGGACGACGACGAAACCAAGGGAGGCCGCGGAAGGTCTGGTAGCCGTCGTTCGCGTCGGGGAAACCAGCCGCGAAAGGAGAAAGCGAAGGACGCCGACTCTTCCGCGGGTGGCAAAGGGCGAGGCGACAAGGAGGCGTCGTGCTCGCTGGTCGGTATCGTGGAGCCGACCGTTTCGCTGGCGCCGGAGGCTGGCGAGGATTTCCAGGCGGTGGCGGCGGCCGTGCAAGCGAATCCCGCGGTGGTTCTGCTCGACAGCGGCTGCTCGCACCACCTGATGGGGACGAAGGAGGCCTTCGTCGACTTGGGGCCGTGTGGCGACGTGAAGCACGTGCGTGGCTTCAATGGGGCGCTGCAGGACGTTCGCGGCCGTGGCACAGTCGCGCTACAAGGGGAGGCCGGGAAACGAGTGCTCATCTCCGACGTTCTCTACGTCCCGGGCGTGCAGGCAAATTTGCTCTCGGCTGGCCAGCTGAAGGAGAGCGGAGTGACGCTGAAGGACGACGGTGACCGGATGCTGCTCGTCTCCGCGGAGGGGGACGTGCTCGGTCGCGCGACGTACACTGGCCGCGTCCTCTGCACTGACCTGCGCCCATGCGCGGTCAAATCGGTGACGCCCGCGAAAGAGGAGGTGGCACTGCGGGCGATCGTCTCGGCGACGAAAGCAACCCCGAACAGGATGCACGCGAGGCTGGCGCATGTGGGCATGGACACCATACGGAGCTCGGCGAAGCACGAGGTGGCCACTGGGCTGGACCTCGAGTTGGTTCCTGGCGCCGACTCACCGTGTGTTTCGTGCGTCTGCGGGAAGCTGGCGCGGCATACCTTCCCCCATCACGGCTCCGAAGTCGGCGACGTCCTGGCCGTCGTGCACATCGATTTGTGCGGGCCATTTCGCGTGGCTGCTAAGGATGGGAGCCTGTACTTCTTGCTGCTGAAGGACCGCAAGACCCGCTATGTGTGGGTGAGGCCTGTCGCCAAGAAGTCGGACGTGCTGCTGGAGTTCCAGAAGTGGCTGGTGCTGGTGGAGCGGCAGGCGAAGCATTCGGTCCTGCAACTGCGTTCTGACCGCGGAGGGGAGTTCCTCGGGAACGACTTCACTGCCTTCGTGGACAGCAAGGGAATCGTCCACGATTTGACCTGCCCTTACACCCCGCAACAGAATGGCATGGCGGAGCGGGAAATGAGGACGGTGGTGGAGTCAGTGCGGACGATGCTGCTACACATGGATGTGCAGCACCACTGGTGGCATCTCGCTCTGCGGCAGGCCGTCTGGGTTCGTAACTGCCTGGAGCGGTCTTCGCTGCCCGCGAAAACGACGCCGTACCAGCTTCTCACCGGGCAGAAGCCCGATTTGTTGATGGCGTAGGTGTGGGGCTGCATGGCGCAATTCCTCGTCCCTGAGCAGCAGCGCGGTGGAAAGCTGAAGCCGAAGGCTCGGTGGGGCCTTCACCTCGGCGTGTCGGAGGCGAGCAAAGGCTGGGAGCTCCTCGACATCACCGCCAACCGGGTGGACACCACGTCGGACGTGGTGTTCTACGAAACTCTGTCGCTGGAGGTGTGGAAATCGGATTTCGGGCCTGCATCGGGGCGGATGCGGGCCAACCTGCCGACGGACACCTCGACGGCGACGCTTCCTCTGCTCGCCGAGGTCGGTGAGCGGGCTGGTGAGGATTTCGCGGTTGTCCCTGCCTCGCCGTCTCCTGCCCCTTCTTCCCATTCCCTTCCTGTCGAGCTGCCTGGCCTGACTCCGGTGTCGGCCTCCGGCGATGAGGGGAGTCGTGGGGCGTCGCCTGTGGCGGCGGCCAAGAGCATCGCCGGAGGCCGATGTGACGCCCAGCCAGTCACGGAGAAGAGGACCGCGGAGGAGACCGCGAAGGGAGCCGCGAAAAACACCGCGAAGGAGCCCGCAAAGGGGCCCGCGAAGGAAACCGCGGAGCCCGCGAAGGAGCCCGCGAAGGAAATCGCGGAGCCCGCGAAGGAAACCGCGGAACCCGCGAAGGAGCTCGCGAAGGAAACCGCGGAGGAGACCGCGGAGGAGCCCGCGGCTAGCAGGCAGCAGACAGAGGTTGATGCAGCAGTGAAGCCGATCGCGGGGCAATTGGCAGGGGAGCTTTCGAACGGGAAGCGCGTTTCAGAGAAGCCGCCGATAGGGGAGCCGTCGAACGCGGATCTCGTTTCCGAGAAGCCGTCGCCAGGGGAGCCGTCGAACTCGAAGCTCGTTCCAGAGGAGCGGACGACAGGGGAGCAGTTCGATGAAGGCACATCGAGCGACGTAGTGGACGTGCAGCTCGGACCTCGGAAGTCGGGCCGAATTCGGAGGCCACCCGATCTCTTCGTCCCTGCTGCCTTCACCACGGTGTACGATGTGGACGACGACGACTTGGCGTACGATGACGCCGAGGACGATGAGGAGTTTTCGGAGCTCGACCCCGACACTCACGCCGATCCCGAACACCGTTGGGACATTTCGACCATGACGGTGAAGGAGGCTTTGGCGAGCTGGAAGGGCCCGGCGGTGAAGGCCGCCATGCAGGAGGAGATTCGTAGCCTCCTCAACATGGGCACTTGGGAGCTGGTCGAACGCCCGCCGGGGGTCAACATTATGAAGAACCGGTGGGTGCTGACAACGTAGTACCGCATCGACGACACTGTCGAGCGCGAAAAGGCGAGGCTGGTCGTGAAGGGCTTCACGCAGGTATATGGTGCTGACTACGACGAGACGTACGCGCCGGTGAGCAGCTACGTCACGCTGAGGATTTTCCTCAGCATTGTCGCCGTCCTCGACCTCAACCTGATGCAGCTGGACATGAAGAACGCCTTTTTGCAGAGCAAGCTCGACCGCGTGCTGTACATGTACCAGCCGGGTGTGCAAGCTGCTGAAAAGCCTCTACGGGCTAAAGCAGTCGCCGCTGCTGTGGTACACGGCTCTCAACGATGTGTTGGTGGGCGCCGGGTGGAAGAAGAGCCAAGTCGACGAGGCTCTGTATTTCAAGGTCGGCGACGACAAGGTGACCTGCTGGGTGCTGGTTTACGTCGACGACCTTCTCGTCGCGAGCAGCAGCATCGCGATGCTGAAGGAGCTGAAGGAGCTGCTGGAGGCCGCTTTCGAGCTGCGCGAAATTTCGCCGATGCAGAAGTATCTCGGCCTGGAGATCGTGCGCGATCGGCCAGCGCGAAAATTGTGGCTGCACCAGCAGGGCTACGCCGACAAGCTGCGCAGGCGCTTCATCGACGAGGAGCAGACCGGGCGCACTCCGAAAACGCCGGTCTCCGTCGCCGCCTACGCGGAGCAGACATTCGAGGACGAGGAGGCGTAGGAGCGCGAGGAGGAGGAGTACAGGCAGAAGGTCGGCTCGCTGCAGTTCGCGGCGACGACAACGAGGCCGGATATCGCGTTCGCGTGCAGCAAGCTGGGGAGCGGCCTCACGGTGAGGAGCGACCAGCACTGGCGCGAAGTCGACCGCTGCCTCGCCTACCTCGCCAACACGCGAGACACCGCCCTGGAGTTCGGCGGTGGTCCGGAGTCACTGGAGTTGGTCGGCTTCGTGGACGCCGACGACGCGGGTGACAAGCAGAATCGGATGAGCACGGGCGGCTACGTGTTCGTCTACGGAGGGGCCGCGGTCTCCTGGTCGAGCCAGCGCATCAAGTGCGCGACGCTGTCGTCGACCGAGTCGGAGTACGTGGCGGCCGTCGAAGCCGGCAAGGAGGGACGTCGCCTTCGCTTCCTCCTCGCAGAGTTCCAGCGGCTGGACGCTGGGAAGCCGACTGTCCTCAGGGTGGACAACAAGTCGGCCATCACGGTCGCCGAGGGCATGGGGTTGACGGGCAACCTCAAGCACGTGGAGCGGCGAGAGGCCTGGCTGCAGCACATGGTGAAGCGCGGGAAGTTTTCGCTGAAGTACACCCCGACCGCTGAGCAGCCAGCCGACTTCCTGACGAAGGCGCTGCACTACCCGGCCTTCAACCGGTGCTCCGTTGCAATCGGCCAAGTGCGCCTGGCCGATGTGGGTGACGGTGACAACGACGTGCAGCAGTAGGTGCCATGCCCTTTTGCATGGCTGGTGCGGTGACCGGCGTGCTGTGCGTTGTGTGCACGCCGACGGGCTATTCTCTGAAAAGTACTGCCGTGTGGGCCGAGGGGGAGGGCCCAAGCGTGAACGCGGCAGGGGAGTGTCAACGGGAGTTGTATTTGGCCCCGTCCTCGCTTGGGCGGAGCCGACCGTGGGAGCCACGAAATCGTAGTGGTCCGTGGGAGCCACGAAATCGTGGTGGTCCGTGGGAGCCACGAAATCGCGGGGGACCGCGGTGGCCACGAAATCGCGGGGGACCGCGGTGGCCACGAAATCGCGGGGGACCGCGGTGGCCACGAAATCGCGGGGGACCGCGGTGGCCACGAAATCGCGGGGGACCGCGGTGGCCACGAAATCGCGGGGGACCGCGGTGGCCGCGAAATCGTGGGAGGACCACGAAATACCCGGTCAACCAGGATACCCGGGCGACAAACGCGAAAGTCGCTAGGGGTGTTTCTGCGGGTACGATTTCGGGGGTGGTATCCCGAGGTCGACGTGGGTGGTGGGCGCCATCACGGGTGAAGTGTCCGCGCTGGACAAGTGACGGGGAGTTGGGCGCCAACCAGCAGCATGCACCTGCGAAGCTGGTGCACCATTGTCCCGCGGATGCATCTCTGTGCAGCCGACTTACTGCAGCGCTGGCACACCGCGGACAGGCAACGTTGGCAAGCCGCGACTCTGCTCTGCTGGAGCGCGGTCGACCGAGTCGTGCTGGCACGCGGTTGACCGTGCTGCGCTGGCAGTAGGCCAGCAGCCTTGCTAGGTCTGATGTAGTCTGTGTTGCCAATGTTGATGCTAATCATTCTGGACCTTTGTTGTTATGTTTTCCTAGTGAAACTCTTGCCAATTTTCCCCGTGAACTAGCAAGCAGTGTTAGCACTTGGAAACGACTAAGGAACCAACGAACGCAGAGATCACACGAGCATCCGTGCCTTGCCCGTAGTCTATCTCCCGTTGCACGAGTGATCTCCGCATGTATGCAGTAACCTAGCGTGATACCTTATTACAATGAGAATAATGACTAGAGTGATATGCGGGGGGGTTCAAGTAGTAACGTAGTGTGATACCATGTTTGAATAAGAAGAATGGCTAGAATGATAATGTAATTGGGGGGTGGTACTAATTTTAGGATTGCCTTGTACAACAGAAACCTAGCTAGGACGACGAAAACATTGACAGCAACGTTCTTCAAAATCTGATGACAAAACAAGCTACTGTATCAAACAAAAGAACTTCAACTACAAGCATGCTTATAGACATGTAGAGAAAGGCAACTCTCAAGTTAATGAAACTGCATGACAGCGAAGCCACAATAGTAGGTGAAGTACATTATGACAAGATTTACAGTATGATACGACATGCCATACCACGCATAATTTCCGATGTCCTTAATATGATGTCACCGACTGTTGTGTCTCACTGCCACGAAAAAGGATAGGAATAACATATTTAAAAGTGACGCATTAAGAAGCGTAGACGATGACGATAGTAAGATTATAACAACTGCGGGTCGAAGTGATGGCTACTGTGACGATATCTGAGGTAAAGCAAGTGTGTAATCAATGTCGAACTAAGATTGACGCGTACTAAAGCGAAATAGAAACAATGGAGGGAAAAGGGCGTGAATGTTTGTCTAAGTAAAAAAACAGAATTGACTAGTCGAGTAACGGCAGCAAGGCAACGGGTTGAAATGAGTGGGGACGATGAGCAAGATACGCCTTGTGAATCAAGAAAACAGGAATGAAATGACTAAGTGAAAGTCGGGTACAAAAAGGCAAACCCTAGGCAACTGTACCCCATATGTGCTACCCCACTATAGCCTACAGTAGCTATGTCATATAACTCTGACACACCCCCATGTAAAGTGGGGGAGAACAAGGGGTCACAAGACCAGTCAAGCAAAGCAAAGCAAGCTCAGGGTGGATCACAAAGTCACCACACATTCCGAGCACAAGTTCAAGGCCACAAGGCCAGTTCACATGCAGGATTACATATATATATAAGGCTAGACAAGCAAGAGCAGGAGTATATATATATGCAACAGTACAAACAAGGTCAAGAGGTGAGCAAGTGAGGCAAGGTAGGTACAAGACCAAGCTGAGTACAGAAGCGCTGATGATCACAAGGCGCAAGTGCCTTGGTGAAGATATCAGCATTGTTGGCCTCAGAGGCCACGTACGCAAGTCGCAGCTGACCACGCTGCTGTAGCTCACGAGCAAGGAAGTAGCGAAGAGCAATGTGCTTCGTTCTGTGCTCCAGTCTCTGCTCTCGACACAAGGCCAGCATGGCCTTGTTGTCTACGTAGAGCACTGGAGGAGAACGAGGCGGCTCTCCGAGGTCAGTCAGCAGGTAGGTGAGCCAGCGAAGCTCCTGTGCAGCCATGGCCCCGGCGTAGATCTCAGCCTCACAACTGGAGCCGAGAACAGAAGACGAGCGAGTAGCCCGCCACGAAACAGAGCCGGAACCAAGGCTGAAGGTGTAACCCTGTGACGACCGCTGCGTAGCCTGGTCGTCAGCCCAAGAAGCGTCTGCGTGTCCAGTGAGGACCACTGGACTCTGCCCTCCAAGCACAAGCCCCATGCCCGACGTACTGCACAAGTAGCGCAACACCCTCTTCGCTGCAGCCATGTGCTCCGGTCTGTGTCTCCCAGGAGCAACATAGCGTGCAAGAATGCTAAGAGAGTATGCAAGGTCAGGTCGTGTGCAGGTCATCAGGTACATGAGGCAGCCAACAAGCTCTGGGTACGGGCCACTCGACTCTACGGACTCATCCGAAGGCAGAGCTGAGAGCGAGTGGCGAGTAGGCAGAGGAGTGGCCTGAGGCGAGGAGTACGTGAAGCCGAAGCGCTGAAGGACCTGCTGCACCATGTGTGACTGAGTCAGGGTAATGGTGCGGCGTGCTCTGTCCCGGGTGATCTGCAAGCCAAGGTAGCTGCGCAGTTCACCCAGGTCTGTGCACGTGTGTCTCTTCTGCAGCTCGGACTTCACGTGGGCGAGTCCAGCAGTGTCAGCTGTGGCAAAGACCAAGTCGTCGACGTACACGAGGATGTAGAACGGCTGCAAAGAAGTGTCGGTGCGCAGAAACAGCGACGGGTCGGCAGTAGAGGGAGCAAACCCAAGAGCCGCAAGTGTAGTCCTCAGTGTGTCGTGCCACTCACGCGGTGCCTGGCGGAGACCGTAGACTGGCCGCCGGAGACTCCACTGGGTGCCAGGAGGAAAAGACCCAGTGAAGCCAGGTGGGCGACGCAGCCAGATCTCCTCGTGCAGGCTGCCCTGCAAGAAAGCAGTGCTGAAGTCAAGAGAGTGCAGCTCGTAGTCGCGGTGAGCAGCTATGTGCAGCAGTACCCGAAGAGTGGTCATCTTCGGGGTGGGAGAGAAGGTCTGAAAGTAGTCAACTCCCTGCCGCTGACTGAAGCCACGAGCCACGTAACGCGCCTTGAAGACAGGCGGAGAACCCGGCGGCCGCTTCACCCTGAAAATCCACATGCCACTGACGATGTTCGCCCCAGGCGGGGGAACCTCGTCAACGTAGGTGCCTGTGGACTTCCAGGAAGCCATCTCTGCGTCCATAGCTGCCTGCCACTGAGAGGAGTAGGGACCCTCTATCGCCTCCGCGTAAGAGCGCGGAGTCGGGATGTCAAGTGCATCCGGGTCTCCCTCAGGGGTAAGCAGTACGGACACGAGATGAGGTGAAGCAGCAGCCAAACACTGGAACTCCTCCTGCCTGTCCTCAAGGACGTCCGTGCCAAGGGCACACTCACCCCCGACGGACGGAGGACAGACAGACTCAGACTCAGCAACAAGACTAGCAGCGTAGTCTAGACGACAGCGAGCAGCAAAGTCGACGAGCTCAGTAACTAGGGCAGACGCAGCAGTGGACTCAAAGGAAGGGTCAGTGACAACAGTAGCAACGAGACGCGTGACAGTAGGACTGGCAGCACGAAGAGAGTCCGACTCCGTGTCAGGAAGAGCAGGAAGAGAGGACTCAGGAGGAGAAGGCAAAGGGGCACGCAGAGGAGCAGTGGACGGACGCAGAGACATCTGGTGCGTGCCAGGGACAGGAGGAGGACGCTGACGCGAACCACGAGCACTAGTGCGAGCAGCACGGACAGGCGACGCAGGGCGAGACGCAGGCTCACGACGCTCAGCAAGACCTCCAGTAGGACCAGTGTAGGGAGAAGGAGCGGGCAGTGGGGAGGCCGGCTGTAACTGTAACTGTGACGGGACAGGCTGCGGACACTCTAAGGGAGGAGGAGGACCAGTAGAAGGCGGGAGACCAAGAACCTGCTGAAGGAGCGGAACGAAGTACGGCCTAGGCCGTGTGGCGACTCCAGACACAGCAGGGACAGCACCAGTACCCCCAGCGGCAGCACCAGCGCCAGCAGTACCTCCAGCTCCAGCACCCCCAGCAGGACCGCCTCCAGGACCGACAGTAGTAGCCTCAGCGCCAACACCCTCAGCAGCTCCAGCTCCAGTCGTACCCGCAGGCCCAGCAGCTCCAGTACTCCCAGTACGAGCACCTCCGGGACCCGCGGCACCAGCACCCTCAGCAGCCGAAGAACCTCCAGCTCCAGCAGCACGCCTCCAGCGCCGGGCAAACCACTCGCGCAGCTCCTGTGGAGAGAGTGGCTCCCGCCGAGACGAAGCACCCGGAGAACCTCCAGGCTCAGCACCGCCAGACGCCACACGAGCAGGCCCAGCTCCCTCAGGCTCCGCACCCCCAGGCTCAGCACCTCCATGCGTAGCACCCCCAGGCGTAGCACTCCCAGGCTCAGCACCCCCAGGCTCAGCACCCCCATTAGTAGCACCCCCAGGCTCAGCACCCCCAGTAGTAGCACCCTCAGGCTCAGCACCCCCAGGCGTAGCACCCACACGCTCAGCACCCCCAGAGTCAGCACCCCCAGGCACAGCACCCTCAGCAGCACCAGAGTCACCAGTAACCTCGACAGGCTCGACTGCGTCTACCTGGGACACACCTGAAGGGGCAGGACCCTGAGGGGGGAGGGGGTCTACCGGGGGGGGACCTGGGACAAGGAAGAACGGTGGCGGGGGGAGGGACGGAGTGCGGTAGGGGAAGAGGCGGTAGTAGGGGACCGACTCGTCAAACGTGACGTCCTGGGAGGACAGGACACGGCGAGAGGTGGGGTGGTAGAACTGCCACCCTGGCGCGTCAGGGGGGAAGCCAAGGAAGACGCAAGGAGCAGCACGAGGGGACAGCTTGTCCGCAGACAAGTCGCGGACAAACGCCCGAGATCCCCAGACACGGAACGCAGACGCATCGCCAACCTTCCCCGTCCACAGCAAAGCTGGGGAGGTCTCCGGCATGGAGACCCTGGGGTGAAGGTTGATCTGATGCGCCGCGTACCGAACCGCAAACGGCCACAGAAAATGGGGGGCAGCCGCATGCATCATGGACGTACGGGCGACGTCCATGACCATGCCAATGCGGCGTTCAGCAATCCCATTTTGCTGTGGAGAGTCCGGAAGCGTGAACGTCTGGCGGATGCCTCGTGCACGACAGTAGGCTCGCAGAAGGCCAGAGGAGAACTCTCCACCTCTGTCAGAGTGCAGACGCTGAACAGGAAAGTCCGAGCCGAAGCTCTGCCTGAGCTGGAGACGAGCTGCGCGGATCCAGGCGATCAACACCTCAGTGACATCACCCTTGCTGCGCAAGGGGAAGACTGTGGTGTAACGCGAGTAGTCGTCAACCACCAGCAGGAAGTAGCGCTCGTGACCCTGTCCACGGACGCGGGCCGGGCCCCACACGTCCATGTGAAGCGTCTGCAGCGGGGCCTCTGTCGGAGGAAACTGGGAGGAGTGAGGGGCAGCCCGCTGCCGCCCCTCGACACAGGGGACGCAGGTAGGGCCAGGCCCCGGAGGAAGGGGAGGGAGGGACCGGGGAAGACCAGAGACAAGGACACGGGAGGCCATGCTTCGGAGACGAAGCAGGGAGGGGTGACCAAGGCGGTGGTGCCAGAGGAGAGTCTCGTGAGACAGGAGGCGACACGAACAGGGGGCAGACTCAGGGACAGACCTGGACGCTGCAGCAAACACCTGACCCGACGCAGCTACCTGACCAGACGCAGTGACTGGAGGAGACGCAGTGGTCAGGGTGTACAGGCTCGAACCCGGCCGACGGGTAAACGTGGCCAGGTGTCGGCCTGTCCGAGCGTCCGTGCAGTGGGTCACCCGCCGACTCGCAGGAGTGAACTGGTGAACCCCCGCATCCTGTAGGTCAGCACCACTCACCAAGTTCGTAGAGAACGAGGGAAGGTAAAGACCAGACAGGGTGCCAGAGGGGGCCGCCGGACACGGGAGGACAGTGGAGAAGTGAGCAAGGACAGGACCCCCAGAGGGGTCTGCCAGAGAGACTGCAACTGGCCGGCTAAGCGGCGTGAGTTTGGTGCGGTCTCGAAAGAAGGAGCGAGAAGCCCCCGAGTCAAGGGTGAAGGTGTGGGAGGCCGAAGCCGACGCAGAACCTGAGAGAGCAGACTCACCAGCACCTGAGGGAGCAGACGCACCTAGAGCAGCAGCCTCGCTAGCACCTAGAGCAGCAGCCTCACCAGTACCTAGAGCAGCAGTCTCAATGCCCGGGTCGGGCGGAAAACACCGGTAACAGTCACCCTCATCACTAATAGTCACAGTATACATGGCAGCAAGAATAGCATCAAAGTCAAGGTCAAAGACAGCCACACCCGCCCTAGACAGCTCACCCCAGCGGGGGATCTCAGTGGCCTCAGGGAACTGGTGACGCCAAGCGTCCGTCAGGCGGCCAAAGCAGCGCTGGGTGGAGTGCGCACCCCCGCACTGCTCACCCGCGCGGTCGCCGGTGCGGAGGACGTAGGTGCACGGACCAGTACCCCCACCCCTCTGGCGTGCAGTGTACCACTCACGGAGCTGCTGAGGGGAGGGGATGTCACGAGTGCGCTGCTGGTGCTGCTGCTGCTGCTGGCGCTGACCACCACCGGAGCCGACCCTCTGCGCAGCGCCACCCCGACCAGCTCCACCTCCTCCGCCGCCTCCTCCTCCACCGCCGCCACCTCCGCTCCCTCCGCCACTGCCGCTGCCGCCTCCGCCTCCACTGCCGCCACCGACACCTCCACCCCCGCCACCACCCCCACCGCCACCCCCACCTCCTCCACCGCCTCCACTGCCGCCTCCACCGCCCCCGCTAGCTCCTCCAGTGCCCCTGCCCCCCTTGCCCTTGCCAGGGCGGCGTCTCCCGCTAGGGGTAGACGCCGCACCGACCGACTCAAGCCCAACGAGGTCGGCCGCAGCAGCAGAGGCAACAGAGGGCAAAAGGGGGGAGGGGGAACACCCCTCAAAGATGGGGGTGCGAGGGTCACCACGAGAGGCTCCTACAGCTACTATGCTCTTCTCTGCTGCTAGGAGGGACTTCTCGAGGAGGTCAACGGTGAGAGTGGTGGGGCAAACTGAGAGGAAGTGGTCCCTGACTACGCGAAGGGAGTCAGGGAGCCGGGTGACTATGTAGTAGAGGGTGATGTACATGGGGGGGGGGTTCTTGGCGCAGAACTCAGCAGGAAGCGCAGCGCGGTAGCGAGTGTCACTAGTGCGTAGGTGCGTAATGAGGTCAGCGACTGTGGGAAAGGCAGCAAGGTCAGGGAAGAGGTACGGTAGCATGAGGCGACTCAGTGCAGCAGTGGCAGGGGAGGAGTAGCGTGCAACTACAGCGTCGTACAAGGTCTGAGCACTCTTGTACTGGCTAAAGTGCGCACGCTCAGAGGTAGGCAGGTGGCGACGCACAGCAAGACGTGCAGCAGCATCGCGCATGGCCCACTGGGAGCGAACAGTTGCGTCAGCATCAGTGGCGGGGGCAGGAGAGGCACCAGAAGTGAGGTCAAAGAGGGAGAGGCCGTCTGCCCTATCGCACTGTAAGAAAAGCTGCAGGTCATCTATCCAGACGTCAAAGTCAATGGCCCGACCCTCAGCGTCAAAAGCGAGGACACTAGGGGTAGCCATGACAGCAGTAGACTAGCAGCGCAAACAGTGGGGTGAGGGCAGTGCTGTGAGAGAGGCGCTGCTCTTACCGGACAGGGCGGCTCGGGCGGCTCGGCTGCAGGGCGGCTCGGCGACTCGGCTGCTGGGCGGCTCGGCTGCTGGGCGGCTCGGCGGCTGGGCGGCTCAGCGGCTCGGCTGCTGGGCGGCTCGGCGGCTCTGCTGCTGGGCGGCTCGGCTGCTCGGCGGCTCGGCGGCTCGGCTGCTGGGCGGCTCGGTGGCTTAGCTGCTGGGCGGCTAGGCTGCTGGGCGGCTTGGCGGGGCCGCTGAGAGGGCGGCGTCCGGGGCCGCTGGGAGGAGGCGGCGGGGCCGCTGAGAGGAGGCGGCGTGGCCGGAAAGGTAGGTGGTGGGGCCGCGTCAGGGGCCGCGACAGGGGCCGCGTCAGGGGCCGCGTCAGGGGCCGCGGCAGGGGCCGCGTCAGGGGCCGCGGCAGGGCCGCGTCAGGGCGCCGCGTCAGGGGCCGCGTCAGGGCGCCGCCAGGGGCCGCGGCAGGGCCGCGTCAGGGCCGCGTAAGGGGCCGCGGCAGGGGCCGCGTCAGGGGCCGCGTCAGGGCCGCGTCAGGGCCGCGGCAGAGCCGCGTCAGGGCCGCGTCAGGGGCCGCTTCAGGGCCGCGGCAGGGGCCGCAGCAGGCCGCGTCAGGGCCGCGTCAGGGGCCGCGGCAGGGCCGCGTCAGGGCCGCGGCAGGGGCCGCGTCAGGGCGCCGCGTCAGGGGGCCGCGTCAGGGCGCCGCCAGGGGCCGCGGCAGGGCCGCGTCAGGGCCGCGTCAGGGCCGCGGCAGAGCCGCGTCAGGGCCGCGTCAGGGGCCGCTTCAGGGCCGGGGCAGGGGCCGCGGCAGGCCGCGTCAGGGCTGCGTCAGGGGCCGCGGCAGGGCCGCGTCAGGGCCGCGGCCGGGGCCGCGTCAGGGCGCCGCCAGGGGCCGCGTCAGGCCGCGTCAGGGCCGCGTCAGGGCGCCACCAGGGGGCGCGTCAGGGGCCGCGATAGGGCGCCGGCAGGGGCCTCGTCAGGGCGTCGCCAGGGGCCGCATAGGGGGCGCGTGAGAGGCGGCGTAGGGGCCGCGTAGGGGCAGCGTAGGGGCCGCTAAAAAAAAAAAATTTTAGGGCAGGGCGCAATGTGCGCGGGCAGCTAAAAAAAAAATTCTTATGGTGGGCCCTTAGGAAGGAACGGTCCCATGTAGGAACCCGCTCTATACCATGTGAATCAAGAAAACAGGAATGAAATGACTAAGTGAAAGTTGGGTACAAAAAGGCAAACCCTAGGCAACTGTACCCCATATGTGCTACCCCACTATAGCCTACAGTAGCTATGTCATATAACTCTGACACGCCTTTCAAGCGACAAGGTTGGGTATTGGGTGAGTTGTGGGTGGGTTAGAGTAGTTTTGCAGCGGTGATCGTTATTGGAAGCACATTATGAAGTGGTCGGTGCAGGTGTTTGAACGTGTGGTTGCACCTTTGGCAGTGACGCGATTGATTCCTGGTGAACGTGGCGATTTCAGCACAGCTGGCAGGTGCCACGTCTTTCACACGTTGTTCTTGGATGGGAGATGATTAGATTGGGGCCCCAGAGCTCTAGAAAATTCGCCAACTTGGGGCCTTGTGTTTCGCAAGGAGTCGAGCCTGGGCCGGACCTGTACCCAACCAATTTCGAGCCTCATCCACGCGCTCCGTCAGACCTAACCACACAAGGTAACGAATTCTTGACGACAAAGAAATTTTTGACTCGGCATTGACGAATTTTCCTCTCCTGCGTCATGCCTTCGAAGGGTCCTTAGCCCTGAACATCTTGCCGCACGGTGTTTAGGGTTGATGCTTCCCCAATTATATGCCATCCGAATGGGGTTTATTTTTTGTACCATTACGATGTTGAATATTTGGGGTAAAAAAAATGCTGTTGTTCTGGGCAATTCTCGATGACGAATCACCAGCGAATTCTGTCAAATCCAGGCCAGTAGGTGGTGACCTGGCAAGAAGGCCAGGCTCGGCCTAACTGACCATGTGTTTTGGTTGCTTCGGGGCTATGTGGTAGGGGCGCGAGTCACGAGGCCCCAAGTTGGCCACTTTACTGCTACTCCGGGGCCCCTTTCTGATCTTTGCCCTTCTTGCATTAGTCTGAGTTAGTGACGCTGAGGATTCGACTTGCCGGAGAGAATTAATGTAGAGCCTGGATTGGTGATTCATTTTTACTCGCGTGGTTTCGAATTACTCGAGTGGCCACCAAATTTGGTGATAATTACTCGAGTGGCTACGCCAGGGGATTCCCGCTGGTTTTTTTTACGAGGAGCATTACCCTACATGGATTTGTATCCCCGAAACCTCTGTACTGATTATTGCGCGATCTTCAATATCCGAAATTTATGATCGCGATCCCATATGACCGCGCCTGATTGGACGCGCATTGCAAAACAAAGCACCGCGCATATAATCGACCAATCATGCGCGGTCATTATATGTCCCGCGCATTGACGCCCGGGCATTGCAGTTTATGATCGCGGAAATATATGATCGGGCGTTAATATATGATGTGCCCGACCATTAATGACCGCGCATGATTGGTCGACTATATGCGCGTCCAATCAGGCGCGGTCATATAGAGTCACGAACATAAATTTCGAATATAAATCATCCATTATAAATGATCGCGTAAATTGAAAATCGCTCAATTACCAATACAGAGGTTTCGGGGATACGAACCCTTGTAGGGTAATGCGCCGGGAACAAAAAAAGCCAGCGGGAATCCCCTGGCGTGGCCAATCGAGTAATTATCACCAAATTTGGTGGCCACTCGAGTGATTCGAGGCCACGCGAGTAGGGATGAATCATCGATCCATGTTCTACAGTAATTCTCTCGACTTGCCGCAAGTTCGTAAAGCTCGCGGCCCAAATTGCGGGGCGCGCTGGCCAAGCTTACTAAGGTTGACGGGGGTGATGTTTTGAGTGCTGTTTGGGTTGCGAAGGGTGGTTACGAGAAGTTAGATGCAATCTGATTGGCCATATATTTTTTGTCGAATGGGAGAGCAGGGATCAACAACAATATGTTGATTGCAATTTGGGACTCTCGAAGCAAACCCAGGTTGCTCCTAACGGTTTGCCGTGTCAACGAAAACCCCAAGGGTCTAGCGCGAAACTGGGCGAAAGCAAACAGCCCAACTCCCAACAAGTCAACTTCTTCTCACGCCACCCAAAGGTCAACCTTACTAAGGTTGAACAATTTGGGCCGCTAGCTGTAACGACACCCAGTTCAATTCGCTATGGACGAAATCTGCGAGATCGTTACTTGCGATAAGATATGGAAGGTACAACCTGTGAAGTCAGACAACCTTCAATAATTTTACTAACGCAGGAGGCAATGGCTCCTTATGAGATTAATAGAGGGCCTTATTCGACAAACATGGACGAGGATAGTTATACTACATCGCACATCTAACCTAGTGCACTTAGCACAACGCAACAGCAACACGTGAGTCTTACAATAGATTAAGCTTCCTATTGCCCACGCAAGGCGATGGGACCTGAGACAAGGTACAGTGGCGGCGCCAATGCGTGTATCAGTTTCCCTTGGAGAGCTTTAGGAGGGGAGAGCCTCCCCACAGCACGGTGCGGTTGGCCAGCGTGTTGAACATCGACGCCGCCGCCATGTAGAGTGCTGGGGAGATCCGGGAATGGGGACGGGGTAAGGGAGGAAGCGAGGGAGGAACTGTGAGCAAAATGTGGCGGAAATGCTGCATGGGCCTGGATGAATACCATTGGCCTGGGCGGATCACCTTGATAGTTCTACGGCGGGCGCCATCATTTTCATTGAGTTTCTTGATATTGTGAGACGAGTAGTAAGGCCCGAAGGCAGCAAGGCGCGCACGTCGACCTACATACAGGTCGAAGGGAGCAGGCGGGTGAGTGAGATGTTGGAGCGAACGACGCAAGGGACGTACCAGCGAGCGAGGTGAGGAGCAGCGCGTAGCCGGAGGCGGCGGTCCATCCGTGGCCGGGGGCGTCGTTGCGGAAGCAGCCGATGACGAGAAAGAGGAAGAAGAGCTCGAGGAGGAAGAAGGTGACGAAGGCGACCTTGGAGAGCAGCAGCGTCAGGAACGTCATGTACGTGTTGAACACCAGGAACGCCGACAGGAACCACCCCAGCGCCTTCATCGAATCGAACCCGGGAGCCGCCTGAACCAACGGAATGAAAACGAAATAATGAGAAACCGTGACAATGCGGGGAATTCACCGACTAGATTGTTCTGGTGGCAGGTTTGGAAGGGTTGGCTTTGGCTTACGAGGCCGAGTTTGTCGAGCAGCATGAGCATGGCGACGGCCATCCAGTAGCAGCCGTAGGACGAGTAGGAGGTGGCGACGAAGACGTTGCCGCGCTTGAACTCCCACATGCCCGCCACGAACTGACCCACGCCGCCGTAAAACACGGCCAGCCCGATCCAGATCACATCGGGCGCCCAATCTGCAGGGCCAAAGGCGCACGGAAGGGACCGTGAGACGATGAAAGGAGTCGAAATCGGAAAATAATAATACGACTATTCAAAGGCGCAATGTAGAATGCTGCTGCGCGCAAAGCTGCAAATGCCGCTTACTTGTGAGATGTACGGCGAGGACGAACGTTGTAACAAAGAACGACGAGAGTCCATGCGGGCCGACCTCGGCAACGAGCTCCTTCTCGACTGCGATGCGAACGTTGTCAACTTTTGACTCGCTGGCCATGGCTGGAGCTTGGGCTCGATCCGGTGCTGTGGATACCGACTGATATGAGAGCGCGGTTGGAGTGAGCAAGGGAGTTGTTGGCACGTGAAAGTGAGATTGTAGTTGTGTGAAGTGGAACAAACGACGAGAGGAGAAATACTTGCTCTCGGTGGGAGAGCACGAGAGACGTGGGGAAGGGAAGTTGGAGGAGATTGGGGGACGGGAGGTTCGCGGGGAAGGCGCGGAGCGGAGAAGCGCTTGAGCTGAGCAGTTGCGGAAGACCAGGCTCGAACCGCGCGCTGTCATCTCCTTCAGATTTGGAGCGCACCGCGCTTATAATGTCCAGCAGGACGATATTTTGTGCCGCATTGGACTTTGGAAAGTCGTTTAGTGACGAATCACGTGGTTCCGCCTCCATCTATCACGATGAAACGCCTTGATGACTCATGAAAGGCTGACCAAAGAACCAATACAAATGCGCCATACCTTAGCCACGAGGACTTTTGCTGCCCCGAGTTTATCACGTGCTCCAAAAGTTTCGCCACGTAGGAGCAGCAAAAGAAAAGGTGCTGATTTGGAGGACAGCTCGACAAAACTCCATTTTTCACACGCGGCGCGTTTCGCTGGACGTGGCGTTTGCGCGATGGCGCACGTGAGAAGCATTTTCCGCCAAACCGCTCAGCCCAGTTCCCCCCAATCCGGCCAACCTTGGCCGCGTCCATCCCCACCCCTCCCAAGCCAACACCCCAACATCCCCACCCTTCCCCCTCTCCCCCCATCCCCTCTGAACACCCTTAGCCACTTTCCCCAGTTCACGAGGCTCCCTGCCACTACTTATCTCCCGCTGCTCATTCGACATGCCTTCATTGTAACAATCCCTGCGACGCACACTCCACTTCTGCTTGCGACTACATCAATTCCAGCTCACCTCAACATTGCTCGGATCTCAAGCACCTAGCGCCAACAAGACTTCAAGTCTCATCGCCAGCATGGGTCTCGAGGATGGGCTTTCCGATGACGTCCGTGTGATCACCGAGAAGTCGCTACCAGCCGACGCCTCCTCCTTCGGCCTGGGAGCCTTCGCCGGCACAATGTTCATCCTCTCCTCCTACCTCGCCGGTGAGTGCTTCTCCTCCTACTACGCGCATTGCGCTGCTTTCCAATTATGCTCTGGCCGTGGAATATCGACGCTTTTTATCGACGCTTGAACTATTCCCACGCGTGTGAGTGCAGGGTGGGCGCCCGACTTGACGTGGGTGACGGTGGCGCTGTTCTACGGCGGCTTGGGGCAGTTTGTGGCGGGCATGTGGCAGTACAAGCGCAACTGCGTCTTCTCCTCTACCTCCTTCTCCACCTACGGCTGCTTCTGGATGTCGCTCGGCCTCTTCTACTGCTTCAAGCTCTGGAAATGGGTCAGTCCACGGGACCGGGCCACAGTGCACTGTCAGATCGCATCGCAAACCCGTTGCTTCCTACATTTCTGTTTCGTTGTAGCGCTACCTTTTTCCAACTTCCGGCTCGCCCGCTTCTCTTCTCCCCGCGTGCCCCGCGCACTGCAGGTGCCGGCGGACTTCGACGTGTCGGGCGCGGAGGCGTGGTTCCTGGTGGCGTTCTTCCTGTTCAACACGTACATGCTAGCGGCGGCGTTCACGCTGTCCGTGGTGAACGTGGTGGTGTTCGGCCTGTACGAGCTCACGCTCGTCTGCCTCATCATCGGCGACTTCCTCAAGCAACCCGTCGACGGCGGCGCCTCCTGGATCACCGCCGGCGGATACATCGGCGTCTTCACCTCCGTCTCGGGTAAGCCCGGCTACAAGAGAGGCGCGGGTCCCGCAGACTTGTGGGAATATCTTTCGCATTTCCGTCGATCAGGTCCGTCCAATAATGTGTTTCTGGATATGACGTAGTCCGGAGGTTTGAAAATCGCGGGTGGCTAACCATGACTTCCCGTGCTTTCCCATGTGCCTGTCGTGCTTGTGCAGCGTGGTACGCGTCGTTCGCGGTGCTCTTCAACGGCATGGTCGATCGCGAGATCATGTACCTCGGCAAGCCGCTCATCAACATCAAGCGGGATTAGATAGCACAGATGACATTATAGATGAGATCCAGCTCGCGCGGATGCGCTCGCGAGCTTGTTTTGAGATGCTGTGTGCATCAGTGCGGCCATAGGGTCCAATTAGTTAGTGTAAAGATGCAATGCGTCTTCTATGCAAGTAGGCAGGTTCAAATAAGAGTTTGAAGTGACCTATGTTTACTAGTGTATTGCTGGTAATTGCGTAGGCTGTAGCCGAGTGCTATTGTGTGTTGTGTCAAATCATCGAGGGCGTGTTCCTACAATCTTTTATCAGACTTGGGTGGTTCAATGCGTTTCAGTGCGATCAAATGTGATTACGTGCGTTACAGAGCGCTGCGACGCGAGCCTGACAAAAGGTTTTCCTGATAAGAGGCTGTAGGAACACGCCATGAGTGCTATTGAAGCTCATCATCAAACAAGTACTTGCTTATGAGAGGAATGGAAGTTCAAATAAGAGTTTGAAGATGTTAGGCCCCTTGGCTTAAATTCTCTAAAGAATAGCGGGGTCAACTGAGTCGATGATGAAAACGCGGCGGAAGACTTAGGGGAAGAAAGGATTAGCGAAATAGGCGAAGAAGTAACTGAGGAGTACAGTAATGGTTGAATGAGAATTGGTTGATATTAGGGAATACAAGCAAGGTTGATATAGCATGCAAGATCGAATGATGGAAAGTACGTCGTGGGACTAGAAAGTAGAAGCCAGAAAAGTAGAGTGCCACATGGCACAACGAAATCAAGGAAGATAAGGATAAAGGTGAGTTGGAAAGTACTATTCAAAGGGAACAATAAATCCCCCCGTATTGAGAAAGCTTGCTTTCTTGTCCTTATAATTTGGCATTGTTCTCATCGCAACTGGGGCATCATTCTTATTGCAACTGGCATATTACAACATATGCATCGTTCTTAAACACATGCTAGTACATGCAAATATTACTAGCTATGGACACGTTCGTCCAAGCAGCTGTGGTCTTGTAGTTGATCCGGGGTGGGTGGTGAGGATGTTGATGTTAGAGACTAAGGACGGAGTCTATAAAGATTAGGAGCCGAAATATCTCAAAATCGTTGGGCCTAGTTTCTGGACAGAAAAGTCGAGTTCACAAGAAACGCCGTCGACGAAACGTTCACAGTCAAAACTTCACCAAACTCTGATATGATGTAGCCCTAGTCTGTGGCTACAATTTCCAATTTGAATCGTATGATAATGTGAAGTATTTTTTGAGTTATGAATTTCGGCGCACTAGGGGGTAAGCTGCCATATAATCTTAACTCAATCACAATTGTCTCACAATTTAACACAAGATAGTTGGAGTAGCAATTAACCAGGTGGGAGGGAAGAGGAGGACGAGGGGGAAAGTCCTCAAGGAGTCCTCAACCAAGAAAACCCCATAAACACACCAAATTCCTTCCCTATAGGAACCCCACTTTTACTTTTGTCACTTTCCAACCCATGCCATCCACCTTGCCGAACTTGGCCACACTTGCCAACCTGGTTTGGCTCCTCCCAACCACTTGACAGCATCTACAGTGATGTGATGTTGACGAATTTCCCAACCCCCAAAAGTCTATACCCCTTATGGAGTCAACCCCACAACTTCCCATAGTCACCACAACCAAATATCAAAAGCATACGAACTTCCAACGTTCGTAACTTTCTTGTTCGTGCTCCAATTGAAGCGATACTTGGTTCGTCGGAAAGCTCTTGAGCAGAGGAGTCACTTCAGATATCTGCTCAAGCCAAATAACATTCATACACACTCAGAAAAACCAAACCACATGAAACACAAATTCTTGCACACGCTCATGCTACGCATGCAACGCACGAACATGTGATGGGAGGCAGACAGACGTGAATGCAAGTGATAGCATCACATAACAAACTCCCCCTCTGGCTGCCTACCATCATCCCACATGCCATAGCTCAATCATGCACCCTCAATACACACTCATCCCAGCAAGCTTCATGCCCTTCCAATGCTCAGATTCAGCCAGGCGCTTGGTGAGAATGTCAGCCGCCTGCTGATGGGTCTTCACAATCTCCAGTCGCACCTCCTTGTCCAGGAGCCTCCTCAACCGGTGCCACTTAGGCCTGATGTGCTTCGTCAGCCCATGAAGGCAAGCGTTCTTTGCAAGCTTCACAGCCGACTCGTTGTCACAGAAAATCACAGTTGGCTCCTTCTGGCACACTCCGATCTCCTCCAACAGACGCCTCAGCCACACTACTTCCTTTGCCCCTGCGAAGATAACTGCTGGAACGGGAGCTAGGCTACGGGCTAGGCACCGGTGCTCGTGTGATCTCTGCGTTCATTGGACCTTAGTCGTTTTCCTAGTGCACACACTGCTTGCTAGTTCACGGAGAAAATTGGCAAGAGTTTCACTAGAGAAAGTTGACAACAATTGTGGTACAATGAAGTTGGCATGGCTAGACTACATCAGAGCTAGCATTCAGGTCGGTCGATTGCCCGCACTGCATGGTCGACCGCGTTCCAGCACGACTTGGTCGACCGCGCTCCAGAAGTGCAAAGTCGACGGCGTGCCAACGTCGCAGGTTGACGGCGTGCCTGCGCTACTCACGCAGAACAGCAGCGCACCCGCTTCGCAGGTGCTCGCAGATGATTGGCGGGCTGAGCCTCGTCATCTGCACAACGCACACACCAAGTCAACCTGGCGCTGATGACTGCTTCTGATCAGCCATGTCGACCTCGGGATACCACCACCGAGGTCGGACTCGCCAACTTCGCCTGGGCGACTGTCGCACTCCTCCGCAGAACCTCGTCACCCAGGTAACCTGGTCGACCAGGCAACCACGTCGACCAGCTGCTCCCGTATGTGCCCGTCGACCTCCCAAGTCGACGGCCACCTCCAAGTCGACCTCGCCAGGTCGACCACGCCCCTGGTCGACCAGCTTCAGGTCGACGTCACTTCTGGTCGACCAGCTCCACGTCGACCAGAAGTCCTGGTCGACCAGCTCCTCGTCGATCAGCGCAGTTGTCAGCCGACCTCCGAAGTCGGCTACCCGAAGTCGGCGTTACGAGGTTGACGCCCAGTTACTCGACGCCCAACTGCTCGGCGTCCTGAGCCGAGGTCAACGTCGGCCCCTCCTTTGTCGACCACCAGGTCAGCTCGACCACCAGCAGGTCGACCAGCAGGCCTGGTCGACCAACCACCAGAACGACCAGCAGTCCGTCAGCCGACCACCAAAGTCGGCTTCCCAAAGTTGATGTCACCAAGTTGACGTCCTCCCCAGGTCGACTTCCCAGGTCGACCTCCCTGACGTTGGCGCCACCCTGAAGTTGGCACCCGTGCAGTGGCCCCTGTGCAGGTCGACCTCATCGTCAACCAGCTCGCCCACTACTGCAAGTCGGCTGCTCCCCTCACACCCGACCACGAAGTCGGCTCCGCCCAAGCGAGGACGGGGCCAACGCACAACTCCCGTTGACAGCCCCATGATGCAGGGCCATGTACTCTGTCTCACATGAGGACTGCCCCACCTCATTCTGCTTCTTGCTGCGCCAGCTCACTGCACCACCTCCAAACAGGCACACATAGCCTCCAATGCTGGTGCCATCCGCCTTCTCAGAGTTGAAGCTAGCGTCAGTGTAGCAGGTCAGGAGCATCTCCCCCTTGCTCAAATCAGAAGCAACCCGCTGCTGCCTTTGCCTCACAGCACTGTACTCCAAACCCACAGATGCAGTGTTGCTCACATAACAGACCAACCTCTTGGCTGCTTCGAGCTGCTCATGACTGGGGCGTGAAACCACATTGGCAAGCCTGGATGTAGCAAAGGCAATGTCAGGCCGCGTGAAGTTAGCCGCATAATTGAGTGCCCCCATCATGGAATGAAACATCTTCCTGTCACTCTCACCCACCACCTCCTCATCAGCACAGGGCTCCACAATGAACCCCGAGGGCAGTGGGGTGGCTGGCTTTCCTCCATCTTGCAGCCCATACTTCTTAGCCAGCCCCTCACAATACTTCCTCTGGTGCAACCTCAACTCTCCCTTGTCAAGGTCCCTCTCCACATGCATCCCGAGGTAATACTTCACATCTCCCATCTTCGAGCACTTGAACTGCATCTCCAGCATCTCCTCCACACGCTCAACTATTGCAGATGACTCAGAGAAGAGCAAGATGTCGTCCACATACACCAGGAGCACGAGAAACTGCTCCTTCTCTTGCAGTAGGAACAAGCTGTGATCACACTCCCTCTTCTTGAAACCCCCAGCCAGCAGAGTCTCCTCTAACTTGTGGTACCATGCATGAGGAGCCTGCTTCAGGCCATAGATGGCCTTCTTCAGCCTGCACATCCTGTCGCTCCCATCATCCAAACCCTCAGGCTGTAACATGTACAGCTCCTCCAGAATGATCCCATTGAGGAAGGCGGTGGTGATGTCCATCTGCTTCACCCGCCATCCACGGTTTGCTGCCTTTGCCAATGACACCCACAGTGTTGTGCCTTTCCCCACAAGGGCATAGAGCTCGTTGAAGTCTTTTCCCTTTGTCTGCTGAAACCCCTTAGCCACAAGCCTTGACTTGTAGCGGGTTAGCGCCCCATAAGATCCGTACTTGTGCCTGAAAATCAGCTTGGAAGAAATGGCCTTCTTCCAAGGAGGCAGCTCACACAACTCCCAAGTCTCATTCTCCAGCAGAGAGTCGTACTCCTCCTTCACACTCTGCTTCCACTTTTCAGCATCGGGCCCACTCAATGCCTCAGCTAGCGTCTTGGGCTCAGGGACGGCTGCCCAGTAGCAGTGTGCTATCTCATCCTCATCACATTGCTCAGCCACACTCCCAGCCCGCACCACCTTTGGCTTGCCAAAGCTCGGATAGGTCAGCCGGTTAGGAGGGCGCACATCCCTCCTAGGACGGTCAGCCGGACGTGCGGCACCTTGTGGAGCACCTTCCTGCTGCTGCTGCTGCTGCTCCTCCTCCACCTCAGGTTCTCCCCCATCCTCAGTCACCCCAGAAATCTCCTCCTCTGAGACAGTGACCTGCACTTGCTTCGAAAGCCGCTGCACCTCATCAGCCTCAATGATCAGCGGTGTAGTAGGAAGCTTCTGCTGCTGCTGCTTCCACTCCTTATAGTACAAGGACTGAAGGAACTTCACATCCCTTGACACAGTCAGCTGCTGGCTAGTCAAGTCCCAAATCAGCAAGCCCTTGTGATCCTTATCAAGCCCCAAGTGCACACCCCATCTCCAAGAAGCTTCCAGTTCTCCCCTCTTCTCCTTAAGCATATGAAACACCACCATGCAGCCGAAGGCTCTCAGCATGTTGATTGCTGGTGCACTCTCATACCACTTGGTGTAGGGGACCCACTGCTTGTCCCCCACAGTCGCCAGCACCCTGTTCTTCACAAGGGCGACCTGCCGCAGTGCAGTCACCCAAAACGGATCCGGCAGCCCTGCACGCCCAAGAAGAGTGCGAGCACCTTCCTGCAGGGTCCGGTTGAACCGCTCAGCCACGCCGTTCTGCTGAGGTTTGTAGGGCACCGTGAGCTGATGCTGGATCCCCTTCTTCTTCAGCACCGCCTCAAAACCAGCACCAATGAATTCTCCCCCGTTGTCAGTGCGGATCACCTTCACTTTGTGTCCGCTCTCCCTTTGAGCTCTCGGCATCCACTCCTTAAGAACAGCCACTGCCACCTTCCCCTTAGTCTTCAGAGGGTACACCCACGCCGCACGCGTGTGGTCGTCCACAATGGTCAAGAAAAAGCGGCTACCCGAGAGAGAAGGGGCCCTTGTGGGGCCCACCACGTCCATGTGCACAAGTGCAAGTGGAGCCTTCGCTGGTCCCGTGCTGCTGCTGAAGGGAAACTTCGTGAACTTGGTCTCAAGGCATGTAGGGCAGTTCCCAATCTCCTTTGCTGCCCCCTTCACCTCCAACCCCTTCAAGCTCCCATCTTTGACAAACTTCTGCAGCATAGGAATGTTGATGTGACACAGCCTTTTCCCATGCAGCGGTTGCATCCACACCAGCAAGCACCTCACCATGTGGCTGCTGTGACTGCTGCACCTTCTTGACTGCATCCAGGGCCCCACCAATTAGTGCAATATCCCCTCCTCCCGCAGTTGTTTTAGTCGTTGCCATTGCCGCTACCGTTGCTGGTGGTTTGTCATTACAAGGAATGATGGGCAGCTGCCAGAGTTCCTTGATGCAGCTGCTCTTCTCCTCCTAGTCCCACAACAGCAACTTCCCAAGCTTTGCACGACAGCTGGTTGGGCCGAAAGTCACTTTGGCCTTGCTTTTCTGCAGCCGGCGCACAGAGAGGAGGTTAGCGCACAAACCTTTAACCAACAACACATTCCCCAGCCCTGTTATGTGATGCTATCACTTGCATTCACGTCTATCTGCCTCCCATCACATGTTCGCGCGTTGCATGCGTGGTGTGAGCGTGTGCAAGAATTTGTTTTTGATGTGGTTTAGTTTTTCTGAGTGTGTGTGAATTTTATCTGGCTTGAGCAGATATCTGAAGTGACTCCTCTGCTCAAGAGCTTTCCGCCGAACCAAGTATCGCTTCAATCGGAGCACGAACAAGAAAGTTACGAACGTTGGAAGTTCGTATGCTTTTGATATTTGGTTGTGGTGACTATGGGAAGTTGTGGGGTTGACGCCATAAGGGGTATAGACTTTTGGGGGTTGTGAAATTTGTCAAAATCACTGTAGATGCTGTCAAGTGGTTGGGAGGAGCCAAACCAGGTTGGCAAGTGTGGCCAAGTTCGGCAAGGTGGATGTCATGGGTTGGGAAGTAACAAAAGTAAAAGTGGGGTTCCTATAGGGAAGGGATTTGGTGTGTTTATGGGTTTTCCTTGGTTGGGGACTCCTTGGGGACCTTCCCTCTCATCCTCCTCTTCCCTCCCACCAGGTTAATTGCTACTCCAACTTGTCTTGTGTGAAATTGTGAGACGATCGGATTGAGTTAAGATTCTATGGCAGCTTACCCCTAACTCAAGAAATACTTCACCTTATCATACGATTTGAATTGGGAAATGTAGCCACCGATCAGGGCAAAAACATATCCGAGTTTGGTGAATTTTTGACTGTGAACGTTTTGTCAATGGCGTTTCTTGTGAGCGCGACTATTCTGTCCAGAATTTGAGACCAACGATTTTGTGATATTTCGGCTCCTAATCTTCATAGACTCCGTCCTTACTCTCTAACAAGCCTCACAAGCTCCCCATTAGCTCCCATTACTTTGGCATTCTCCACACCAATCACATTGAGCAAAGCACCTGAAGCGGCAGCCACAAACTTGATCTTCCCAGAGGGTTTCACCTCGTCAAGCAAATCTGCCCGTGGGGTCATGTGACTTGTGCAACCTGAATCGATTACCCAGTGAGTGAGGAGGTGCATCACAACCTTCCCAACTGAATTGATTACCCAGTGAGTGAAGGGGTGCATCACAACCTTCCCAACTGAACCCACATCACCCCCACTTCCCTGCACATCCTCAACCATGAGGAACATCCTAGGGTCGGCTTTACCTTGTGCACCATCACCTTGTGCACCTGAACCTTGCACAGCGCCACCTCGTGCAAGTTCACCACTTGGCGGCTTCATGCCTGGGGGTGCCCATCCCTCAGGCCTATTAAAACACTTGAACCACGGGTGTCCAACCTTCTTGCAGTACCAGCAAGCTTCCTCCATTCGGGTGCTCCCCCTTCCTCCAGAGCTCCCATGCCCCTCGTTGTAGTCACCTCAGCCTCTCCCTCTGCCAAAGCCTCTCCCAGGGCCTCGGCCTCTCCCTCCCCCTCTTCCTCTGCTGCCTCCTGCAGCTCCATATCCCTTAGCAGTTTTGTTGGTAGCACCACCTCCCATGTGGCGCCTGCGGAATCCCTCCTGCAAGATCTACTGCCGTAGCCACTCAGGCGTCCACTTGTCCTGCTGAGCGTTGAGGGTGGGGATGAGGTTTTCCCATGAGTTGTTGAGCACCGAGATGATCTTGGTGCACTGCTGCATCTCCGACACCTTGCTGCCGCCGCTGCCATCCTCGCATAGGTGTCCTTGATTTTGTCAAGGACCGGCTTCACATCATCTCCCGATCGCATGGAGAGGGCAGCCAGCTCCTTCTCCAACACAATCATCATCGGCAACGTGTTGGGTTGAACCACGTCGCATAGTAGCTTCCACGCCTTCGGTCCCGAGTCATCGAGCTCCACCAAATCCTTGATGTGCTGGCACATGTGGTTGTTGACTGATTGTAGAATCAGGTCGTACAGCACCGCGCTCTTCTCAATCCACCGATCGCGGCCATCTCCTTCCTCGGGCATCTTCTCCTCTCCCATAGCCAATTTCATCAGCTTGTAGCGCTTGAAGGCGCTCCTCATCCGCCCACTCCATTCCTCATAGTTGGAGCCATCCAATGCCTCAATCTTGGATGGCGGCGGCTCACTCTTCTTCTCAGATGCTTCTCCACTCCCTTGACTCATCTCCTCTACTCCCAATCAGAGGTTTCAGCTCCCCCTTTTGCTGGTCACAATGTAGATCCACACAATCCTCACAAGTGTCGGCGCCAACGAAATTTCGGTAGAGTTTCCTCTTAGCGGAAGTCACATGCAACCTCCAGAACTCCACTTAGGCACGCCCACAGGCCATGGTGGGTCTAGGAAGGTCTTCACACTTCGGTAGACTCCCCACAAGGTCCTTAATCTGCTCTGATACCACTTGTTAGATACCACTCGGTAAGTACATTAGGGGTAGCCATGACAGTAGGAACAGCAGCAGTAGTGCTAGCAGCAGCAGCAGTAGTAGCAGCGCGACTCGGTAGGGCGGCGCGGCTCGGCAGGGCGGCGCGGCTCGGCAGGGCGGCGCGGGCGCGGCGGTGTGCTAACCAGGAGCGGAAGGGGTGGAAGGGCCGCAACTGGTGGGGCAGGGCCATGGCGCGCTGGTTGTACAGACTACAATATAGTTCTGACAGAAGGTTGTAGGAGTGGCCACCAGTTTGCTCCCGGCCAGTGTGGGATGATCAGTGTGAGCTGCATGGGTGCGCTGTGCGTGATGGAGGACGGCCGGCACTAAATGGGGCGGGGGGAAAGCAAAGCTATTTTCTTTTGTCCATGCGAGCGAGAATGCATCTACTACTGTGGCTTGTGGATGAGAAAATTTCGTGCAGAAGTGTGGCAGCTGAGAGTTGCGGGAGTTTGCAAAGAGGTCGATGGAATGGGGACCCCAACGTCGTTCTAAGATGCGGAACCACGACATCTTCAACAAGTAGTCGTCATGATCGACTGCTTTTGAGAGCTCATCGGCATGTGGGTTTAGCTCGTGTGGGATCCATTCGACGATTAAACACGTGCTGTGCTCCATGCATATCCGATTAGATAGCACACATGACATTATAGATGAGATCCAGCTCGCGCGGACCCCACAATGTTGGTGCAACCCTACGGTTTGCACTCGGCTTGTTGTCCGTGTGCGTGAATGTGTGTGTGTATGGAATGGTATGAGGGCATGGGATAATATATATTTCATGCTTATAATTGTGTGTGAATGTTGAGTCATGATGTCGAGTGTGTGTGTCGAGTCAATAGCGAGTTATCGCTAGACGCGTGTTACGCGGTCGTTTGTGTCTCGCGCGCGGTTTCTATTTTGTCGTGCGCGGTTTCTATTTTGTACTGTGTCGAACGTTCGGCGTGTCGCAGGTGTGTGCAGCAGACCCATCAAGAACTCAAGGATGAGTTTGTGATGAAGAGCCCGAGCCTTGGTGTCAAGCCTCAAGTGATTTCGAAGCTTGCCAAAAGGGTACACCTCAAGATATTGAAGATAGTTACATTACTTTGTGTAGTGTAACATTTCACTTGGTGTAGGCCCTAGTGAAGGGTAGTTTCGAGACCCTTCGTGGTTGGGGACAGTGTGGCACTGTTCCACATCACTGTACCTCGGCTCTTGGGGTTTGTAGGAGCTGGGAGTCATTCCCAACTCGTAACTCTTCCTATCTTGTGTTCTAAGACTATAGTGGCTGCCATAGTACCGTTCGTTCAAACCGACGCTGTGTCGTCAATTCTTTATCAAATCGTGCAATCTAAATTGCTAATTGTAGACGACGTAAAGACGCTCCAGATCCAATTTGAATCAAGTCATTTGCAGCTGTGAGCAGAACGCTATCAACGTTTGAAGCCGCTGTGCATAAATCCGTCTGTGCTCTCTATCTTTCGTTTTAGGCACATTCAAGCCTATTGTGACTATAACACACAAGTCAGACGCAGTCTTCAACAACATCACCAACACAACCTGCACAAGGAGCAAAAAACATCGTCAGCTGCATGGCAAGATTGACGGATTCCTGCATCACCGAGTCACCCCCGCACTACTCACCAGAAGAACAACTCGACGAAAGCACCCCGCGACGCGAACTACTGGGGCCGAACCCAATGTATGCAGCCATCGCCCAAAGTGAGCCGTCCGGAAAGACACTTGGTTCTTGGACAGTTGCTGCGGACAGCTCATGTGCTCCTCGGGTCGCTTCGTTCAACGCGAACACCAACTCCAGCGCAAAGTCGTTATCACCGTCGCCAACAATCAGAACCTGCACACACGACGACAAGGCATCGTTCAACTTTAGTCAAGAGAAACCAATGTTATACTACAAATGTCAAAGGTCCTAATTGCGGAGGGACTCGGCTACAACTTACTCAGTGTTATTCAGCTGATGGCGAAGGGTATTCACCTCGAAGCAGATAGCACCACCAAGGAGTTCAAGCTGTATCACGGGAGAGGAGGACTTTACATCGAGAAGGCAGTTTTGAAGAACAACGTCTTCGTCCTGGACTTTGTTCCAGACTTGGGCACCGCCGACAGCGACGCCATCGTCAACTTCACCTCCTGGACACACCCACCATATCTCGACCCCGACTTAAGTCTTGGAGGATTCTGGTATTCACACACCATACCTGAAACAGAAAGAACGAGAGGATTAGCAACAATTCAATCGGCAGCAGCAGAAACAACATTGACAGCAGCAGAGAACACATTGACAGCAGCAGAAACAACATCGGCAACAGCAGAGACAACATCGGCAGCAGCAAAGACAACATTAGCAGAAGCAGAAACAACACCAGCACCAATTGCTGGCCCTTCAACGGCACCGGTCTTCGTCGACAATACACCACTGACTCCTGCACAACAGCTGAACCCAACTTCACGAGAAGTCCACCGAAGCGCCAACTCCACCGCAGGCTTCTACTACAACTCTGACATATATCGACGATAACCTG
The DNA here is from genome assembly GCA_947471745.1 of Closterium sp. Naga37s-1. Classification (NCBI taxonomy): domain Eukaryota; kingdom Viridiplantae; phylum Streptophyta; class Zygnematophyceae; order Desmidiales; family Closteriaceae; genus Closterium; species Closterium sp. Naga37s-1. The sequence goes on from CANJKZ010000198.1 coordinate 3,701,057, forward strand.
GACATCGCGCCACTGAGGGAACCTGGCATACAAGAATGGGACATCCAAGCAACACGACGTTAAACAACATGATAAGAGCATGCGTACTCGACAAGGACTCACTACTCTTAACCGACACCAGAGAACTTCATCGAGCCAGTGGAACGTGCTTCACATGTCCTGAAGCAGACTTACCGCACCAGCCATTTGTCTCGCATCACAATCCAAGCGCACCAGCATACGCACCTCTGGAGAAGGTGTACAGCGACATCCTGTACAACCGCGAACCTTGACAAGGGGCGTATAATTACGTCATCACGTTCATCGACGCCGCCACACGCTATGTCTGGCACTGCAACCTCCCGAGCAAGGCCATGATGGCCTTGTGTCAGGAGCATAGACTAGAGCACAGATTGAAGCACATTGCTCTGCGCTACTTCCTTGCTCGAGAGTTACAGCAGCGTGGTCAGCTTCGTCTTGCTTACGTGGCCTGTCGGGTCAACACTGCTGATATCTTTACCAAGGCCTTTCAGCCTTGTGATCATCAGCGTTTTTGTACTATGTTAGGTCTTGTGCCTACTTGGCCTCACTTGCTTACCTCTTGACTTTGCTTGTACTGTGATTTATATATTCCTGCACTTGCATCCTTACCCTTGCTATGTTGAGTTCACTGTCTTGCTTGTTCACCTTGATTTATAATCCTGCATGTGATGTGAACTGGCCTTGTGGCCTTGTACTTGTGCTCAGACTGTGTGGTGACGTTGTGATCCACCCTGGGCTTGACCTTGCCTTGTTCTCTTGCTTATCCCCCACTTTGCCTATGGGGGTGTGTCAGAACTATGTTGTAGGCTGTAGTGGGGCACTCCTTGTGGGGTACAGTATTGTTAGGTTTTGCCTATACGAACCTTGTACTGCCCTGTTTCTAGTCATTCCTCGTTCTATCTTTCACAGAGTCAACACCAACGAAGCAGAACGCATAGGACCCAATTTCATACCTGATCTAGAAGCAGGAGACGAAGCAGTCTATCCCGAGGACACAACTCTCCCCCGCTACACATGGAGCGGACTGCAGATACTTGGCCTCGTCACCGCAATCCACGGCTCAGCGCCACCTAAGGAGCCTGCCACGGTTCAGCAGGCTCTGGGGGGGGAACACAGGGAAAAATGGCGCGAAGCCATGGACGCGCTGGAAGAGTGCAACACCTGGAAAATTGTTCCTATCGACGTGGCACGCAACAAGACAATTCTCACCAGAAAATGGGTTTTCCATGTGAAAACCAAAGTAGACGGCACCATTGACAAGTTCAAGGTACGCTGGGTCATATGTGGCTTCGACCAAGAACATGGACGGGACTTCACCGAAACGTTCGCGCCGGTTAGCCGACACACTTCACTACAGATCCTCCTCGCAATAGCCGCCATGAAGAAGAAGAAACTACGCCAAATTGACATCGCCAATGATTTTCTCTACGACGCTGAGAACTTCGTCGCTGAGAACTTCGTCGAGCAGCCACACGACACCAACGCAGACTCCAACCAAGTCTGCCAGCTACTGAAGTCACTGTACGGTATCAAACAAGCCCCGAGACTGTGGCATCAGTACCTACACGCTCGACTCATTCGCATCGGATTCCGCCAGCTACCGCACGACCAAGGCATGTACCGGCTCACGAAGGGCACTGCAGCAGACGATCTCATCTACATCGGCTCGACCGACGGCGTCACAACCTGGTTCGAAGGAGAACTGCAGCAGGACCTCACGCTCACGGTCTCATCTACCGTGACACAATACCTCGGCCTCAACATCCAAGAAGAAGAAGACGCGATCTACCTCAGCGGCGCGAAGTACGCCGACAATATCGCTAAGCGATTCAGACTAACGCCATCCGCTATCTCCACACCGTACCGCCACACCACATGAAGTCATAAGGAAGTATCCGCTCCGTTCAAACCTGCTGGCATACGCGATTACCAACAGTGAGGTTAACGCTTCGTTCATGGTCATCTGAAAAATCGCCAGTGCGTTGGTCAGCCCGAATGCCATTACTTTGTACTCGAATGACCCGTACATAGTTCTGAAAGCCATTTCAGCGCAGTCTGATGGCTCGACCCTTATTTGACGGTAACCTCCCCGTAAGTCAATTTTCGAAAAGACCCATGCTGTTCGCAGTTGATCTATCAGTTCATCAGCGCGGGGGCTGGTGTGGGCTGCTAGAGGCTGGTGTGGGCAGGCATGGGTAGGCAAGATGGGTAGGCGGCCACCTGTGATCACCACTGAACTCCCCCTCGCTCGCCACCTGTCAGGTTTCCATGCGGTACAGCCAAGACAGAAGAGGCCGCCTGGTCATGTGTGTTCTTTTTGTTGGTGCAACCCTACGGTTTGCACTCGGCTTGTTGTCCGTGTGCGTGCATGCGTGTGTGCATGGAATGGTATGAGGGCATGGGATAGTATATATTTCATGCTTATAATAGTGTGTGAATGTTGAGTCATGATGCCCAGTGTGTGTGTCGAGTCAATAGCGAGTTATCGCTAGTCGCGTGTCATGCGGTCATTTGTGTCCCGTGTGCGGTTTCTATTTTATCGTGTGTGTGGAACGTTCGGCGTGTTGCAGGTGTGTGCAGCAGACCCATTCAAGAACTCAAGGATGAGTTTGTGGTGAAGAACCAGAGCCTTTGTGTCAAGATTCAAGTGATCGCGAAGCCCGCGAAAAGGGTACACCTCAAGATATTGAAGATAGTTACATTACTTTGTGTAGTGTAACATTTCACTTGGTGTAGGCCCTAGCGAAGGGTAGTTTCGAGACCTTTCGTGGTTGGGGACAGTGTGGCACTGTTCCACATCACTGTACCTCGGCTCTTGGGGTTTGTAGGAGCTGGGAGTCATTCCCAACTCGTAACTCTTCCTAATTTGTGTTCTAAGACGATAGTGGCTGCCATAGAGCCGTTCGTTCAAACCGACGCTGTGTCGTCAATACTTGTTGAAATCGTGCGATGTAGATTGCCTATTGTAGGCGACATTAAGACGCTTCAGATCCAAGATGAATCAGGTCATTTGGAACTGTGACCAGAACGCTATGAACGTTTAGAACCGTTGTGCAGAAATTCGACTGTGCACTCTATCTTTCGTTTTAGGCACATTGGAGCCTACTGTGACAACGAGGAATGTGCGTTCGTGTTCTTCTCCTCGGTGGAGATGCCGGGAGAACCAGCAACTCTCAAGGAGGCCATGGAGAGCAGTGATGCTGAGGAGTGGAAGAAGGCCATGGAGAGTGAGCTGAAAAGCATTGAGGAGAATGACACGTTTGAATTGGCAGAGCTACCGGAGGGACGTAAGGCGATAACGTCCAAGTGGCTCTTCAAGATCAAGTCGGACGCCAATGGCAAGATCGAGCACTACAAGTCTAGGCTTGTAGCCAAGGGGTACCAGCAGAAGGAGAAGGTGGACTTCAAGGAGCTGTTTGCTCTGTTACGAAACGAGCTAAATTAGGAACCGGGTTTAGGAGAGGGCCTAGGCTTAGTAGCCTAGGCCAAGCGGGTTTGAGGAGTTTGTGCCAAGGGAGTGTCGAGAATGATTGTTTCACTATAGTTTTACAGAACATATAGCCAAGAACAAAAGGTGCACCACCAAATAAGCAAGGAAATAACTACACTACAACTAACAACGAGCAGTTATGTAAACTATGTAAAACATAGTTTGACACTTGCCCGTAACTGCTTGCAGGTATAAGTGTAGAACGCCCCTTGAGGGGGTGCACCAAGGACAGGGCGGCGTACTGAAAGATGGTAGAGAGGGAAGTGAGGAGGAGGAGGCGAGAGAGAGAGAGGAGAGGAGAGGAGAAGGAACAAAGGAGGAGGTGAATGAGGCATGAGGAGAGGAGGTGGGGGGGTGGCCGCAGCGTCCCCTCTTACTAACCCCATTTTACGAAGGGGGGGGTGAGTGAGGGATGAGGAGAGGAGGTGGGGGAGTGGCCGCGGCGTCCCCTCTTACTAACCCCCACATCCTCACCCCCAATCAACCACCCCCCTTGAACCTCACCCCCCAGTCAAGCCGCCCCCTCGAACCGCACTCCCTCCCCCCCCCTTCTTTCCTCCACGCCCCTGCCCCACCCACAGTAGTCCTTGCACTGTCCTTCACATGGCAGCCATCCCCCCCACCCCCCCGTCCTTGCCACCTCCCCCCGACAGCAGCAGCCGCAGGAGGGGAGAGGCAGGGCAGAGGGTTGTCGGTGATACTCACTCATCCTTGCCAGCTCTACGTGGTTACATCCTCTGCTCTCACCTCATTCCTCTTTTGTCCCCTTTCCTTCCCTTACTGCCCTTACTCAGTCCTCTTCTGCCTCAGCCACTCCCATGAGAAGTTCTGACTCCCACATAATGGCTACCCCGAGTGGCCTTGTCACCTAGCAGCTGTAGCTTAGAATGGTAACTTGCATCCACTATAACAGGTAGGCAAACGAGAGAACAGGTCTGGTTCTGCTAGGCTAGACTACTAGTACTTGCTTCCCCTGTCGCGAATTGCTAGGGACTGTGCTTGCACTGGAGTCGCCTGGGCTCTGGTTGGCCCTCGCCGATTTCCTGTCTCCCTAGGCCTCGAATTCTCCCAACATGCGCTTCGCAATCTTCTGAGTCACCAACTTCGCGTGATCCCCCAGGTCCTCAACTACCACTCCAATACCCTGCATAACAACTTGTACACCACCTACACCACAAATAGCTATGAACGAAATATGTTGCAACTTACCAATATGTTTCGTGACAGCTGTCGGAGAAACTCACTCATCCTTGCCAGCTCTACGTGGTTACATCCTCTGCTCTCACCTCATTCCACTTTTGTCCCCTTTCCTTCCCTTACTGCCCTTACTCGGCCCTCTTCTGCCTCAGCCACTCCCAGCCCCCTCCTGTGCCCGTGCGCGGGCTGCCCGTGCACGTGTCACAGGACCCACTTGCTGAGGTCTCTGTCCTTTCACCACAGCTGCGTTCGTCTGGTGGTCGACTGTCCTTTCACCCTTTTCGTTCTCCAGCACTATCACCCCCGATCCCTTGATCTCCTTCACCTTCCACCGCTCGGTTCCTAACCCCACATCCAGTGTATCCTTCCTGGCCCTGGGTAGGTACACCTCCTGGCCCTCTGCCGCTGCTACTTTAACCTTTCTGCCTCCCTGCTGCTGCCTTTGTTCATATCTGCGTGCATCACTGAGCTGCGCTGTGTGCAGGTTTTCCAAGGCCGCCGGCAGCATCTCCCTCATGTACCTCGCCCTGGCTTCTGCTAATGCCACCCACTTTTCTGCTCCCTCCACCGATACAGTGTCAGTCAGCACCCGTGGGGCTCCCACTGGCAGAATTGGTTCTTTTCCAAACAGCAGGCTGTATGGCGAATGATCCTTCAATGACGCCTGCTTCCCGAATCGGTACCCGGCTGCAATCCAATGCAGCTCCTCGTCCCAGTTCCTCTTCCGCTGTTCCCCGTACGCCCTTAGGTTGCGGTTTAGGGTCTGCACCAATCGCTCTGTCAAACCATCGCTCTGAGGGTGGTACCTTGACGTTAGTCGGTGAGTGATCCCTGTCTCATCCAGCAGCGCCTGAAACTCTCCTCTAAACTCGGTTCCCTGATCGGTTAACACCTCTCCCGGCGCCCCAAACCTGCACAACACATGCTCCTTAAAAGCCTTGGCCACATGCCTGGAGTCTTTGCTCGGTATGGCCCACACCTCAAGCCACTTGCTAGCATGCTCTACCATGAGCAGGATGTACTGTTGTCCTCCCCTGCTCAGCGGCAATTCTCCTGCCAGGTCTAACGACCACCTAAACCCCAGCCCTCTAATCGGCAGCGACTGTAGCTCCTGTTTTGCTTGCATTAGACTCGCCTTGCTTCGCTGGCATCCCTCGCATCCGCTTACCCACTCCTTCACCTGCTTTCGCATCCCATCCCACCACCATCCTGTTTTCAGTAGTTGCATCGTTCGCTCGTGACCGAAGTGTCCTAACTTCCTGTGCACCTCCTCAATTACCCCCTCCCTCTCCCCAGGTGTTGGCACCAATTTCCAGCCGTCTTCTGACTGCAGTTGCAGCTGCCCCTGGTACCACCGATAGTGGTTTCCCCGTGCCCTTGCCCGTTCGGGCACCTGCGCATCCCCCTCTATTTCTCCCTTAACCCACCTCAGCGCCTCAGCGTCTTCCCATATGTCCCGTGGTCCCTGCTGCTTCCCTGCCGCCTCTTTCTCCCCTTGCCTAACCAGCATCATCAGCACATGTACCGGCTCTAGTGGTGGCGGGTTCCTTGAGAGCCCGTCAACGTGCTGCAGTGTCTTCCCTGGTCGGTGCCGTATCTTAAAATCGTATTCCTGCAGTGTGACCGCCCACCACGCATTCCTCCCTGTCAGTCCTTGGTGGGTCATCAACCACTGCAGCGGCTGGTGGTCTGTTATGAGCGTGAACTCCCTCCCCTGCAAGTATACTCTGAAGTGTTTCACTGCCCACACGGCTGCTAGCCCTTCCCCATGATATGAGCTGTACTTTGCTTCCGCGGGGTTGCAGCTCTTGCTCGCATATGCCACCACCCTTTCCTCCCCATCTAGCTCCTGGCAGAGTATAGCGCCCATGCACTGGCTGCTCCAATCGGTATAGAGGCAGAAGGGCTTGTCAGCCTTTGGCAGCTGCAGTATTGTCGCCGTCTGCACCGCCTCCATCAAGTCCCTTAACGCTGCCTCCTGGTCTGTCCCCCACTCCCACTTTCTGTCCTCCTTCAGCAGTCCGTTCAGTGTTGTCGCTCACTTGCTGAAGTTCGGGACAAACCTGTGGTAGTAACTCAGAAATCCCAGCACTGCCCTTAGTCCGCTCCTGTCCTTCGGCTGCTGCAGCCTGTTCAGCACCTCAATCTTTGCCTGCTGAATCCCTATCTGCCCTCCCCTGACCTCGTACCCCACGTACTGTACGGTTGCCTCTCCCCATCTGCATTTCTTCGGGTGGCAGGTCAGCCCTGCATCTGCCAATGCCTTCAGTATCCGCTCCACATCCCTCACATGCTCTTCTTCGCTCTTTCTGAAGATTACTACATCGTCTATGTAACACGCCGCACAGTCTAGTCCCCTCATGACGCTATCCATCACCCTCTGAAAGATGGCTGACGCGTTCCACAGCCCAAATGGCATGAACAGCCATTCATACAGCCCATCTGCCCCATGAAATGCCGTCTTCCGCACGTCCTCCTCCCTTATCCGAATCTGGTTGAACCCCTGCCTTAAATCTAGCGTGCTGAAAATCTCTCCTGCCCCCAGTCGGTCAAAGATATCTTCAGCCGTTGGCATGGGGTACCTGTCGGGCACTTTCACCTTGTTCAGTGCTCGGTAGTCCCCACACATCCGTCTGCTCAGCACTTCCCCCAGCAGATCCTTCCGTGCGGCTACAACTGTTGGTGTTGCGTACTCGGACTCTGATCGCTATATCAGTCCCGCTTCTAACAGCTCCTTACATTTTTCCTTGCAAATGTCCTCGTCTGCAGGTGTCATTCTCCGCTTCCTCTGAAATACCGGCTCATCTGTGACCAGCTTCAGCTCCATCTCCTTCACCGAACACTTACCCAGCTCCTGTAGGGTGAACGCGAAGGCATGCCTGTACCTGGCCAGCACCTCCTGCATCGCCTCCTTTCCCTTCTCACTCATGGCATTCCCCACCACCCAGGCTGGCTCTTCCTTGGCTGCCGTGCATACCCATGCCCCCACCTTTTTCATCCCTCCTCCCTCGGTTTCCTGTTCCTGCTCCTCTCCCATGACCAACCCTCTCCACATTCGCCGCAAAAGCCACTGCATGACCTGACCGTCCATGGCCTGCCCCAGTGCTTTCTGTCATTCCTGTTCTTTCCCCCCTGCTGCATCGGTTATCCCTTCTCCATACCCCATCGCTAGTTCCCGTTCCAGCGCGGTAGGTTCCTCCCATCTCTTCGTCCTATGATCATACACCATGCCTTCTCCTGGCAGCCCATCCTCCTCCCTAAAACCGGCTGCCCCTTTGTATCCCACTAGTGTCGGCCATGCCCTGCGCTCTGCCCCCACTTTGTTGCATGGGCATTGCGTCTCATGTCTGCCCTTCCAGACTGGTGCCGCTGTCCTGCCCGGCTCCAGGATCTCCTGCACAGTTTTGCTCCAATCCCTCCGTATCCCGTTCAGCTCCTGCTGTAATTGCTCTTCCGTCACGACGTTCTGCCAGTAGCGTCTGACTCGGTGAGCTCGTGCCCCTAGCCTGGCTGCGTCACACCTCACTCCCTTCCCCAGCTTCCTTGTTACCAACTCTCGGACTTTCCTCACTGGTTCTCTGCAGTCCCCTTCCAGGTCCAAATGCTCCAGCAGGTACACCAGCTTCTCTTGCCTTTCCTTGATCCAGGCGATGATACAAAGCAAGTTGACCAGCAGTGCTCCACTTGGATCTCCTAGTCCCTTTCCTTTCCCCGCTCTTGATACTGCTTGGCACTCCCACCCTGCTACCAGCAGGTCCACGTGCCCCCAGCCCCTCACCACTTCCTTTGTGATGTTCTTCACATCCGTCAGTGTCCCCTGCATTGCCTTGATTACCACTTCTTCGTCCAGCAGCTCGGGATACTCTCTCTGCAGCTTCCTCGCATGGTGCTCGGCCATCTTCCTTACCTTCTCATTTTTCTCAACGTAGATCCACTCTTTCACGGTTATCCCTGCCCTGAACACCGCCGCCAATCCCGCTCCTATGCCTCCGAGCAGTTCTACCAGTCTGATTGGTTCCTGCCACGCGTTGGTCTCTGCTGCCTTGCCCACCAGTCCCGCTTTCCCTCTGTCTCTATTCCCCGCCTGTTCTGCCATATACGCCCTTCTTGGCTCCTGCCTGATGAATTGTACTGGCAGCTCTCCCGTTCTGCTTCCCCGCTTCCAGTACTGCTTCTGAAACTTCACCTTTTCCTTCCACGTGCAGATGGTCATTCCCACACCCCAGATCAGGTCCGTCCCCAGTAGTACATTGAAGTCTTCAGAGTCAGAGATCCCACACTGTAGTCGTATGCTGGTTTGCTCGTCCCTTCCCGGCATCAGCACCACCTCCACTGGAGTCTTTGTGCACGGCAACCACTTAGGCTCGCCTCCCTCTGCAGTCATAACCAGCATCCCCCGCTTTATGTGCTGCCCTTGTCCGGTCAGTCTCAGCTTCTGTGCTAGCCGTTTCCCCAGCATCACGCTCTGTGCCCCTGTATCTAGGATCGCAGTCTTTGCTATCTCCCCTCCCATAGTCACTGTTCCTGCTTCTGCCACCAGTACCGTTGCTTGGCTGGCTAGTCGGTCTTTGGGATGCCTGGCTGGCTCCTCATCCCCTTCACTCTCTTCTTCCGTTTTCTGTTTTGGTCTCCCTCTCTCCTTCACTATGTGTTCTTTCCTCCCATCCTTGCCCCCGCTCCTCAGACCCATCTCTTCTCGGCAGCGCATTGCTAAAAAAGTATGTTTTGGCAACCGTTCTTCCTCCTCCCTTTCCTCCTCTTCCTCCTCTCTTGCATACAAGCCCGCTTCCTTCTCCTTCTTGCCTCCCATCGCCTGCAACCGCGCTTGCAGCTTCTCAATCTGGTTTGCTATGTCCTCTTGTGACCTTCTCGGTCCACCCGTCTTTTGATAGCAGTCTTTCTGCTGATGCCCCCTTTTTCCGCACACGTCACAGATCGGCGCATCAGGGCACTCCCGCCAGCGGTGGCCTGGTTTGCCACATGTGTCACAGTTCTTGCAGTTCATCTTCACATGCCCTGGCTGTCCACACCTGTAGCACGTCCTAGTGTCTGTCCTCCTCTCCTGCCGCTGCTCCTCTCCGCTTCCTGCCCCTGGTATCATTGCGGCTGCCCAGGTGGGTCGTTTCTTCTCCGCTGCTTTGGGCAGGTATGCCTCATAGCGCCTCTGTGCCAGCTCCACCTTTTCTGCCAGCTCAAATACTTCTTCCAGCGTTGCCTCCGCCCCTAACTCGTAGACCCTCATCCTCAGCCCTCCTGCTAACCCATCATCCAGCCCCGCCAGGAACTTGCTGATCAGCATACTGGTGTCCGTGCACACCACATCTTCGGCCAGGTTCATGAGTCGCCCATAGTATGTTAACAGTGACTCGTCCTTCTTGCGTCTGAAGTCCTGAAACTCCCTGATCCGGTCCGCTGTATGCCCGGGAAACTGCTTGCGCAACCACGCCAGAAACAAGGTTGTCGGGTCATCTCCATCTTCCTCCGCCCTTCTTAGCCACTCTTGCATTTTCATGCGATACAAAGTCTCTGCCTCCCCTCCCAATGTGTTGGGCAGACTGAGGAAGAAGTCGATAGGTTCCATCCCCCCACGATCACACCGATACTTGACATTCCCAATCTGCATCAGATAATTCTTCAGGTTAGTGCCCGTCCCTTCATTTCCCGTGAAGCGCACTGGCACCTCCACCCTAGGCGGCGCCTGTGTGCCCCATCTCCCTATGTTCCAGGTCCCTATCACCCCACGCTCCGCATGGCTACCTTCTCCTCTGCGCTCCCTCATTCCTCTGCTGCATGCGCTAGCTCCGTACAACACCCTCTCTATTCCCTCCCTTGCGGCTCTAGCCCCGCTGGATCCCTCTCCTGTCTGCCATGGCCTCCTTGAGCTCTTTGGACTCGGACTCCCTCTCTGCTCCCCTTCCCATGTCTCCTTCCACCTGCCTTCTTCCCCCCTTCTCCTTTCCTTCCTCTCAGGCGAGTATTCCTGACCTCGCCTATCTCGCTCTACCCTGTCCTGCCGCTGCTGATCTTCTCGCTTCCTGTCTTCTGCCCCTGAAGCATGCAGTGATCCTAGCCTGTCCTCCCTGCGGTACCCCTCTTTGTGCTCTCTTCCCTTTTGCGTTGAGTCCCACCCCTCTCCTTCTTCACCATCGCTACGCCCTCCCTCCCTCGGCAGCCCCAAACCTCGCCAGTCACCCCTCGCCATGCGCCGCCTGCGCTCATACTTCTCCCTCGGCTCGGGCGAGCAGAATGCTCCAGCGGGCGCATGCCAACTCCTCTCTCTTCCAAGACGCTCCCTGGTATGACATTCACCTCTCCCACTCCTGTCGTGCTTCAACTCATATTCATACAGCCCTGCAGGTACGCGCTCTTCCTTCCTCCCTCCCCCTTTCTCAATACCTGTTTCTTCGCGACGCTGACCACGCCGGCGACTCTGACAACAGGTGCTCACGCACTGGCTATATCTACCGACTCGAGCCTATCGGGCCGTGGCAGTCGAGCAAGTAGGAACTAATTGCTCTCTCCTCAGCTGAAGCAGAATATATTGCACTCTGCTCAGCCACCAAGGAAGGACTGTACCTTCGCGAACTTCTGGAAGAAGCGAAGCTGGCTCAGTCACCCAGCTGTCAGAACTATGTTGTAGGCTGTAGTGGGGTACTCCTTATGGGGTACAGTATTGTTAGGGTTTCCTACTTGTACTCCTCATGCTGCTCAATGAACTCATTCCTCGTTCTTATTCTCACATGGTATTAGAGGAGAATCGTTCCTAGGGCCCACCGAACGTTCCGCCCTGCCCTAACTGAATTTTTTTCTAGCTGCCCCTGCACCCGCGCTGCCTTGCAGCCCGCGTGCTGCCCCTGTGACCGTGCTGCCCCTGCAGCCGTGCCTGCCTCTGCACCCCGTGGGAGCTGCCTCTGCAGCCCGCGCGCCGCCCTCCCGAGCAACTGTGCCTGCCCCTACAGCCGTGCCTACCCATGCAGCCGTGCCTGCCACTGCAGCCCGTGGGTGCTGCCTCTGCAGCCGTGCCTACCCCTGCAGCCCGTGGGCACTGTCTCTACAGCCGTGCCAGCCCCTGCAGCCCGTGGGTGCTGCCCCTGCAGCCTTGCCTGCCTCTGCAGCCCGTGGGAGCTGCCCCTGCGGGACCCGCGTGGCGTCCCCCCCCTGCTCGTCGTGGCGCCCCTTGGGCGCCGTCCCTGCTCGCCGCGGCGCCCCCGGGGCGTCGCCCCTACTCGTCGCGGCGCCCCCTGGGCGTCGTCCCTGCTCGTCGCGGCGCCCCCGGGGCGTCGTCCCTGCTCGTCGCGGCACCCCCTGTGCGTCGTCCCTGCTCGTCGCGACGCCCCCGGGGCGTCGCCCCTGCTCGTCGCGGTGCCCCGTGGGCGCCGTCCCTGCTCATCGCGACGCACCCGGGGCGTCGCCCCTGCTCGTCGCAGCGCCCCCTGGGCGCTGTTCCTGCTCGTCGCGGCGCCCCCGGGGCGTCGCCCCTGCTCGTTGCGATGCCCCCTGGGCGCCTTCCCTGCTCGTCGCAGCGCCCCCGGGGCGCCTTCCCTGCTCGTCGCGGCGCCCCCTGCAGCAGCTGCCTCGGAGCCCCGCCCTGCAGCAGTTGCCGCGGAGCCCTCTGCCGCCGTCGCGGCACCGCCCTGCTGCAGCTGCCGCGGAGCCGCCTGCAGCAGTCCCGGCCCCGACCTGCAGCAGCTGCCGCGGAGCCCCCTGCCGCTGTCGCGGCCCCGCCCTATAGCTGACCCGGCCCCACCGTCGCCGCCGTCGTGCGCGTACCCTGCTCGCCACGGCGAGCGACTGCCCTTCCGGCCACTGGTGAGCACTTGCCCTACCCGCGCTTCCTGCGCGCCTGCCTTACTAGCGCGCTGCCGCGCTGGGCTGCCTGCTAGCCGAGCCGCGCCGCCCAGCCGAGCCGCGCCGCCCAGCTGAGCCGAGCCGCCTTGCAGCACCGAGCCGCCCAGCCAAGCCGTGTCGTGCTGCCGGGCTGTGCAGCCCTGCTCTACTGAGCCGCACTGCCCTGCCCGTGCTGCTACTGCTGTTTCTGCTGCTACTACTGCTGCTACTGCTACTTCTGCTACTGCTGCTCCTCGCGGTGGCTAGATGCAGCTCCAGCGACGTCCGAGTGAGTCCCTCATGCCCCAGTAGCTTCGTGAGTGGTACCCTAGTTGGAGTTGTAGGGGTGGCCGCGCTGCTACTACTGCTACTGCTGTTAGTGCTGCTACTGCTGCTACTGCTGCTATTGCTACTACTGCTGCTACTGCTGCTACTGCTGTTACTGCTGCTACTGCTACTACTGCTGTTACTTCTGCTACTGCGGTTACTACTGCTACTGCTGCTCCTGGTGGTGGCCAGATGCAGCTCCAGCGACGTCCGCGTGAGTCCCTCACGCCCTAGAAGCTTCGAGAGTGGTATGCTAGTTGGGGTTGTAGGGGTGGCCGTGGTGGGAGTCGCCCTTGGGCGGGTCGTTCGGGAGCTTCTTGTAGTGACCAGGTGCAGCTGCAGCAGGGTCCGCACGCGGTCCTTTCGGCCCAGCGACTTCGTGAGTGGTACGCTCAGAGTAGAGGGTCACGGAGTACTGCTCGCTGCCCGTACATCATTCGCACTGGTGCTCAAGCTCGTCAGCCTTGTGGGACGATTGGTCACACAGAGTCCCACTGCTTCGCCAGTCTGAGCGACGCCTAGCGTACCGAGTTTGGCGACGACGCTGAGCTCCCCTCCTGGCTGGAGCTGCTTAGGCAGGGGGTAGATATCTTTGCTCTTGACTGTGATGCTATCCTCACACTCCTCCACGGTTCTGCCGTATCCGGCGTACCCGTCTGGCTCTCTGTCTGGCCTCCACCTCCCCTTGTTCTCCACGAACTTGGTGAGTGGAGCTGACCTTCAGGACGCGTGGGTTGACCAGTTCACTCCTGGAGGTCAGCAGGTGACCCACTGTTCGTGTACTCGGAAGGGCCGGCACCTAGCCACGTTCATCCGTCAGCCTGGGTCGAGCCTGAACACCCTGACTACCGTGTCTCCTCCTGTTGCTGATTCTGGTCAAGTAGCTGCATCAGGTTAGGTGTTTGCTGCAGCGTCCTAGTCTGGTCCTGAGTCTGCCCTTTGCTCGTGTCGCCTCCTGCCTCATCTCAGAGGCATGGCCTCCCGTGTCCTTGTCACTGGTCTTCCCCGGTCTCTCCCTCCCCTTCCCCCGGCAGCGCGCCGCTCCTCACTCCTCCGAGTTCCCTCCGACGGAGGCTCCCCTGCACACGCTTTACATGGACGTGTGGGGCCCAGCCCGCGTCCGTGGCCAGGGTCACGAGCGCTACTTTCCGCTGGTCGTTGATGATTACACGCGTTACACCACAGTCTTCCCCTTGCACTGCAAAGGTGAGGTCACTGAGGTGCTGATCGACTGGATACGCGCTGCTCGTCGTCAGCTCAGCGAGAGTTTCGGCTCGGACCATCCTGTTCTGCGTCTGCACTCCGACAGAGGTGGAGAGTTTTCCTCCGACCATCTGCGAGCCTCTGTCGTGCGGAGGGCATCCACCAGACGTTCACGATTCCAGCCTCTCCACAGCAAAATGGGATTGCTGAGCGCCGCATTGGCATGGTCATGGATGTCGCTCGTACGTCCATGATCCATGCGGCTGCTCCCCATTTTCTGTGGCCGTTCGCGGTTCAGTACGCTGCGCATCAGATTCACCTCCAGCCCCGGGTCTCCATCCCGGAGACCACACCTACTCTGCGGTGGACGGGGAAGGTTGGCGATGCGTCTGCGTTCCGTGTCTGGGGATCTTGAGCTTTCGTCCGCGACTTGTCTGCGGACAAGCTGTCCTCCCGTGCTGTTCCCTGCGTCTTCCTTGGCTTCCCCCCTGACGCGCCTTGTTGGCAGTTTTACCACCCCACCTCGCGCCGTGTTCTGTCTTCTCGGGACCAGTCAGGCAAGAGAACAAAGCAAAGCAAAGCCCAGGGTGGATCACAAGGTCACCACGCATTCTGAGCACAAGCAAGCGGCCACAAGGCCAGTTCACATGCAGAGTTATAATAGCAAGGCAGTACACTGATCACAACCTAGCAAGAGTAAACAAGCAGGTTTAAAGATATATATTAGTGTACAACAAGAGCAAGTCAAGCAACCAACAGGTGAGGCAGAGTGGGCACACGCCCAAGAGCTGTACAGAAACGCTGATGATCACCAGACCCAAGGGCCTTGGTGAAGACATCAGCAGTGTTGGCCCGAGAGGCCACGTAAGCAAGGCGCAGCTGACCACGCTGCTGCAGCTCACGCGCAAGGAAGTAGCGAAGAGCAATGTGCTTCGTTCTGTGCTCCAGTTTGACGAGTCGGTTCCTTACTACCATCTCTTCCCCTATCGCACTGCCCTCCTCCCCCCCCGCCGCTCTTCCTCGCGCCAGGTCCTCCCCCAGTAGACCCCCTCCCCACTCAGGGTCCTGCCCCCTCAGGTGTGTCCCAAGTAGACGTAGTCGAGCATATCGAGGTAGCTTTTGACTCTGGTGCTGCTATGGGTGCTAAGCCTACGGGTGCCGGGCCTGGGGGTGCTGAGCCTGAGCGTGCGGAGCCTGGGGAAGCAAAGTCTGGGGGTACTGAGACTGGGGGTGATAAGTCTGGGGGTGCTGAGCCTGGGGGTGCTGAGTCTGGGGGTGCTGAGCCTGGGGTTGCTAAGTCTGGGGGTGCGGAGCCTGAGGGTGCTGGGCCTGCTCCTGTGGAGTCTGGCGGTGCTGAGCCTGGAGGTCCTTCGGGTGCTTCGTCCCGGCGGGAGCCATTCTCTCCACAACAGCTGTGTGAGTGGTTTGCTCGGCGCTGGAGCCGTGCTAGTGGAGCTGGTGGTTCTACGGGCGCTGGAAGCCGTGGTGCTGTTGGAGGTCCTGCTGCTGCTGGAGCTACTGGGGCTTTTGGAGCCACGGGTCCCGGAGGTGCTCGTACTAGAGGTACTGGAGCTGCTGGGCCTGGTGGTGCTGCAGGAGCTGGAGCTGCTGGAGATGCTGGAGTTGGCGCTTCTGGTGCTGAAGGAGCTGGAGCTGGTGGTGCTGCTGGAGTTGGAGCTGCCACTGGGGGTGCTGGTTCTGTCCCTGCTGGTTTTGGAGGCGCTGCGCGGCCACGGCCGTACTACGTTCCGCTCCTTTAGCAGGTTCTTGGTCTACCTCCTTCCTTAGAGTGTCCACCGCCTGTCCAGTCAGAGTCCTAGATACAACCTTCCTCCCCACTGCCTGCTCCTTCTCCTTACACTGGTCCGACCGGAGGTCCTGCTGAGCGTCGTGAGCCTGCGTCTCGTCCTGCGTTGCCTGTTCGTGCTGCTAGCACAAGTCGTCGTGGTTCGCGTCAGCGTCCTCCTCCTATCCCTGGCACGCACCGGATGGCTCTGTGCCCTTCCAATGCTCCACAGCGTGTCCCTCTGCCGTCACCTCCTGTGTCCTCTCTTCCCGCCCTTAATGACCCGAAGTTTGACTCCCTTCGTAATGCTAGTCCTACTGTCACGCGTCTACTGGCCACTGCTGTCACTGACCCTTCCTTTGAGTCCACTGTTGCGTCTGCCTTAGTTGCTGAGCTTGTCGACTTTGCTGCTCACTGTTGTCTCGACTCCGCCGCTAGTCTTCTTGCTGAGTCTAAGTCTGTCTGTCCTCCGTCCGTCGGGGGTGAGTGTGCTCTTGGCACGGACGTCCTTGAGGACAGGCAGTAGGACTTTGAGTGCTTTGCAGCCGCTGTACCTCATCTCGTGTCCATGCTGATTGCACCTGAGGGAGACCCGGATGCACCAGACATCCCGACCCCGCGCTCTTACGCAGAGGCGATAGAGGGGTCCCTACTCCTCTCAGTGGCAGTCAGCCATGGACACAGAGATGGCATCCTGGAAGTCCACAGGCACCTACGTCGACGAGGTTCCCCCTCCTGGGGCGAACATCGTTAGTGGCATGTGGATTTTCAGGGTGAAGCGGTCGCCGGGTTCTCCGCCTGTCTTCAAGGCGCGTTACGTTGCTCGAGGCTTCAGTCAGCGACAGGGAGTTGACTTCTTCCAGACCTTCTCCCCGACCCCGAAGATGACCTTTCTTCAAGTTCTGCTGCACGTCGCTGCTCAGCGTGACTACAAGCTTCACTCTCTTGACTTCAGCATAGCCTTCTTGCAGGGCAGCCTCCACGAGGAGATTTGGCTGCGCCGCCCACCTGGCTTCACTGGGTCGTTCCCTCCAGGTACCCAGTGGAGCCTCCGGCGGCCAGTCTACGGTCTCCGCCAGGTGCCCCGTGAGTGGCACGACACACTGAGGACTACGCTTGCGGCTCTTGGGTTTGCTCCTTCCACTGCTGACCCGTCGCTGTTTCTCCGCACTGACACTAGCCGCCGTTCTACATCCTCGTGTACGTCAACGACTTGGTCTTTGCTATTGCTGACACTGCTGGACTGGCCCACGTGAAGTCGGAGCTGCAGAAGAGACACACGTGCACAGACCTGGGTGAGCTGCGTAGCTATCTTGGCTTGCAGATCACCCCGGACAGAGCACGGCGCACCATTACCTTGACTCAGTCACACATGGTGTAGCAGGTCCTTCAGCGCTTCAACTTCAATAACTCCTCGCCTCAGGCCACTCCTCTAACTACTCGCCACTCACTCTCAGCTCTGCCTTTGGATGAGTCCGTAGAGCCGAGTGGCCCGTACCTAGAGCTTGTTGGCTGCCTCAAGTACTTGATGACCTGCACTCGACCTGACCTGGCATACCCTCTTAGCATCTTGGCACGCTATGTTGCTCCTGGAAGACACCGACCAGAGCACATGGCTGCAGCGAAGAGGGTGTTGCCCTACCTGTGCAGTACGTCGGGCATGGGGCTCATGCTTGGAGGACGGGCTCGAGTTGTCCTCACTGGTCATGCAGACGCTTCTTGGGTTGACGACTTGGCTACGCAGCGGTCGTCACAGGGTTACACCTTCAGCCTTGGCTCCGGTTCTTTTTCGTGGTGGTCAACCCACTCATCTTCTGTTCTGAGCTCCAGTTGTGAGGCTGAGATCTACGCTGGGGCCATGGCTACACAGGAGTTACGCTGGCTCACCTACCTGCTGACCAACTTAGGAGAGGCGCCTCGTTCTCCTCCAGTTCTGTACGTCGACAACAAGGCCATGCTGGCCTTGTGTCAGGAGCACAGACTGGAGCACAGAACAAAACACATTGCTCTGCGCTACTTCCTTGCTCGAGAGTTACAGCAGCGTGGTCAGCTGCGTCTTGATTACGTGGCCACTTGGGCCAACACTGCTGATATCTTTACCAAGGCACTTCAGCCTTGTGATCATCAGCGCTTTTTTTCTATGTTAGGTCTTGTGCCTACTGGGCCTCACTTGCTTACCTCTTGACTTTGCTTGTACTGTGATCTATATATACATGTGCGTGCATGCTTACCTTTATTAGGCTACGATCACTGTCTTGCTTGTTCACTTTGATTTATAATCTTGCATGGCCTTGTACTTGTGCTCAGAATGTGTAGTGACGTTGTGATCCACCCTGAGCTTGACCTTGCCTTGTTCTCTTTCTTGTCCCCCACTTTGCCTATGGGGGTGTGTCAGAACTATATTGTAGGCTGTAGTGGGGCACTCCTTATGGGGTACATTAGTGTTAGGGTTTCCTACTAGTACTCCTCATGCTGCTCAATAAAATCATTCCTCTTTCTTATTCTCACATCAGCTTCTCCTTGTTTTGCGACAATCAGTCAACGATTCGCATAGCAAACAAGAGCGGATTCGCGAATAGGACAAAGCACATCGCACTACGATATTTCTTCGTCAAGGACGAGAATAAGAAGGGGAGACTTGAGCTGTCTTACTGCCCCACGTCGGAGATGGCAGCTGACTACTTGACCAAGAAGCTCGGAAAACAGAAGTTCGAGTACTGCATGCTGCTGACTGGACAAGGCCACGTCACTAACAGCGACACTCTAGAAGCAAAGGGGAGTGTTGGAAACAAAGACACTTAAACGCTTCTGATGTGTCGAAACACGTAACTACAAGCGGAGCGAACTACAACGAAGCAACGGCGATCAACCATCGGAGGTTGATAGAAAACGTAACCGTTGGAGGTTATGCGAAGGTCAAAGGTCGTTGACCTCTGACTTGACAAATACAGTGCAACAGCTAGGACAAACAACTTACTCGATACTGAGCAGTTGCTCGTGTCCTCACTGTATCAAACCGCAATAATAACAGTAAAACAGTTATTAGTTACACCCTTTCATATTCCTTGTAATCTTATAAAAGGCTTGTATTATTTTCTTATGATCCATCTGCTTTGCCCTCACATACCAGCCAGGGCCTCAGATCGGTTATTGTCAACACTTTCTGGTCAGTGTTGGTCCTAAAAAAAAAACTTTCTCTTAGTGTCGTTCTGTGAAAACACCCTGAAAAATCAGTGTTGTATCTGGGAAAAAACTTTCCAATCAGTGTTGATAACAATTAATAGGCTGATTTATTCATTATAGTTCAGCAAGCGAACACTTTTAATAATCGTATACAACCACTAATACCACATCGCATCCTCATCACCACCGTCTGCTGCACCTACATCCTCCTCTTCATCTAGGTCTATAGGGCTGGCCTGGTCTCCTGCCTCTGCCTCCTCCTTCCTCCGACGCCTCCTATTTGCCTCCTGCCTGGCGATGTTGCAGGTGTTGAGCGGCTTTCGCTTCTTGGAGTTACACCAGATCTCAACAATCTCGTCCCAGTTGGGCTTGTAGCGGAGCAGGGACATGCACATTAAGTCACTAAGCCGAGCATCTTTGAGGCTGCCTCGCGACCAGGACTTGATGACGTTCTGTCGCAAGAAGCCGCGCTCGCATTCGACTGTGCTCAACGGCAGGACCGCCACCGCCACCCACAGCCGCACCAGGTTTGGGTAGTGCTGCTGCCAGTCGTCGGTCTTGAGCATGGCGGTAAGACCAGTGTGGAATCCTCGCTCACCCTTTGGTGCACGTGAAAGGACGGGGATTGGCAGTCGCACTTCCTTGACTGCTTTTTCCTTGTCAACACCTGCAGTCAGAAAAACAAGCATATATTAAGAAACATAGTGGTTGATAAAAGAAATCCGACATGACACGAGGATGGAGAGGCACGGCATGCACACATAAGGCATCTGGCTCACCAAGTATAATCTCCTCGCACTCTTCCACCCGGAAGAGAGTGATCAGCGCCTCAAGATGCTCCTGACACTTTGCTTGGCGCTCGTGCCTGTCGTGCGGCCAATTGTCGGGCATGAACAAGCTCACGCCCGAGAGCTTGTCGAGGTCACCCAACCGATCCAGGAGGTTGGCCGCGATGAGCTCAGTGAACTCGGTGCAGATGTCAATGCATGCGTCGTGGTGCCCAGGTCCAGGGTAGTCGTCAAGTTTTTCTTCATGCAGTATGAGCGTGAAGGTGCATGCCTGCCCGTCCGAGTCGCTGCCCTCAATGCAGACTTCCCGCTTGTCTTTGGGGCCATGCTTCTCAAGCCATGGTGAGAGCTTTGGACTGAGCCCTCCGCCAAACTCATCCCTCCAGTCGATGTAACGGGCCTCCAGATGTCCAGTTGTACGGCGAATCTGCGTATGCACAGCTGAGAGATCGAGCTGTGGGGGATGGAAGCAAGGCAGAAGAAGTTGGGGCGCCAGATTTTATGCTAAGCTACAGATAAAAAACAGACAGAACGCATAGACAATGGCCATGCAAGTCTAGCCTACGTGGACGCACCTTTCGTCGCTGGAACATCCTACTCATGACGTTCATCTGGTCAAGCACGTCGGCAAGGAAGAACAGGAGAAAGTGGAACTGGAACAACGTCACCACCTTGTACAGCTTGTCATTCCACTCCTTCAGTATCGTGATGACTGTTGGCAGGACCGCCACAAACCTGGCGATGGCATCACCACGTGATAGCCACCGTACACTGTGAATTCCTTGCAGCTCCAGAAAAGTCTCGGTAGAAACCTCTTGGAGGTCCTTGAAGCGCTGATGCCATGGACTCGAACGGCCCAGATGCTCGGCGAAGGCACGAATGGTGTTCTCGATCATGTTGAAGACAGGTAAGCTCTCGGCAGCATCCTTAGCGGCAAGGGCTACCCTGCGGCAAAACTCACAGGGACAGTGTATTAGAACAATATCAAGGAACAAATAAGACAAATCATAGACGCGGGATTTAAACTTACCGGTGTGCAATACAATGACAAGCGACGAGGTGCGGTATGCGAAGCCAAAGCCTTGCAACCAAGCCCGACCGTGCTCCCATCATCACGGACGCCCCGTCCGTGCTGATGCCCACGATGCGTCTCAAGTCAACACCACACGCCTGCAGTTGGGACAACAACAACTGCAACAGTGAAGCCGCATCCGCCTTGTCAACAGTCAGCAGAGCCATGAACTCGCAGGCGAGGCGTGAGTTGCGAATGAACGTGACGAACAAGATGAGGTATTTGCCTCTGCAGCGATCGGTGCTCTCATCGCATGAGATGCCAATGTAGGGACTTGCCAGGATCTCCTCAAGCCGTGTTGTCTGCAGCCACGTTGCCATAGACTGAGTCAACTCCCCGAATCCATGCCTGTCAAGCAAACAAGAACATGTTGGTTAGCCCGTGCCATCACAAGATAATACAGTGCAATCAATATTAAGAAAAGGACTTACGTGGTGTAGTACGTCACGTATCCCTTCTTTGGGAATCCGGGGACTCCCGTCTCAGCAAGGTAACGGACCAATCCCACCCACAGATCCATTGGTGCATCTTGCCTGCTGACAAAGAGTAGGGCATCCATCAGATTCACCACTCGGACCTTCTTGCTGTCATGCGTGAGTGGATGCTCGCTAATCCGCGCCTGCCTCGTCGCGCCAACGAGCTGATCCTGCCGATGTTTCACAAGCTTGTGCTTGTTGGTGGCAGCGTGTCACATGAATGCCTGCTTTTGAACGTCGATTGCCCCTTCGGTGCACTTGCCGGTCTTGCCAGACAATCCTGCATATTCTGTACACAGAGAACACTTGAAGGCAGGGTGACCAGTTGAAGTTTTGACAAGCTGCAACCAGGCAAATTGACCTTGCCAGCGTTGTTTTGAACCTATCAAGAGCAATGGCATACAGCTCCTCAGCAGTAGCTGTCGGTTGGTTCGAGGCTGCAGCTTCGAGTATGGGCGGAGTGGGCATGTTGGTGGGTGCTATCGGTGGCGCTGATGAAGGTCAAAGGAAGTTCAACTTTGTCTGGACAAGCCGAGCAGCCGGGGACGCCGATGCAGCTGCGTGAGGGTGAGATGCAGGTGGAACGGGCCGACCGGCAGGGGACGCCGCTTCGTGAGCAGTTGGTTGCGTTGCAGGTGGAACGGGCCGACCTGCAGGGGACGCCGCTTCGGGAGCAGCTGGTTGCGATGCAGGTAGAACGGGCCGAGATGACGGGGACGCCATCTCAAAACCTGGTGGAAGAGCCGGAGATGTATCCATACAAGAAGCCGGGGACGGTGCTGCTGGTGTTGACGGCTTGACATGTACCGTAGTGGGTACAGTGTCGGTGACATCGGGTGGCGTTGCGGTGTTAATAACTGGGGCAACAATTGAGTCTTGGTGGGGCGGAAGTTACGGTGGGAATAGCCGTAACTGAAGTAACGGGCGGATTCTTGCTACAAGGTGGGATGGTTGCTTTAGAAAGGGAACACAGCAACAGGTCTAGACCCGTACGTGCTATCTCGATCTCTATGTCGTCAGCATCGTCGTTGGCAGACGCACCATTAACGGGTCCAGCCATGGCGGGAGTATGGACGAGAGAAGGAGGGTGGAGTGGATAGTCAGCCGAGAAACAGCCAGAACAAAGCTCACCTAATCTCACATGGCGCTCAAGAATGGGGTGAAAGGGATGGGGAAGGGAGGGTCACCACACCTCGTTGGTGATTGGTTGACAGCCTCAAACAAAAGCCACCATGCAGGCGTGGATGGTCCCCTAAAACCTAGGCCATCCACGAAATGTGATGTATGTGCCCCTGTTTCCTGCACAATTCCACGGCGTCACGGGTTACGACAGTGACGCAGTAGAATCTTGCCAGCCTGGCCATGTGATTGGGCACGGTTGTGATTACCTGAAACTGCCAATCACTTGCCAGCTTGACAGATGATGGCGACAACACATCGAGTCAGGTACGTGTGTGGTGTGGATACAGTAAGATGCCATTTCCCATGATTGACGGTGACGGCGGATAGGCGGGATTTTTTTTTTCTGGATAAACTGAATCTAGGCATTTTCGCAACTACACCTGTACCCTCTACTGTATGATTCAATTCAGGGTCCCCAAGCAAAAACACGCTGGAAAATCAGGATAGGCATGGAAAAACAAAAACTTTCTCATCAGCGCTGGGTCCAAAAAAACACCCTGAAAATCAGTGTTTAAAGCCCAAATCAAAATAAAATTCATGCAATTTGAGGGCTTGATACTAGCCATGGGTTTTTTTATCAGAGTAAATTAATCTGTTTCTCTGAAAATCAGAGTGGTTCTTAGGGGTCACTCTGACGTGTTTGAGTAATTTTTTTGGAAGATACTTTTTCTCTGATTTGTCAGGGTTTTGATTTTAGCTATTCTGACAGACAAGTGTATATTTTTGGCGAATGTATTCTTCTCTGTACAGGGTATAGGCATTTCGACCGAGCCCCTCCTTCCCGAATTGGTGGAACTTGGCAGGACTTGAAAGATGTCAATTAATGTGCGTCATCATGGCAAGTTATGAGCGCGTAGCACAACGGTCATGGTTTTGGTAGGAGTGCAAGAGGCATGGGTTCAATACATGAGAAGATACCCAGAGTCAGAAAAATTGGTATATTAACAAGCTAGAGTATATTTTTCCGAAGTCAAGTTTTCTCTAACAATCAGAGTAATGCTCATAATGAACCCTGAATTTCAGAGTTCCCTAGAAAACAGCTCTGAAAATCCGAGTAGTGAAAATCCAAAAAAAGCCCTGATACCAAGCGCAAGGTGGTTCAGTACTTGTCATTAAACGCTTCCGCAAACTACAACATTCCTACTCCAGCTGGCCTCTGGATAGGATTTGGGGCACTCTTACTCGCAAGGCCAGTTCGCTGAAGTTGGTCTTTCAGTAAGGGTGGGTCAGCCATGTCAGTCTTTTTTATTAGTGTCAAGCTGGAAAGGTACTCTTGCTCATCAGTGTGCACATTGTTTTCACACTTTCATGTTTAGACAAAAGCGTGGATTACATATAAAAGATGGCACTAACTAACATAGCAACTAAAGCACCGGTGCCTGGTTCTAACAAAATAAGCTTAGCAGTGAGCACAAGTTAATACGGTATAGGAACTCTTGAGCAGGGCGGCGCTTCTTGCCAGCATTGAACATTGCTACCATATGCATGAGCCCCGCGAATGAAACTCAACTTAGGTTGTTGCCGCCACTTCTGCCGTGCCGAACAGAAACCGGATTTCAGATTCTTGGCGGCAAAGTTGTGAGCAGCAGCGGTATTCTCCGTTACATGTGTTGCGCTTTTCGTGGTGTCAGTTCAAGCGTCGTGGTGCACGTCACGCCCCGCATAAGCCAGCGCGGTCTCAGCCTCAGTGGAGGCGACGACGGGCTCTGGTTCAAGCAGTCGCTTAGAAGGCTCTGTTAAAAATCCAAGGCCCTTTCATGAGGGTGAGTGCAGGACTTTACGACGAGCCCCGCCGTCATCCTCACCGCTGGTGTCAACAGCCATGATGAGGGACTTGGAGGTAGATGCTGGAGCTATGCTTACGATAGCAGCAGGAAGGTGTGGTGTGCAAACTCTAGACGAGACCACGAGGAGGAAAACTAGATGAATAAAATGAACTGACTGGGTTGGGGTTGGTGAGAGCGGCTGGTCGGTGGGTGGGGGTTCTAGTGGGGAGGGAGGAAGGGACCAAGCAGGACTCTCCTGGACGATGCCACACCTGTGTGGCGCTGTGTGTCACCGCCAGGCACGCAAAATGCAGGTGATACGGGTACAGGTTGCGGAAATGTGGCTGTGGCGACGCGAGCAGTCTTGACGACGCGATCAGTCTTGGCGACGCGCAATTCTGGTGACTCGGGCAAATCGCCGCTAA